>JACDOX010000016.1:1810414-1941634 GCA_014549065.1 Cardinalis cardinalis | reverse complement strand
CAGCTCTGCTCATCAACCTTCCAGCCCTTGCAAGGCAGAGCTGAGGAGAAAGGGAAGGCAGCTTATCCCACACAGCTGCCAGCTTGWTTCAAAGGGAAATGCTGTAACAAGGCTTTGTGGATGGCTGTGCCATGAATCCAGTGTTCCCCAGTGTTCTCCCTCTGCTTTGTGTTAGTTGTTATTCAGACAGCCAGACTCAACACTTCCCTAGATAAAAACTATTGTTCCATGCATGTAGTGTTTTAAAAATGGAGCTTTGCATTGTAGTTATACTTTTAAATGATGCTGTTTGCAGGTTGAATTTGTATTCGCTTTAAAGGTTTAAATCTGAAGAACCATCTGTTCACAAAAAATAACAGCCAATGAAATTTTCTCCTTTGTATTCTATCAATTAGCTATCTAAACACACAAGTGGATGAAGGGGGAGAAAACTGCTTTGGACACATTTTGTCTACTTGTGTATTAGGAGTGTTAACATTGCMAAAATCTATTTGGAGCATAGTCTCAGATATATTTGGTATATATGGTATTTTAGTATGATTTCTCCCCAAGCTGTGGACAAATKAATTGGTAGGAAAAAGAAATCAGAACAAAATCTGACTCTAATTTTGTCTTTATCTTAGAAATGAAAGCATATTGGGTGGGTTTTGGTTTATTTTTTTGTTGACTATATTTTCAAAGAAAAAAGTATATATGATTTTGTTCTCATTTAGATAGTTACAGGTTTTTAATAAACTTCACTCTAAACTTCTGTATTCCAAGGACATAAATGCAGGGACACTGGCAAAGGGGGATAAAGATTGTGTAAAGCCTGAGGATTCAAAAGGTTAAGCATAAACAGGTATTCAGCGTTACAGGTTGGCTCCATATTAATGTTTCCACTAAATGCTTCTTTGAAAGTGAAATGAGAAATTTAAGAATATATTCATTTCCTGTTTGCTCTGTCTTGCAATAGCAGCCTAAATAATTGTTGCTAGAAAACTTTAAAAAAAGYCTTTTGGATATTTAGAATATTGTCCCCTCCACCCATCCTTGAGTGTAGAAGCTTGAAACCTGTAGGCAAAGAGTTTGTGGTGATTGGGATGGGGCCCAGCCTCATCCCAATGGGCTACAGGTGTGAGCAGCAGGTGAGCAGCATTTGCACCATGAGTGCCCAGTGCACTGACCAACCACCAAAGGGAGCAGAGAACACACAGGTGCAATGCATTAACAGGAGGGGATAAAAGGCTGGGCAAAGAACAAGAAGGGCAGACGCCTGCAGCCTTCTGAGGTGGTGTGGTGTGACTCTGTATGGCAGATGCCTGAAGCCTTCTGAAGAGGTGAGGTGTTTGGTGATACTCTGTGTGTTGTGTCTGTCTCAACTGTGATACATGCTGTGACATACAATGCCAGAGAAACCATTTAAATGGTTTTAGGGGGGCTTTTTTCACTCCTTTTTGTTAAGTCTCACCTTCAGAGTATTTGGAAGTTTTGGACAGGAAAATGCAGAGTGTTTGTTTTTAAAGCAATTTTTTCCTTTATTTTTTTAATGTTAAATTTCTACTAGCACTTGCCACATCATCCTGTTAGGTTCTGCTCCAAGCAGTTTGGATTTAAGCTGTACTCTAAACCCAAGTTGCTGTTGTACTCTCCTATTGTTGATGTTTGATAATGGGTATAATGGATTATTCAGTGTGTGTATACAAAAAAAGAATGGAAACGAGATAAGGGAATGTGTTGCCTCTWACTGTTCTGAGGGGTCTTTTTCCTCCTTTTATGCTGGTGTGTGGTTTGATGGAGTGCTAAGCTGTGCACAGATTAAGGTTTCACAAGCAGAATTGATCTCTATTAGAAATCTGATCTTTCCTCAATGTCTTATCAGAAAGGATTTGCCTTAAACACMAATATTAAGAAATGAAACTCAAGTGAGCTGGCCTTCATGGGCAGAGACACAAAATGTATGGAGAGCAGCCCTAAGGTGCAGGAATTTGGGGTGTTGCTATGGCCCAGCCATGTGCCCTGGCAGTCCAGACAGCCAAATTTATCCTAGGCTGCCTGAAAAAAGTGAGCAAAAGGTGAAGGGARGGGATTTCTCCCCCTTAACTCTTTTCTTGAGACACCTGGGTCCCCAACATAAGGATGTGGCCTTGTTGGAGCAGTTCCAGAGGAAGCCATGAAGATGATTAATGGGCCAGGGAACACRTTGAGTGAAGACAGACTGAGAGCTGGGGCTGYTCTGCCTGGAGAAGGCTCCAGGGAGACTTKATAACACCTTCCAGTGCCTAAAGGGGGGCACCAAGAGAGCTGGAGAGGGACATTTTACAAGGGCAGGGAGTRATAAAYRAGGGGGAWTGGCTTTGAACTGAAAGAAGGTAGGTTTRCTTTGGCTATTGGGGAAAAATGCTTTATTGTAAGGGTGGGGAGGCACTGGAACARGTTGCCTGGAGAAGCTGTGGGGGKARATGATCTATMTCTACCAYATATCAGGCACTAGCAAAGCTGAGCAGCCTGCCAATAAGGGGAGCTAAGGTGGTACAGGGAAAGGAACCCTTTCCTTTCTTTGGAAAAGGTTTGCAATAAAGGGAAATGTCTTCATCTCAGTTTCCTTATTTAAAGTAGGGTATGCTAGCTCAAATCACATGTCTGAGGCCTCATCAGAGTTAAATCAGGTGGCCTGCAATGTACATTCAAGGATCATTTGGGACCAGCAGCCATCTCACTGAAGCTGGTGAACATTTGCTGTTGACTTCTGAGGGAGTCAGAGAGAAGGGGGCCTTGTGCTGTTTATAGTGAGAGTCTTAATGGGAAAACTTCCCTTCATCCCAGTGCAATTGCATGGATCCAGACATTTTATTGTAGCATGCTGTCTTTATTAATGACTGGATGACCTCAGCTAAGATTGTTCAGCACATTTTGACTTAAAAATGTAATTTTATGGAACTTATAGTGCCTCCACTGTTTAGTTCTCCTCCAAGTGTTCTGGAGGATCAGAGAAATCAGTTAAAGTGACCCTTTTGCCCTGTGGTTCTCATCTGCTCAATGCTATTGTATATAGAGGGAAACAAGACCTGCTACRTATTTAGAAATTGAAACAGTGTTGTGTCTCTATTTCTTCATGAGATTTACTCTCATTCATCATTATGCAATCTCTGCTAGATTTAATAGTTGTGATAGCCTTAATTTATTTATTTATACCTACAGGCAGATCTATCCTAACAGTCATGTTCCAAACAAACCTTACTATTCTGGCCTGTTAATTGATAGTATTGTGCTATGGCTTTACTGGGTTCATGAACTGACCATATAACAGCATAGGGAAATTGTGGCTTGTTAATAAGCAATTTTCTTCTAAGCACAGGTGTATTTTAAAGCAGACTTTGTCCAAGGGAGCATCTTTAAACTATTCTTCTTTAAATCAAGTTAGTGTTTTGTGGAAACAACGGTTTTGGATTATTGTTCCATTGTACAGAATATTAATTTACATCTATTAGGCTGGCTAATGGAATAACACTAGTATCTGTGTGAGATATGAATGCTGGTCCTGCTAACAGAAATTATTTCATTTCTTAAAAATTTACTTGAAGTRTTAAATATTGTACCATAATTCTTAAAAATAAGCTTTTTAAGGTGCCAGCAAAACTTTTTGTGCTGCATGAGGAACCAGGAGTTTTAATGCATATCTCTACAATATAATTGTAAGGCTGTTACGATTTTGATTGGAGAAGAATGGATTCAGAGATTAAATTTGCAAGTGTAACATGATGCTCTTGGGCASAAACAAATCAATCTACCTGTGGCAATATAGTCACCAGACAATAATGTAATTTTTTCCTTCCACTTATTCATATTTAAATTAATCATAGCTGTTGAAAATATTAGATAATGCTATAATTTTAATGTCCCACCTGATCTTCCACCCTTCCTGAGACAGGACAGCCATTTGATTTTTTTTTAATGAACACTTTGAAGGAATAACACCTTTGGGGTTAACAACTTGCAGGACATTGTAGAGGGTAGCGTAGGGTAGACAGAATGGTGTTTGTTGTCCAAAATATTGTTAAGGGGTACAAGAAGAAATCCAATTCAAATTGGAATTAAACTGAATTAATTGAAATTGGTTATTCATGTGCCAGATATCCCACTGAACATTTGGAAGCTGTGATAAATGTGGCCCATTATGAGCCRTGCAGTAAACATGATTTAAACAGTTGGATGCTTTTCTGCTAGCTGATGTATTTCTTTTGGGAGTGTACTCTGTGCTATGGAATTTGTTTTTCAGGTCTCATCTGTTWACTTGGGAAGTTCTAACAGTGTCATGACCTCAAAACCAAAAAAGTCAGTATGAGTGTGATTGCCAGTGGCTCCTGCATGTTCAGAAATGGAAATCCCYTTAAATCACAACAGGATTATCATACTATTAACTTGATTCTATATTGTCATACTGCATTTACTCAAAGATAAGGCCTTTGATCCACTGTACAGGATAAAATATCTCCTGGAGAGGAGTTTAATTATGCTCACATAAAATGCAGTTAAACAGCTGTGGTGAAGCTTGTTAGTACTGCCACACATTGATGTTTCCAGGCCTTCTCCTCATATGGAGCAGCCAACTTTCAGCTGGAGTTATTATATTCCCAATGCTTACTTAGCATAAATTCCACCYATGTGGAGGATTGCTTGGGTGTGACAGATGGCAACTATGTAATATGTAAAAGCAGTTTGGGGTAGAATTATTAATTTTTTAAAAAACACACCTTTTAATCTTTTAAATGATGGGCTGATTTTTGTCTTTTTTGTCTGTCAGAATTAAGGTTTTAACACAATTCTGTGTTTATTTTCCTTTTTGTCATGCCATTTACTGGGGGTTTTTTTCTCCTATTGATGAGGGCAGTTGTGTTTGGTTTTTATTTTAACTTAGGTTGTGGACAGTCTAAAGAATTTCTTGGGCTGTATCTAACTTCTGCATCAAATTAAATGTGAGACTGGAGAGTAGAGGAGAAAAACTTTAAAGCTAAATGGAAGATGAGGACTGGTTTTGGTTTGACTGGCTCATGTATYTAGTTAAACTAGCTGAGTACAAGCTGTGGAGCAGAAGGACCACTTCAGTGTGGAAAGGTATTTCAAGGCGCTCTCCTTCTCTAGTGGGAATACCAGGAAAAGTAATTTATTGCTTGTGGAACACGGAAAAACTTACTGTGAGAAGGAGATGYTCTAATGGATTAAATTGTGGTTAAACTCAGCATTCATGTTTTGAGCTTTAACKTCCAAGTTTATATTCTCTGTGAAGGAGGTGAGATTCAGTGATATTTTTCAAAATAAGCAGTTAGTCTAAGCAAATAAGACAGACAAGATTAGAAAGTAGAACTCGTATTAGATTATCACAGCTATAGTAACACTGTCTTTGAAAGTATTCAGACTTTTGTCTATTTGAAGATAGATTTGATTTGCTTGTGGAACMMACACTTGCTTTGTAGRAAGAATGAACTTATCCAGTGAGGTTTTTATTGCTGATACATAATCCTGGACAATGTCACATAAAAAATCAGCTTTGTTTTATTTATTTTTGACGCTTAAGCCCTCCTGCAAAGCTTTGTGCCATACCGAGATCCCTGGTCACAAAGTGACCAGCACGTACTTCCATGAAGTAAAAGGCTGTTTGTAGGCTTGGRTTTGCCCAGTTGCTCTGTAAGGTACTGGGGATGTTTCAGTGTATTATTGTAGCTGCTCTGTTGCTAAACTGTGAGTTGCCAGATCTCAGTAAATAATTGTGAGTGTTCGATGATATTGCAGTTCCCACATTAGACTCTTAAGCAGGCAWATATATCTGCCAGACCTTATAATAAGGTGCTTTTTGAAGTGTTTAATCTGCGATTAGGAGATATTAATAATAAATAGTATCTCCCAATAGGGTAYACAGGCCATTAATTACATAAGCTGTGGCTGTAGCTTATTCTCATAAATCACTAGCTTCTACAGCATTCTTTTAAATGTATATGCAGTGTGCTATTAGTAAAAKAAACAAGAATACTTAAAACATCTGTTAATCATCTAACCACTTGTAAATGAACATTTAGTTCAAAACAAGCCTGATAAATCTTTGTTCAATGTATTGTTCTTTATACATTAAGATTTCTTGTTTTCTGTAACACCTCCTGCTGAAAGTTGTAGAGAAATGTTGCATGATCTGACTCAGCCCATTGCAGACCTGGGAATAGAATGACTGAGATCACTCTTGGAAAGTATTGCTGTTTTGTTTAGTTTTTTTTTGGTAACTCATTCTTATTTGCTGAGGCATGTATTTCTAGAATTGAAAAGCCTTTAAGGAGAATATTTAGATTTTTTTACTCAAGGGAAATATTTTGACCGAAAATGGATGGAATACAAACTTTTATTGTTAATACTCAAAATGGGCTSTACGAATGGTTTTGTCAACCAGGCCAAGTGCCAGGTCCTGYCCYRGGTCACAGCAACCCCTGCAGCTCCAGGCTGGGGCAGAGGGGCTGGAAAGGGCCTGGTGGGAAAGGCCCTGGGGGTGCTGCTCAACAGGAGCCAGGTGGTCCCAGGTGGGCRAGAGGCCAATGGCACCTGGCCTGTCCCAGCCATGGTGGGGCCAGCAGGACCAGGACAGTGACTGTCCCCTGCCTGGGCACTGCTGAGGCCACTCCTCAAATCCTGTGTCCAGCTCTGGGCCCCTCACAACARGAAAGACACTGAGGGGCTGGAGTGTGWCCAGAGAAGGGAATGGAACACAGGTCTGAGGAGCAGCTGATGGAGCTCAGCCTGGAGGAAGAAAGTTTCTAAGTTGTTACTGATACCTTAGGTGATGTGATACRTTAAATCTTAATGATCATAAGACAGAATATGCATAAGAAATAAAAGGAAAGCATTTTGTTGTAATTTGTAAATCTGCCTTATGCCATCCTGGGCCTTGTTTTTAACTCAAATGGTCAAAAAATTCCATCTTTTTCTAATTGCTGAGTGCTATTGTACATTTAAGTCCTAACCCCAACATCTGCCAATGTTCATAAATTAACCAGAGCACTGGTTTTGAGAGACTGTACAACRATGTTAGCCATGTTCAAGATGATGCAAAGTTCTCCTATCCCCAGTGCAGAGCAGAGATAATGAAGCAGRTTCTGTTTCTGCCCTGGAGTGGTTCTCTAGCCCGAGTTCAGAGGTTGGGGTGGGGCAGGTTAAAGGGATGACTCCAAGCCAGCAAGGGGAAGTCCCAATTACTTTTAGCATTTGAGGTTAAAGCATTTATTTCAGTGCTCATTGAACTGAGGAAAGCAACTTTCTGCCTAAGGACTCTGAGCTGAGGTCCTACTCTGTTTTTGAAGGTGCTTCTTATAGATTGCCTTAAGTGCCAAGTATTAGGTATGAGAGCTCTGTTCTGAGCATTTATGAAATTTCTCTGCTGGTATATTGCTATCATCTCCATCCCAAAATAATCTCATTAGTATATAATGTACCATGTACATGAATGATATTTCAATATCCTGTCTTTTTTAGARTATAATGCATGCACAGCACTGGATTTGTGCACACTCTACAATGATATACTCATTTCTGAACAACCTTTTTTGAATGATGCTCCCAGCAGACCCTGCATAAACAGTGAGCTCAAGAGTGGCCCTAGGGCAAAGTGCTGTGATATAATATCAGTGTGCCCATGTTCAGACAYTTAGCCAGTGAGTGATGAGAGATTTAAAGGCTTTTTGTATTTCCCTGCTGAAATGTTGGAGGAGAGGAGGGGGGGGAAGTTAAAGCAATCTGAGTTATGTTGYCCTGATCTCTGGAGAGCAGGGGAGGGGAACCTGCTCACAGTGAAGCTCTACTAGGAAAGACTCAGCTTCCTTTGCCAGACCAACTATTTTCTCGAGCTATTAATTAAAAAATCACTTTACTACTTTGTGCTCATATCCATCTTTGGAAATCAAGCRCTCTGAGCCTTTGAAGAGTGCTGAAGGAGTGAGTTGCTCCCTTGAACAAAGCAAACAGATCTCATCATGCATTTTGGTGTTATAAAGTCCTCCCAAAGACTCCCCATCCCAGGAAAAACATCAGGGAATGCATCTCTTGTGTCTGTCCACCAGAGATGAACTGGTTTTTGTTTTGCTCAGGTTAAATGGTAGCAGGCAGGCTTATTCTGGGCTGGCTCCCTGCTGGTTGTGCAGGCCCCAGGTAGTGGCACATGGGAAGGGAAWGCTGTGTGCTCCTCTGTCAGCCTTTTGCCAATGCTGCTGCAGTAAAAGGAATTACTTGTCTCCTCTTTCCAGAAACGTCATGCAATAGTTTTTCTTTATTGAGGTGACCGGATCTGCATTGTGTGCACTCTTTTGGGGAAGCTTGGTCAGGCTGAGCAATATGACAGGTTAGCAAGTGCTTTTAGGTTGAAATCACCATCTCTCTCATAAGAAGAAGAAAAACCAAACAAAAAACGTTTCACTTTGTTATGATGACAATGACCAGCAGCTCTGCTGGTTTTCACTGTCATTTCAAGCCTTTATTCTCTTTGTAGCTCCTGACTATAAATCATCTTCAATGTTTGCTGTACACAGCACTTGTCAGGACATATAGACTACTGATTATTAAGCAGTTTTCCCCAGTCCCATTCTCCATGGAAGGCTGCTGGTTTAGTAAAATATTTTCCTGTCAACAGGAAATTATTCCCCCTTTTGTAGAGAGAGAAGATGAGATTACTTTGTCATATTCATGTAGCACTGAATTCTTCTGGGGCATTCTATAGCTCATTGAACTTTGTGCAGCACAATAATAKTTGATCCAAAGAAAATGAGTCAGCTTCAGGCTATTGGTCTAAGATAGTGATAGGGAGAGGGAATTTCCTGCATCATACAAGGTGTTGCTGTGATGAGGATTAGAAACAAAAGACAATGAAGAGCTCAGCAGCAGGATTCCTTTCTTCCTCCTTTTGCATTCCATCCAGGAAAAGTTCTTCAACTATGGGGTGATGGAATGCAGGTTCAGAATGGGAACTGAATTGGAAACAAACTCTTCATTTTCCCACACTTTTTAGTTGCAATTTTTCCCTTTTTTCCTCTTCTCTACCSTACTCCTCATCATCAACTTTTTTCCTTCCTCATTTGCTCCAGTCAAGAGYCTTCACCTACACAGATTCACTGTCTCATCCATGCCGTCCACATGGACTCTTGCTTTTGTTTTATGAGAAAATTGGCAGAATATGGTGTGACTTACCTCTTACAATAAGTGTAGATATTTTTATTTTGCTGCCRGGTCTTTCTGCTTGCTTTTTGGACATTAGATCAGTTATGTTCTTTTACTGTTGATAAAGCCTCAAAAATTTCAGCAGTGTGCTTGTTGTTTTCTCCAGAGTGGGAGGAACTTCAGGATCAAGAGGTACATCTTCATGTTCTGTCTGCCCCGTGAGCCCCCTGTGCTGCCAAAAGAGCCAAAGAGGTCCCCTATGTATGTGCTGCGCTTTGAAATCTTAAAGTAGGAATTTCTATTATTGAGTCTTTTTTATCAATATTGATGCTGTGAGTGTCTGCAGTGTTCTGCTTTTGCAGCAACTGACAAATCCAAGTTCAGTGCAGAGCTCTGAAGGTGTTAGGGAATTATTCTTGAAGGTATTTATATGCCCTGGGTTTGATTTATATCGTTTGGACCATTCTGACTGAGAACAACRCTGACAGAGTGAGACAAGAATCAGGCCAGAAGATGCTAATTTACATTTTCAGCTTCAGAGCAAAGCATGGATGTACTCTTCCAGGCAAATGTTAATAAGCTTTTGGTCTTTAAAAATGTAAATAATTTATTGAACTTCAACTGCATTTGCCATGTTTCAGAAGAGCAAATATTAACAAGTCTGCACTATAAAATAATTCCAAGGCRGTGGAAATGGATGCAACTGTGAATAAAATGAGAGCTTTGGCCATAAAATTTTATAATTAATACTATATTAATTACTCTAATGTATAGTAATAATGTAATATTAATTATATATTATATAATTAATGACTGTAATTATTGAATGCAAATTAAAAAATGAAGTGTATTTTTCATTTTGAGTTTAATTTTAAAAGGAAGCTTAAAATGATAAACCTTGCTTACATTTAACTTTGTGCTAAATCATGCCTTTAGTTGCCAATATTATGGAAAGATGCAGTGGCTGGCAGAACTTGGTCTGTTATTATGTCTAGTGAAATGTCCTTGAACTAAACAACTCTACAACTGCTATCTGAAATCATGAGCCTCTGTGGTGTTTCTGTGTTATTATAGCACTATTGGGTCTCTAGGTGTGATCCTATTTAAAAGGGTGAAAGGAAGCAGAGGAAGCCAATCTCATTTCACTAATGCAGGAGTAAAATTTGTCTCTTAAGTCCTGTGAAATCTGACTTGTACCTGCTGCTGTGTGCCAAGATGAGTAAGGGTGGTGTGGAGCTCTGAGCTGTCTTTTCCAGCTCTCTCTAAAATGAGATTGAGTGCACCAAATGTTACAACATTAAATCTCCCTCAAGTTTGGCTTTTGTTACCATTATATCCAGAACAGTTAGTGCATTATTTATAAGTAACTTCTCATTTCAAAAATTCATTACGGAACTGACACTTTACTCATGTGAGTTCATGTGCTGTTTTATTATGAAGATTTTCAACACTTCTTTCTAGTGTCACATTTATGGAATRTAAATTTGATGTTGCAGAGTGCAACTGCTAATTTTTCATCTCTTTTCAGCAGAATTGTTTGGCCTTTCTCCTTTCTCATGCCCATCTTGTTGCCTTTCTAGTAGTAGTCATCTGTGATACTCATTGTATGGTGCGTGATGCAGCAGTACAGAAGCACAGGAATGCAAAGCRCCAGATCCCTAAAGGAATCTTGGACTAAAAATGGAAAAAAACCCTTACTTCAGGATCATTTGGAAAACATGGGTTATTGTCCAGCTATAGACTGAGTTCTGCATTGYTCCCATTTAATTTAAGGCTCTCATGTTTTAGTTCTGTGTAACCAGGTCTGTAGGGTTTTATGTGCTGGAGACTTCTCCCTTTTATCACTCAGATCTGCTGATGCCACAAAGGAAGAAGCAGAGGGAGGATACCCAGCAGGCTRAGAGACATAAGTAGCTTAATTGGGTGTTGCTAAAAGTCCTGCTCTGGTCTCTCTTTAGAGTTTACTCACAGCTGGGGCTTATTACAGTTTAATCATTCTATACTAGCTATWTCTGAAGAAAAATACTGTATAAAAAATTTTTACTATATAGAAAACACTTTAAGTATAGTTGTGACTGACAGACTACAGATGTACAAACTAGGAAAACTTTTCTATTGTATCAAAACATCCCAGTTCTCCAGAATTGTGGGTTTGGTGTAATTTGCTTCCTCTTTGATGTCCTCTGGCAGGCTGCCAAATCTGTAAGATATCAATATTATAAATCATCATTTATGTGAGAAGGGTGATCTGACCTTAAATTAGACACCTGGGCCTTGTAGGATTTAAACTTAAATCTGGTTTTACTTTTGAGACTGCAAGACTTTCATTCCAGTTTGGAAGATATTTTTTCTCTATAAATTAGTGTTTGATTCAATATGCTTGGAGAAAACCCTTGTTAGCAAATATTGTTTTCATGATTGTAGATGGGATTTAGATTTGGGTTTTTGCAGTCAGATATTGTTAAATTATTCAGACTGATAGCTTCAAATAGATGTAAAGTTTCTCATTCACATCTCTTCACTAACAAGACTGATGTGTGCTACTCAGCCAGGTGTTTACTGCACGTGATGCAATTGGTTTAATCTAAATGTCGTATAATATTGACTATATCTGTAAACAGGTCCAGGAAAAAATGGGCATGTTCAGCAAGAGTTATCTTCCATAAGACTGTGATGGAGGAAATTAAATATATTTCAACTGAGAAGTAATTATAACTATATTTTAGACCTTTTCCAAAAACACCTTTTTCTTTCAGAGAATAAGAGTTTGCACCTTTTTTGGTTTTTTGGGAAATACCTATACTTCTAAATATATTCAATTTTTGTGTGTGTGTGAATAAATATACTTTATGGTATTTTTTTCTTATTTCCAAAGCCAATTCTTCTGTTATCAACTTAACCTTTGGGAAGCACGAGAGAAATAGTAAAGCATTATTTTACAAATGGAATACCTAGAGATGATATTTCATCTAAACTCTGACTACTATAACTTAGCTTTGATCCTAATGTGCTACTGTTAGAGTAAATTTATTCCTAAAGAGAACTTATTTTAACTGTTAGTAAAGTTATGAATATACTTTTCTGAAGTATACTGAATATAATGTGAACTATAAATTAGTTTTAAATGGCAATTTAAGAATTTTTTTCTTGGTAGACTGAAAATGTACTCCCCAAGTAGTTTGGCTTAAAAATTTTATTCTACAACAGAAGATTAATATTTATGTATGTGTTGTTTGAAACTAGGGACCGTATTTAAGCTGGATGTTGAGTCAGAGAATCTCTGTAGGTGGAACACAAACTTTTGTGCTAGAAGAGGGTGCAGGCCTGTGTGGGTGTGTGATCAGTGCTGGGGGTGTCTGCAGGTTGGGATGCTGCTGCTCCTGGAGAGGCACCTGCCCACAGCAGCTGGATGGAGCAGGTGTGTCTGCAGCACAGACCACAGCAGTGACAGCAGAGCAATCCCTTTCAAAGAGGCCTGATTCCTTCTTTTAGGGCTTTTCTTATCCACTTCCTGARTAGTCTGCATAATACCTTGCAAAGGAGGATTTTGTCTCTGCAGTGTGGAGGGAGCAGCCAACATGAATATTTTAAAAATACCTCTGCTGATCCAGTGCCCTTGTGAAATATTTTAGAAAAGGTGACAACCTTATTGAATTCTTTTCTAATGCATAAGCCAAGTGAGACTCATACATTATTCCTTTTGTTTTTTTGGTCTACCAATTTTCCTCTTTCCCCATCTGCAAGCATTTACTGAAACAGGCATAGCTGATCAAAGTTATTTAGGATTCATTTGCTTCTGAGTATTATCACCTTCCTAATTTCTTGTGGATGCAGAATTGTGTTCCCATCTAACAACAACAAGAAAATTGTGTCTCTGATGATTAATTCAAGGATCTGAAAGAAATGTAATAGACATGGGATAGAACAGCTTTTTGAGAGTGGACATTAATCAAGCTCATATTAGATAAAAACAGTTTGGGACAGGAAAATTAAAAGATTCAAGGCTGTTCTATCAGGGCTCCTCCCTCCCATTCTGCTGCCTCTGTAATGGTTGCATTGAGTGCAATAGAAACATAATGAAATAAATGGGTTCTTCGGGGGGTTGGAAGAATCTGAGATAAGTAAAATCTCCCATCTTTGTTAAATTCTGGAGCTTGGTTTATTTGTGTCTACTTATAACCATGTAACTAAACAGTTATCCAGGAAAAGACTTATACCTGCTTCAGATCTTCATCTCGCATTTAAAATCAAATTTTTGGTCGTTTTTAACTTTACTACCTACAAGAAAGCTTGAGGGATTTCTTAATTCTGACTTTGGTGTAGACTGGGATGTCACGATAAAATTTTATGAATAATGATATCAAGCTAATAGAAATCAATTAAGTTTTCATATGGAGAGGATAAATGATATTCCTGATTCCTGACACCTCAGAGGAAGATTATGCAAACTTCATCTTGGTGAAATGCAAGACATTAGTTCCACGTAGGATCTGTTATGTTTATAAGAGCATGCAGCAAAATTTGGCTTCAAGGCCAAATTTCCTTTTACAAAAAAAAAAAGTAGTCCTGATGCTGAAAAATAAGCATCTCTTCTGAGAAGGTGATATCCATTTCATGTAATTTTTTAAGTGTTTGTCTTCCTCACATTTTCAAGTCAAGTCAGTTTAACTTCTCTTTTGAAATACATATCCAAGCATGTTGATTCTTTTTGGTTTTGAACCAAAAGAAAAGAATTATATAAGAATAATTAATAGCACAGTGTCTCTAAAAGCTTCCTGGGGTATAGATATCCTTAAAATAGTGTTCTTGAGTCATTGTGATGGAAGGAGTGATTAGGAATTAATCATATTTATAATAGAATTTAGAGAATGGGGTTGATCTCAGCACCTTTGTGCTTTTCTATATAAAGTATGTTGTTTGACTTGTGGTTCTTTTCTTCCTTAGTAAAACCTCTTTGGAGGCCTTTTGCATCATTTAATCTTGTAGCTTCACTCCACATAATAGGTTTAAATAGTTGGGGGGAGAGAAGGTGATCTGGYGCCTAAGCATGCATGAAAAAAGCAACGGAGACCTGCTCTTCACCAGGTGTTTAATTCAATTTAAATKCTCTCTCTCAGCATGGGGAATGATCTAAGAGGTTCATTCTTATTCTGATGTGAAATACTGAGAATGCAGAGGAATCAGGATGCCTGGTTTTCTTCCWTTTCTTGTTACTTGTTGCTGTCTTTGGGCAAAAGTAGTCATATCCCCATCTCTGGTAAGCCAGTGTGGAATGGGTTTTGATCTCTCACCAACTGTCAACTAAGAATTAGAGACATTATATGTTTCTCTATTTTTCTTTGAAAATAAATGTTCTTTATGAAGAAATGTAATAACACTAGAAAATAAACTGATAAATAAAAATATAGTATATTTGTATGAAAGTAAATAGTATATTTGCAACAAAACAGGACAAGATTAAAAAAGGCTAGGTTTTGAGAAGGAAGGAATATTACACCTATGAAATCTCACTGCCCTAACTCCAAAAACAATCTTGTGYAGGAAGAGAGACCAATTTCAAGTARTTTTCTACATCCYTACTTTTATGTGGGCATTTGTTCTGGATTTATCTTTGGCAGACACTGTGCCTGTGAACTCCACACCCAGTGAATGGGAGAGCCATGAATAGGGTGCAGCTCTTTGAAGGTGGAAAGCAGCAAAGAAAGAATGTTTTTTTTCATCCTGCAGATATTTTGTTTTGAACAAGGTTCTTCACATGCTAAGCATTGGTCTGAGCAAAATCAAATTTGAGTTACTTTTAAATGCTCATATCTAAATATACATTACTGCTGCCCAAATAAGCTGTGGTCATTCCTATTTGAGGTGCAAGTTGTTGTGTGGGTGAGGTGGTGCAGTGTTGTTTTCAGATGGAACTGGCATGACTTTATGAGGAACACGATCTTGCTGTCCAGTGCCTCCTGCCTCTTTGCTGTCTCTTGAGCCATTTAATGCTTTTAAAGAGTTGCTCTGTAATGCTGCCAAAGGCAGTGCTTGCATGGGTTGTCTGCATTATAATTGCCAGTCRCAGAAAGCTAAAGTTGTTTGGGCTACTCTTCTCTGGCACTTCACGTTTTAATTCCATTTTTTAACTGCTTTGTCACATTTGTGAATAGTAATGAGACAAATGAATTTCTAAACATTGGAGTGCTTTTGTGGCCATGGCTTCTGTTGGTAGTGATGGGCTGGGTTCCAGTTAGTGTCTCACTGGAGTGGAGCAATGTAAGAGTTCTGTGATAAAACAAGACGCAGGAATTTTATGGCTCAGGGGGCAGAACAAGAAATGAGTATGCTTGAATATTTTAAGGGCTTTGGTTGCAGTTCTAAAGATCTTTCAGAAGRCTGTAAAATATGCCAGTTAGGTAGAGTCTGATTTTGGCATACATCTGAAAATACATTACCTGGCAGTCAWAAGAATATTGTTTGTTCCAGCAAATAAATGGGTTTTCTGGAAGTGTCTTGATTTGCAGCCTTTATGTAAAAATTAYTTCCCCATCTCCATGCGCTGTTGCCCTTTTCTTTAAACAGTCTGCCATCTTTGAAATGTAGTATTTATACAGTGAATACRTATTTTAATATCAGAACTAGGAAGAAATTATTTTAAAGCGTTTTAGGGACTGCAGAATTTTGTGTTTTGCACCATTCAAGATTTCTGCTGAGATTTAAACCTCCTTGTGATTTGAAAGTAAATTGAGGCTGGAAAGTAAGGGAAAACYAGAAGGCCTATTCCTTTTTTGTTCAGTGTTTTTGTACAAGTAACAAGATTTACCTAGACTTCTGGTAGCTGCAGTGAAGTTATTTCACCTTTGTCTCTTAACTTTTTATTGCTTTTATTTTATTATTATTTTTTGCCTTTATCTCCTAACTRTTAATGTGTGTAATTATAAATATAGTTCCAGTTTTTGGTTCACATGTGGATGGTTAGTGGTAATGTATATATGGAGAGTGGWGCTGGTTAACTCAAGACGTGTGGTTCAGAGAAATATCATTTTTTCCATTAAATTCACTCATTTAAATATGTAGCTGCTCTTGTGGGTTGGGGTTGCTATKTAGGTGAAAGCATTGGTACAGCGTTCACATTCCTTACTGTAAATAAAGAATTCCTCTGTGTTTCAAATTCCTCTTTAATTTAGATCAGGCTTGACCAGCTGTTGAAAGCAGGAAAAGCAGCCTACCCCAACTTGGTRGTTGCCTGCAGAGACAAGTCAGTGAACTTCATGGTCTTTTCCAAGGTTAAATGTGGGGTTTATTTTTGTATTTCATTAACTCTGTGCAGCCAGTACATATCGTAATGTGGTAGTTATGGTGAAATAATAAACCATGTTTGCTACATAGACTTATTCACTTGCACAGCCTTCCTGATCTCTTATACTAATAATTTTTGAAGAAGTAGAGCAGCTGTACAAGGTTAACTGGATTCATTTAATGACTGAGTGATTTCTGCCCCCACAGTCTAGTCTTGGCTAAAAATATTTATCAAAAATGTTCCTTCTATTGTCAACACTTGGTTGTGCAAAGCTTGATAAAAACCCAGAATGATTCAATGTAATAGATGTCTGTCAAAAATAGACTTCAGGAAAAATGCATGCATCMGTAACATTTAATTTTACTGGGAGCAGAAGATCTATTTTTCATGCAGCCTATCTAAATAAGGAATCCTCTGCTATAACAAAGCAAGCATAAATGAGTGTGACATTCCATACATTTTTTGATTACTTAGATGCATGTTTTTGCATATAAATGCCCTGTAATTCTGAGCTTAAAGCTTGGTCCTTTTTAATTCCATTATAAAATTTTTATCAGATTGAAGGAAAAAGAAATTCCAGAAATATTTATATGCTCTGTATCACTGCAGGGACATGAAAGGCAAGAGCTGTTTCTGAAAGCTGTTTTCCAATTGTTTTYGTGGCATTCAGTGCAGGGAAGTTAAACTAGAATATCTAGAAGCCATTTTTTAGAGGAGATTATTGTCCTGGCTCCTTTGAAGTTTGTTGCAAGAGCGGAAGGTCCAATTCAATACAGGTTTGCAGGGAGCTGAGGAATGGCACSTTCTTTAGTACAGAGTTCTCCGTGGAGTTTGGTGTGTGACCAGAGTTTGGGTGTTGCTTTGAACACTTTGCTCTGCTGCTCTAAGAGAGAAAACTGTAGATCCCCCACTATTTTCAGGTGCTGATTATTCTCAGTCACAGACCTAATTTACTGGGATACTGAGATGGTTCCTCTTGTGTGCCTTGATTTCTTTCATTCACTGATTGAATGGTTAARTATCTGTTGTGCTAGAGAGCAGCAGAGAAGCACCAATTTTACAGTTCAGTGGTTGCAGTGTTCATTTGGGCTAYGGAAAAACTCTGTTGGCTGCAATTCATATTTATTCAAATGAAGCCGAGTTGCCCAGTGGAAGAGTTGGAGAGGAACTATTCCCAAAGCAACCAATGGCTCATGGGGGGAGACCTGCGAGGCAAGTGCAAGGTTAACCTGGGCTGGGATTTGAATGTGGCTCTCCTAAGTGAAATTTCTGAAAGGAGCCAGAGGTCTGAGACTGCTGTGGGAAACCTGGGGGGGCCAGACAGGAAAATTTCCTTAACATGTATGAACCCTTTGATCAATAGCTTAGAGATTATTGCAGGACTATTAGAAATTAACTTGAGATTTCTTTTTGCTTATTTCTTTTCCAGATAACTTCTTTTACAATTTGATTTTAGCTGAAAGGAGGGGACTTTCAGGGCCTTTTGGTGTTAGCAGCCATAACCTTGAAAGCAATAGGGTCATTATTTAAAGGGTTACAGAAAAAAACCAAACACATGCATCTTTAGGAACCAATGTTTGCAAAAGTTTTTCTTGCTAATTATAAATAAAGATGGTAAAGGAGCACTTCTGCAGTATWTTARGTAATATAATTGTGTTAGACTTTGCCTTGATGGAGACTCRAGGGATTCTTTGTCTTCTTGGATGGCTTACCATGAATAGTGCCAATATTACCTTGTCCTAATAAGATGATCAAATGTTTGATGGAATCAGAATTTTGTTTTTTGCTCTAAATTTGGCTCTGTTATTCCATTTCCAAATTGTGTTCCATGCTCCTTTTCCTTGCATCTTAATGCAAACAATGAAATTATGAGCACAGAACTATGTGATTTTCTCAGTCTTGAACGTATTTAGGGAAGTGGTTAGTTTTAGTCACAAATGTAGACCTGTTCTTTTTTCAATGGGACTGTTGTAACAACCAAAGTTTAATATATTTATCACTTTATTATCACCATATTTATGAGACTTGGAGCTTCAGCAGCGTGGGTCTCTTTCCCTGTTATTTTTCTTCAGGATCTGAATTCTGTGATGAAGGAGCATTTTAACACAGCCCCAAATAAGGATTTTTGGGAAGGTACTGCTTTGGTAGTAAAAATAATGATAGCTCTTGGATAATAAGATGATAATTTAAGGAAACTATGGAAATGTGGTAATTCTCACATTCTTGTTAATGGTTTGGGACATGATAAATATTGAGTCTTTTTTTCTTTGTAAAGTTGAGAAATGTGAGATCAGCTTCAAAAGCTGGCTATTCTTTCTTTTCAGTTTCTCCCTAAGGACCTACACTTTAAGTTTGAAGTTGTAACTCATACAGAAAATATGCCACAGCAGACAGAGTTTTAGGCTATTTATGTATTCAGGGTCTTTGCTTCAGGGGTTTGTTACAGGGCTTCTTTGGTCCATGGAGTAGTGCRCAGTTTTGACTAGTCAAATGTGACTGCAAGAGGCACCAATGTATTTTACCCTCACCATAAAGAATTGGACCAACACCATTAYTGTTTTCTGCTTGTATGTGCCTGAAATCAGTTGTTCAGATAAAACCATTGTATTGATAATCTGGAAAAAAAATCTGTTCATAGAATGCGGCACCGCAGTCAGAGTACATCATTATTTCATATCAATGCAGGTTGTAATGTTTATCTTGGAATAAGGGTGATGGTACCAATATACCACTTGTGGAATTTTCACTCTTTGATTTTGTTACCTTAGCAGTGCTTTGGTCCTTTGCACAATGGATTTACTGGAACAAGAGATGCAGCCATTTGKCATGTAAGAGTACAAGGTTTTAAAGCTTGTTCTGAGTTGGAATATTTTTGTTTAATTTGTAGGAGGATGATTGTCATTTTTGCATAGGTAATAATTGTGTTGTCTGTTCACTTTGGCTGCTCTTGTCCACCTATCACCATAAGGATTAGTCATTTTTTACTTTGATTAGATGAAAGTAATTAACATCCAGACAGTACACGTGAATTGGCTATAGGCCATCCTGTCATGAGTTTTATGATTTTATTGGGAATTTTCTGTATTCAACAGAGCAACCTTTTCTGGTTGCTGTCCTTCATTAAACACAACCCTAGGTGTCCCCCTTTCTTCACTTCAGTAATGAATTCTGGCAGAAAGTTGAAGGAGAGCCATAGGTGACCATTGTAGCTTTTGGCCATCAGGGGAGAATCTGAAGTGTTTTAAATTAAGAAGAATAAAGCACTGATTTGATCCCTGATGATTCCAGCTGAAGCTGTACTGATGTGTGTGACTTGTTTTGGACTTACTTTATTGTGCTAACACTTTCTCACACAAGGCTCTGAACAAGGCTTTTTGGTATTTTTGTCCCACATATCATCCAAAACTTGAGCTTGACTAGTTTCAATTCTGCTTCTKCCCATTAGATTCTGTGCTGATAATTCTGTTGGTCTTGATGTATCACAAATGGAGGTGGAGCTTTGCTGCCTTTAGGGATCATAAATTTTGATCCACATAATCAAGGCTGAGGTTCCATCAAGCCATTTACCAAAGCATTTAATATGTTTTAGGAGTGTTTAGTACWTTCATAGGCAATTCTTTGACTACCAAGGCATAGTTTTAGAAGTGATATCAAAACAGAAACATCTTTGAAACATCAGGAGCAAAAATGTAGATCTTTGTAGCCTGTTGCATACAAAGAAAGAAAAACTGTATTCCATAATTCCTGCTTTAAAAAAAAAAGCCCACAGAAAAGACAATCAAAGAAAAACATAAAGCTAACTGATAAAAACACCCCAAAGACCTCAAATTCCACCACAGTCATTTGTACAAAGAAATATTTGGAAGATTAAAACTTAGTTTTGGCTGGATCAGGCCTTGAATTTCCTGCCTTGCTTAATTTTTCACTGAAATCTATTTSAGGTCTTTTATTTCTTTTAATCCCAGGCATTGACTTCTATTTGGACTGGTAAATACAGGAACAATCTGGTTCCTATTAGATCATTAAATATATGAAATGGGTGTCCATTCTGTGGGACTGAATGATTGACTGATGCACTTCTTCATAAAAGCTTGGCACTGTTCCTGGAACTGCTCAGTGACTGGATTGTATTCATTTGTGGAGTCAAGCACAATGACACAGTATAAAAAGTGTCCCCTTGGAAATTATCTTGGTCTGGACTTGGACTGTTCACTGTATAGYCAGGCAAGACATCTCAGAGAGCTGAACTATATTTTGTTGTCTTCCATATATCCAAGGTGGATAACACTTCTACAAATGTCCTTTCTCTACCGGTGCCTTGTACTCTCACACCGTATTTTTTATTTGTCATTCCCCAAATGTTGCAGTCTTGTTTTACAGAAAACAAAACCAAAAAATATGCTAACAAAAGAAAAAACAATGCTGCAGAACATTTGCTATACTTTAGAGCACATTGCCTGTATCGTGTAGGAGAACAGAGATCTCTACAGCTGTTGTTACAGTTGTTAATACAAACACATCACTTCTCATCATTGCTTCTCTTCAGAACCCTTCCATAGAAACAAGGATGAAGTTTCTACTCTGGGACAAGGATGCCTCATTCAGTGTATAATATCTGTGTCAAGTCATTGTGCATGAGTGTATCTTATGTACATATTTCTGTTTGCTTCAGAATTGACTCATACTGAACTTTTATGTTAGAGTCATTGGCTTTTTTCTTAATAGCAAAAACACTTTGCTTCAATGAATTTTTTTAAAATAAAATTTAGACTGTGATAAAGGAGCTCTTCCTTTACAGGAACATCTAACTGTTTTTGACTGAAGAGTGAAATTTCAAAAATAAATGTGCATTTTTCACTGCATGACAAGCAGCTGTAACAAAGAGCTAGTGTAAGGTAGGAAAATTACAGTGCATTTCAGTGTTGGTTCAGGTAAATGCAGCAGTAAAAAGCTTAAATGCTGTTAGAATTGGGCATGATCATGCCCATATACACATACAAAAAARAGCTGAGACTAAAGTTAGTCTACAGGTAATTTCTGGATTAAGCTGTTTGCCTCAGTTTTGCTTTCTGTTTGCAACAGAGAAGATTTCAAAAACTCAGTAAGAAAGAATAAGGAGATTATAGTTAAACTTCAGAGAAGTCATACTGACTGTTCACATGTCTCATCCTTTAATGACTGTATCTTCAAAGCAGCAGTGGCATCTTGGTCTTAGAAGAGGTTTTGTGAAGTCTCTTTTTAAGGAGTGCTCGCTGGGTTTTGATATGCTGGTCAAGCAGTGATTCCAAGTGCAGTCATTTAAGATTACAAGCCTCATATCAAGCCACTTTCAAAGTCTTTGTTTTGTCCTCAATGAGTTTTAGATTAAACCATTTATCAGAAATTCTTYGTTCATCCTTAAGTCATATTCCTGCCTCTGAGGCTTTGCTCTGTTATGTTCCTGCTTCTTTATCTTTCAGTGTATGTCTGTGTGTTCCTCACATGTTTCTGTCTATCCTTCTGCCAACCTCCTGCCACTGCAGGCGCTTCCAGGGACCAGCTTAGACTCCTCTTTCCAGCATTCCTCCCTCTCATTTCTCAGAGCTCTGCCAGGCACTAGCTTTCAGAGAGCTTGCCATCCAACTTTGGATCTGCTCTTTCAGAAGTTGAGAAGCTGCCATGTTGCTTGTTGCTGGATGTCCTTGTATTGAACTGGTGGCTCAGGCTTTGAYCACGCAAAAAGGGACCACACAATTCCAATGCCTACAATGTATCTTCAGAGTAGAACGTTGGGTATCAAATTCTTTTGCTTTCACTCCTCTTTCTGAGACCTCTGTTCTGYGCTTTCAACAGATAGTGAAAAAAAATAACTGCTGTTTCCCTAGTGTGGAATGTTTTACAGGAAATCGATGTCATTAAGTGATTGCTGTCTTGGCACAGTGGTGCTTTTCTGGCACTTTTCAAGACGCTGAATGGCTGCAGTTATGAACATATGTGCTCACTGTCTCTCAAGCACTTCAATGCAGACAGATAACACTGAACWMTGAGAAAAATGAAACCTGTGGAACTACTGGCTTATAGCAGTAAGATTTCATACTAATTTTTTTTAACCTTAAAGCTAACTCAATGGGACGCTCTCTGCCTTATCGAAGAGATATTGCCTCATTCCTGGATGTGGTCAAGACCAACTTGGATGGGCCCTGAGCAGCCTGAATTAGTGAGTGGCAGACCTGGCTTGGTTTTGGTTTCTAGGTGATTAAGTTCCCCTCCAATCCTAGCAATTCTGTATTTCCATGATAGGAGGTTTTAAACTGTTTTATGTGGTCTTAACAGTGTTTGTTAGCAGGGTTCCTGTTCTTGCAGTCATATGATCTATTAAATGGTCTTATGCATTTCATACATTTGGTTTCTGTGTTGTTTCTTTTTTGTTACTGTGGTTTTTTTTCTTAATGCACTTACAACTCAGACACAAAAGAAGCAGAATACTCTAAGTTAAATAAGGCCTAATTCTGCTTACTGTAATTGATTAAAAGGAATTTTTTTAAAAAATAAAAAAGTCAAGCAATTGTGGTGGATTATGAAGAGGAAGAGCCTATAATTTCTGTTCACAACTGAGTCTGTAGTATGGTAATAGGCAATAGCATATGGATTTAAGGTGTCTTGAATGCAGATGCTAGAAAAATAGTTTCAAAAAACTGAATCTGCTATGTTGATTAATTTATTACCTCTGATTAAAAGTTAGATATGGTTTATATGCAGTTAAGATTAATTGAAACAGTCTTGAGATTTTTGAGTCAGACTGTTGAGCAAGGAAAATAATCTCAAACATTGTGTGGGAATAAAATTATTTTAAAATTCCTCTAAATCTTAGTCATTAATAAAAATGGATTATCTTTTTTTCTACTTCTTACAAACCTGTTATGCTTGACAGCTTGGTTTTAGTTTCTTGAGGATTTTAGTTATTTGGAGGACTTTTACAGGCTGAAGATTTTGAAATGTATATCTGGGAAGGGGTTTTATTAGATATTACACAGAACTATAAAAAAGGGCCTATTCATAAATTGATTTATTTGTGAAAATAGCAAATATGTTCAAGAATTATAGTCTCCTAAAATATTCAGCCTTGGAACATTAGTGCAGGTAAACATCATAAATAATTATTTTAAATTGGTTACCAAGACGGTGTAGCAGTATTAAGTTGCTATGGAAATGTTTGCTTCCTGCTCAGATGCCAGCACAGTTAATGCAATCTTTTCTAGTTACAGCACTTCAGCCAGATAAAAATCAAGAGGGGGGAAATAGCATCAGGGATACATGTGGGACACAAATCAGGATTCTTGGAAAAGGGGATGTGTAAACYATAAAACTGATATGTTTTGAGTTGTCTCAAATGTCCATACTTCATGTCCAGAGCATTTCACAGCAAGGAAGAATGTTCTTCATCTTGACAATTAGGAAGAYAAGACTTATATCAAGCTGTGCATGGATTTTTCCTGTCCAAGCTGCCATAAATCAACTCACCTTGTGTCATATTTAGTGAATCTCCAGCTAATTTTTTTCCATGTAGTGTTATGAATTATATAACTCTCTGTAGTAGAAGTTGTTTGGGATTATTGTCTGAAACAGTTACATGATATTGAATAGTAAATAAGATAGCAAAAGATTATGTGCTATGGCAGCCTAAGACATGATATTTGCGCTCTAGTTTCAAAATGGAATTTCAATATTGTATGTTAAGAAAATCAAGGAGATATTGACACTATGGCAACCTTAGTTCCCACAAGTAGCATAAAAAGTCAATAATTTCTGATTTGCAGAATATTGTACTACTAAAATGTTTRTTTTGAAGTAGAAGAACCCATTCTTACTGCCTGTTCAACTCTCCCTTCAGAATGAATTGCTGAAAGCTTCCACACTGCTCTGTGCACTAACAAACTTGCAGCAGATGTTACTTGTTGAGACAGTGAGTATTTTAGTCTCTTCTTGCATAAAGAAGAAATTAAGGCTTTGAAGCAGATGTTGGGTGTAGAAATGGTGACTATTATATAGCTCATTCCCATTTCATTGGGAACAATTGTCTGCAGCTTCAAAGAGTGAGCCTACTTTCTTAATTAGTTTGAGATTTGTCATTAGTTCAAAATGTCTCCAGTTTGACAACAGACAAGTACTGGGAAACTTATTTCTTTATACTTGAATGCTTACCTTGTATAGAAAACTTCCCTTTTTTATACCTAACTTCCAAAAACAAAATAAGCATGTGCTTTGCTTTTTTTCTTGGTCACAGGGAGTGAGTTAGTAGTGGTGGCCAGATGAACCAGTTTTTWGATGACCAAATGTTCTTGAAAGGTGGATCAGGACCTGGAGATCATAATGAAATGGTTGAGTAGTACAAATAGTAGTGGAGAAAATGTACTGTTATTCAAGAATATTTTYAGTGATTTAACTGTTTAAATCTTGGCTTTCTCAGATTTTCAGAGATTTGGGTTTGGAGCTCATGTATGGGACTTTGGAGAATCCAAGGTGATTTCACTGAGTGCATTATGAGTGTCTGTAAAGTGCTCCCTGTTACTTCATGATTATAAGTTTATACTAGAAGCACCAATACTGAACTCATAACTTCTATTCATCAATGTGTTTCTTTTAAAATAGGCCTTAATTTCTAGCTGTATGTCATCATCCTTGGTTTCTCAATTTACCTTTTCCCAGTATCCGTAGCTTTTTCTAGGCAGCTGGATTATCTCCAGGTGTCTCCCATGGTCTTTGACTACCTATTGCAGTTTTCTTAAAGAAGCAAAACAAGCATGAAGTGTTTGCCTGAAATTTGCATAAAGATAGCATTTCAGAGTGCAAGAATTACCTAATAATGAAAATAGGCTGAAGGAAATGTGAATCACAAGGACAGGGATGTGTCCAGCAGGATAACATGGTGGAGCCCTCCTGGGGACTGGAAGCAGTGTTGATCCAAGTGGGTGAAGTTAAAGCAGCAGTGGTTTCTGTCTCATTAAATAAATATGCCRTTAAACTGCTATTGGAATAGAATCACAGCACAGTTTGGGTTGGAAKGGACSTTAAAGATCRCCAAGTACCCACTCCCATGCCCTGTACATGGGCACCTTCTCCTAGACCAGRGTGCTCAGGGCCCCATCCAGCCTGGCCTTGAACACTGCCAGRGTTGGAACATCCACAGCTTTTACATATAACCTGTGCCAGGGCCTCTCAACCCTCAGAATAAAGAATTTATTAATTATCTCTAATATAACCCTAGCTTTCTTTAATTTAAAGTCACTCCCCTAAGTTGCTCTATGCCTTGTGAAATGTCTCTCACTAGGTCTCTTAGAGCCCCTTTAGATACTGGAAGTGCTCTGAGGTCTCCTTGGAGTRTTTTCTTCTCCAGGATGAACAACCACATCTCTCAGCCTGTGTGCACAGCAGAGGTGCTCCAGCCCTCTGAGCATCTTGGYRGCCTCCTCTGGGCTTTGTTCCAGCAGGTCTGTGTCCTTCCTGTGCTGAGAACCCMGAGCTGGGAGCAGCACTGCAGGTGGGGGCTCATGAGAGCAGAGTAGAGGGGCAGAATCCCCTCCTTGGACCTGCAGCTTTTGAAGCAGCAGGGGATGCAGTTGGCTGCTCTGGCTGAGAACTCATCATTGACTCATGTCCAGCCTCTCAGCCACTGGAGTCCCCAAGTGTTTCATCTCAGSGCTGTTCTAAATCCATTCTCCACCCAGCCTGTGCTTGAATTCAAATTTCCTGTTCTCTTCCATGACTGACTTCTGAGTCTTTTGATCACAATTCAATTTTTAGAATTTTGCATCTGAGGGGAATAATGTGCATCTGAATTACAGGTAGATATTCACTCACAGTATTTCTTTGGGTCCATGGTAGATGCAAATAGCCATGGATATTTGGCAAAACTTGCAGACTTCATGAGAAATAGAACTTTTTCTGTTGGAAACACTGGGCTGTGTTGTTGCATATCATCATCTGTGGATTATTTTGGAGATTATACACGCAGTTTATGTAAAGCTTAGTGAAATTATAAMTGAGTTATGCTATGTACCCAAACTGTTGAGACCTACCAAATCCAAATCAAAGTGTCAGGATCCTATCTATTGCTATAAGCTGGAGTTCTAGAGAATATAAAATATAGAGATGTATAGTAAATGTCTTTATATAGAAAAAYATAAAGACATTCCTGAAACAATATTATGATTTTTAGGGGGGGGRAAAGTGGATTTTGTATCTAGACAGACTGCAAATTAAGCTTAAAAGGTGTTTCCTCTCCCCCTTCACCCCCTACAGGTTTTATCAAAAAAGGGAAATAGCATATGTAAAGTGTTAGAAGTATTCAAATGCCTTTTTGTAACTTGAAAAACTTTCTGCAACTTAATCATGGACTTGCTAAGAACTGTGGTAGTGATTTAAAAAAAGAGGCAACTGAACTACTCCCTYCATGGTGCAAAGATATGTTTCGGTGCTGTTTATTGCCTTGAAGTTGAGATTGTTTGTTGAGGGGAAAGAGGAACATAATAGGAAAGTTTCTTTCTGTTTCTTAAACATCCAGAAGACTTGAAAGGAACTTCTGTTTCAGTGGATTGATGACACTTGGCCAGAGATATTCAGCTAGAGCTAAAAGTGCTCATTCTGTTCTCAGTCAGAAAAGGAGACTGGATGCCAGCACTGAAAAGCCATTTTTCTTACTTGGTCTGAAGTAGTAGGTATGTGGCAATCTGTCAAGTGGAAATCAAGGAGCCTGGCTGACAGATACTATCAGGAAAGTTGTTGCTTAATAAAAGAAATGCACAAAGTTGTAAGATTGAAGAATTATCACATAGCCTTATTGGTGTTGGCAGATGGTGTAAAACAGCCTGTGTGGTATCTGAGGCTGTATTAACAGAGAGCTTCTATTTCCACTCTTCAGTAGTAAATAGTCTTTAAAGTCGAGCAATGCTGGTGGTTTTTGTTGGCTGCTCTTTGAATCAAATGTAAAGAGGAAGGCACTAGGAGGTTGCAAGAAGCAAACATTTTCTTCCCAGTAAGGTTTCCTAAAGCAGCTCAAAATAGGATAAAGATCCATCAGATCTGTGAAAGCTGATAGTCGTGTTGACATGGCAGAGATGGCTCTATCAGGAGAGTTTGAGGCTGAAACTTGGAAAGGACAAAGGAAATTTCTATGACAAGTGTGTGCAGGAAATTCTCTATGTTTGACCTTTCATTTTTCTCAGCTGTTACACTGCATGTAAATTTTGCAGTGTAACTGAGAAAAAATACTTGCTTACATGAACTCCAAACCATCTTGTGTTTCTGTAGGAAAATAGGCTGAGAAAATGGAATATTCTGTCATCATGAGCCAAGTGAGAGCAGCATAGGTAGCAATGAGAAGGGATAAATAAGTGGAGAAAGCTCAAGGTATAACAGGGTGTACCTTTATATAATCCAACTGCATCCTACAACTCCATTGTCTGATACCAGCTACTCCTGTACCTCTAATTCCAAAGGGATGACAAGAAAGGACACTTGAAAGCTGTTATGTGGGAGACCTTTAAAGGTTGTGGCAGAAATACAAAAGAAAGAAGAGAAAATAAGAAACAACTTGACCCTAAAGTTGCCCGCCTGTTACGGAGGAGCTGGGAAACATTTAGATCTTGAAAAGAAGTCATAGGTTGCAGTTATTGGGCACTTAGAAGTAAATGCAGAAGATAAGCTGTTTCCAGAGCTGCTTTGACTTCCTTATTTTGTAAAACTAACGATTTTTTATTCCTGAAAGCTGATGAAATCAGGTCAAATTTGTAAAAAATATAGATTTTAAGAAAATCTTTTGAAAGTAGAAATGTTAAAATATCATTTTAAAGGAAATGAATGTTTTTATTCCTGCATTCTCCYCCAGTCTGCTGACTTCCAATGAATAATGAAAGCAAATTTAAAAAAGAAAACTAATTGTTTTAATAAATTCATCTGTTTATTAAAGTAGAGTATTTTATTTCTGGTGTAAGGCCAGCAAGGCTTGCTTCCTCTGTGGGATACTTAACTCTCTAATGCCTGGAATTAATATCACACTGCAAAGCATGCACTTAGAAGAACAGATGGGGGTGATTAAAGGGTGGCTTATTATTCAGTCCCTTGAGACCAAATACTGTTGTTTGATTTCCATTTAATAATGTTGGAGATTGTATGTGTTCAAATTTTAATTAGAATCAGTTCCCCTGTCTGATATTTTCTTTCAGTTTTAATACAGCTGATTAGAGCTCAGGGCCTCCTACCTCACTTTCACCATATAAATGAGATTTAAAATCTTCAGGGGTTACAGTATTCCATTCTGGACTGCTCAGGCACTCAGTTCCTTAGTATTGTGTTTATTAGATTGCATTACTTTAAATCTTCTTCAGCAAAGATTCCTCTTCAAGGTAGTGAAAGCTGAGTGTGTTCAAAGCCTGCTCAGGATCACACGTTACCTTCTCCAGAGCTCTTCTTTGGACAATGCATCACTTTCAGTATCTGATTTGCTGACTCACAGGCAAATACTTGACTCATGTCTGATTTCCAAAGGTTGCTATTCTGGGTTCTTCCCTTGAGATACTAAATTTATGCTGCATTGTAAGGTATATTGATTTTTTTAAAGTCTGTGACCTTTGAAAATGAAGCTGTGAGGTTATAATCTGAAAGGGGGATGTTTTGGAGTTCCATTTCCATAGGCTGATATGTATTAGGGGATATCAATCATTAATTAAATTCTAATGAATTCAATATGTGGTGACATCACCATCATGGCTTGGGGAAGACGTGCTGCAGCTCTGCATCTTCCTACAGAGCCTTTAGCTGAGGGACAAATGAACTGTCCAGAGGTTAATCTTCACAATTTCTGTTTGAACTGCATGAGTAAGCTGGGGCAATTTGGCCTCCCACAAATTATTTCACTAATCATTTCAGAAAGTGTTGAAGACATTGCTGGGCAGAGGACCTTGTGGTTAACACTGCCAGGAGAAGCTGAGGATTTGGGCAACTGAGTTTTCTCACTAGTTCTTGACATTCTGCACACTTCCCAGCATTGCTCTGCATGGGTGGGGAGGATTCCTGGTCCTGGTGCTTTAGGTCTTTGAAAAAGTGTACAGCTGATCTCCAGGCTTTCCAAAATAGAGCTCTTGAAATCTGCTTCTGTCTTATCCAACCAAAATCTGAGGACCAGAGATATCTTTCAGCTACATCACGTACATTGATGTACTTATCTGAAAAAAAGGTTCTGGTTAAGTATCAAATGAGATATTTTTTTTAATTAATAGCAGTTAGAACTAAGTGAACTCATGGTATCAAATTTGGAAGTTTTAATTAAGGCCTATTTCTAATTGTTCCAGTAAGGAGTAGTTGAGAAACTAAAAGCAGCAGCAACTGGTAAAATGGGCCATATTTTGTAAATGAGCTTTGTTTGAGCAATGCTGCTTGGAATATATTTAGTACCAAAATTACAGAACAATGATAATGAAATAAGGGTTGCTATGTTTGTATCCATGCAGTTTGCACTTAATAAAATATTGAAATACTACTGTGTTGTTATGCCTGCACAGTTCTGTTTGTTTATACCTTTACATGATTATTTCTGTAATGGGCAATCATTAGTTTAATACAGTTTTTGAATGTGAGCAAGTGTAATCTCCAGGCTACTTGACAATGCATATTTTAACTTAAGTATGATCAAAGTTTATTTCATTATCAGTTATAACCATTTCTAGAGAGTAAAGATTTAGAACAATTTGAATAAAATTGTTGAAAGGGAAACAGGTTTGCTTTTTCATCTGTAATGCTTGTCAACGTCTTCCTCCCCTCTGTGGCCCTGTGTCCCATCATATGAATAGTAGCCATCTGTTAATAAAAYAGGTAATGAAAAGCACTGCTCAGGAATGGTTTACTCTAGAAAGCCAGAAAACCATTCCTACAGTTCTCCTTGTGGAAGCTGTCAGTTGCCATTGAATCAGGGAGATATATCATGGCCTGGAAGAAGTCCCCTAGCACATATCTTATGGATTGAACTGGGGACAAACCAATGCCCTCTCTATGCCACCTCTCACTGCCGAGCATGTCAGCAGCTGCGAAAATGCCAACTTTGGGCAGAAATCCCAAATCCAAAGAATCAAATGTGGCAATAAAAAGCCAYGTGGTCAGTCTATTATTATAAAGTAGGAGTAGTAGAGGGAGATAAGGGAAAGAGAAAGCTTGACCAAATTATGGCATTTTAGTTTCTTATTCTAATATCCTATTTTTAAGCAACCTGAATTACATAATTCCCTATTACCTTCATCTTGGTCCCTCTCCTGTTTTGAAAGCTTCTTTTGCATAGTCAAAGATTTTCATTGTTCAATGTTTTTTGTCATGCTGCTATACCTTATTTTTTTTAGACTAAGAATAATGCTGAATTACATTCCATACCATAAATTGTTTGCATTTGCTACTGGTCAGAATTTCTACTGGCATTTTTAAGATTTTCTGCTGGTTTTTTTTATGCTGATGTGTGCAGGGATCCTCTCAATTTAGATGCTTTGCACTGGGTGAAAAAAGCTAGGAAAGCATGGAACTCCTTTCTGAGGCAGCAGAACTTGGCCTGCTGCTGGCAGGGTAGTAAATGGCTGTACTGGATGGCCCAAATAGAGGGGTTCCTGTGAAKCCCCAGCCTTGAAGTGAGAAAGGTGCATCCATAATGCACAGGCCTAGGGTAGCTACTATAATATAACCARATAAAGCCAGCTTAGCGTGGTCTCTGTCCCATTTACTGGAAGTGTGGGGCTCTTGACATTCATTTTCTTAAGGGTGAGATTTTTTAGGACCCTAATGCTTAATGATTTAATTAAGTGGCACCTAGAGTTGGAATCAGAATTCCAACAATCTTTAGTAAGAAAATTAAAGGGTCAAACTGTGTTGAAGACATTTGTGCTGTGCCTCCTTCCCGCTCTGAAAATGCTTAATGAGACCAACCTGAGCCTACACAATAATCTGCAGATTTATTTAAGAACTAAAATGAGAACTAAACTACTTGGAAAATTGGGCCCTAATACCAGCACTGTGAGAGCTACTTATGTATTTAAAAAGTCTTAAAATTCTAAGAATAGAGAGTTGCAGATGCTGTTGAAGGAAAGTTGTGCAACCTATGGTATTTGCCTTGTTGAGTGATGTGCTTARCTTAGTTTCAAAGTAGGAAAATGGGTGAGGGCACTCCAGGGCTTATATGGTATCTGTGCAAGGTGGAGTTTCTTCCTTGACTTCTCCTCAGCAAATGGTTGAGAATTTCCTATTTTGGAACGATTTCTGGGCTACAGGAACAATGTGCTTGTGCTCTGTACTTTGCAGAACACTTWGCACTGGGACATGAGCTATTTGCCTGCTGGCCTTGACACAATTGTCCAGGTTGCTCAGTGCTGCTCAGCAATGAATGTCTTATTGATCACACTTGCATTTCTCTTAGGGTAATTGGGCTTTAACTTAACCTGGCAGAAATTGGAAAGGAATTACACTAAAATTTATTAGGAAAACATATTTAAAGTGGGAAGTTGATCTGAGGCCTTTAGCTGTCAAATATTTAGGCATACACCATTTTCTCTAAAACACTTAATTTGGAACCTTTCATCCAGCTACTTTTTTTTAATACRTGTTTCTGTTGGTTAGCTCTGCTCATTTGAGCATATTTGCTTCTAATTTGCAATGCTCTGAGAGGCAAATATAGCCTAGTAACTGCTGTAGCAGTCTTCTCTACACCTGCAGAAACATTGAGTACCTTCTGAATTGGCATATGTTTAGTATGCCTCAAAATGCCTCTGGAGAAACCTGTAATTTAGTTAATATGTTATTCATGTTTATTAAGCACATATCACAGCAAACTAAAATAACTACYGGTTTGTCATCCCAGACAAATATGCTCTCCTTTACAGGGACAGCACTTCAAATGTGAATTTGTCGTGATACCGTTTTGAACTTTGTGTGCATTGAATGGGAAAGAGCAAACTCAGTAGTTTTGAAATGTTGAATGAATTCTTAATAAAATTAATAAAAAAWTACTAGGCAGATTTGCCTGAAGAGAAGTAATTCTCTTTTGTAGAAGGCTCTTTTTCCAAATGTATTTTGAGATACCCAAATGTTTTGAAACTCTTTGGGAAAGAAAGCTGTGTTTCAGTTTGAAGCTGCTCACCTGGAAGGCTGTCTGAGAGCTGTTCATGTCAGGAGCTCCTGCTCAGTCTTCCAGGTCATCCACAGGCTTGCAGCCCACCAGGTGAGCTGCCAGCAGCTAAACAAGCAAAATACCAAGAGGAAAGGAGAAAGCTTTCCCACAGAAGCATGGTTTGGCATGTGAATCTGGAAACGTTGCTTTGAATCTATTAAAYGCTGTCAAAATTAAATTATTTCATGTGACATTTCAATTTCAATAAGCCAGCAAATGCCATAGACTAATATTTTCTTTTTTTTTCCTAGTCATCTCTCATTTCAGTTTCATCTTGGACTGGCTATAAAAGTGATACACTAATTACAGCATTGATGCAGCTTAGGACAGAGTAGCTTTTGATTTGTGGATTAGCTCTACTTTAGAGGTGGTCCAGGGAGAGTGCTTGCCATTTACACACTATTTTTAYAGAATGTACATAGAGGCAYAGTAGAAAAATGAAATCCTCACTTTGTGTTTTACCGAAGSAATTGGTACAGATACAGGGASATCAAAAGAACAGTGGTGATCCTCMCTGTATTCAGTGATGGCCAAGGTTTTCTAACTCATCAGTGGAAGGAAATCTGAAAATTGGCATTGAGTTTGCGGAAGGCTGAAATAAGCTTTTACCTCTTGTATGACAGTTTCTTCTGGGTGAATTAAGAAACTTCCTCCTGTCCTCTATCTAACAGGCACACTGATAGAGTGATGGACTAAATGGGTACCAAAGATGAGAGGAGAGCAAAAGGAAACCAACTATACTGATGGTAATACTGAAAATTAATGAGACACTGACAATACTGGGAATCTGCTCTTTTAAAACAGCCACTTTGTTTAAGACTTGGAGAGCAAAGGAGAAATAGAGTCAGAGGGAATAAAATCAGTGACTCAGTGTGAAATACAGCTGAGCAAGGAAGTAACTGATAAAGTTAAAATGTTTCCTCCCTAGCCCTTGTGATTAATCACAGCACACATGTGTGTATTTTGCATTGAAATAGCTCATTAAGGAGTAGCCAGTTGACACAATGTGCATTTAGAGAGGTCAAAGGGACATTAACCATTTGCAATAAAACTGTAAATCCAGAAGGGGTTCTTTGGAATTAAAACCATTTGATTTATGCTGCTGGGCAAACATTAAAACTGCAGGCCATGAAAAGACTCTGTGRTTAAGTATTGTTCTGAAAAACAGAAGACAAAAAATAGAGACTGAGTTTTTTGGATTTTGCCTCTGTGTTTTTTTGTCATCACAAAGACAATTTGGGGGGTTATAAAGCCTTGGTGAGRTTGAGTTGATGGTGTTTACCTTCAGTAAAAAAAAAACCTCAGCTGTAATTTCAAGACCTGGTAATACTAGAATATATTTACACATTTTAGGAAGATGAAAGCTTTAACGAGGAAATTAATCAGTTTGTATTAATCATAGTTAGAGAAACTCCACTGACAATTGTAAGACTGAAAATATGCATCACAACCCATAATTGGTAGGGTTAAACTTTCTTTGCGGAGTCGGCCTTTGATTTAATGTACCATTAATTAGGTAAAATAATTACAGTTTTGTGTTAAATAGATACTCTAGGCATATGGTAGATGTTAATGGGAAAATATGGAGATGAGTAACCATTCTGCCAGCAGTTCTTCTGCTCAGTGCTAATATGAGATATAATGTTAGCCAGTTACTTTACTGGACCCCAAAGTATTGTCATTACTTAATTTTTTGCCTTTGAAGCATGTAGAAATTTGGCCTCRTCAAGTATGGCAGGTTAATACAATGCACTCTGTAAAAATGAATGTCTGAGCACTAAGCTATAGTCACGTGTACAAAAGCAAGTTTTTGTTGGTCTTAATAATGTTAGCTCGTTAAAGAGGAGGGAGCTCTGGACAAAAGGCAGATACATTAACATCACCACATGGTATGTGCGTTAGGRTTCTGCTGGAAGGGAACAGAACTGAAAACACCTCATGCCTTTGGRCAACTCACTTGGGAAAGCATAAAATTGGGGAATCTCATGCCTTCAAGATCTAGGGTGTTTGGACTTTCAAAAGGAGTATGTCTACCCTGACACCRCTGCTTGTGGTATCAAAACTCTGTGCTTTGTCAAAAAGAAAACCTACTACTCCTTTTAATGCTTTCTTCATTGCTTGCTTAAGCGTCATTAAACAGTCAGCTACTTGGATCTAATTCTCTCAGAGTAAGTTCCTGGTTCTGTTGGTTTTAATTTACAAGACAAGCATCCTCTAGAAGAGCCAGTTGCTTCTCCCTAAATATCCAGTAACATTAAGATTAATGCATGGTTTCTACAGCACTTGRAAAGCCATTTCAATACCAGAAACTTTGGCTTCTGATCTTTGCACAGATAGCACACAGAGTCAGTACAACCTTCAAAGGAAGCATAATTTGCAGGGGTAGCTGCTTAGCAAGGTGTGAAGCCTCCACTAATTAATCTTTTTTCTTGTGTGGGAGATGTTTCCCTTGCTGATCCTTTTCAATCTTAGCTGAGTTTCTCATCTTCTGTCTCAGGGCAGAGATTTTTGAATAAGTTATGTAGGTGGCTTCCTTCAGGGATCTTTTATTACCATATCCAGAGGAAGGGGAGCTCTGTTTGGATGAAACGGTTTTTAATACCTTAGTACTGAAAAAAACCTTATGGCCTGGTTTTATACTAAATTGATTTTGATGAAGAGAAAGAAATGCCACCTGTGTGAATTTGGCAAGGAGTGGTGTGCCTGGTAAATGTGCAAATAACTTCCTGTGAGATGTAAATGATCACTTGGCCTGTAGCTGTTGGACTCTTGTGTCTCCAACATTGTTTATTTTGTCACTGTGCGCGCTGGGGGTCACGTATTTGCCAAGCTCTAGTTTGAAAGTCTTTTGTGGTTTTTTTGCTGATAAGAAACAGTATGTGCAAAGAGTATTAAGATTAATTCTGTCTGTCAAAGCATTGTATTTTCAAATTMTGCAGATCTTACAAGCTCCCAACCTGTCAAGTTCCTTGCAAGCCCTTTGAATTTAAATCTGATAAGCACAGAATGGAGCTCTGGCTCTTAAGTACAGCTCCAAGTGTTTATTTCTACAGGAAAATATACAACTACAGTGGCTTGTACTAATAGCTTTAGACATGTAGGCACACTGTGTGAATTCACCAGCCCAGGGGTCAAGAGAATGGAGCTCTCAGGTGTGTTCAGGTTTCTAATGGAATTATCTTTACATTTCTGCACAGATGTGCTTTGCATAGAACAGAAGGTCACTTCTTTTTACTATWTTAAGAMAGGTAAATTGAAGGTATATTCTAATTCAGGTAAGAAAAAAGGCACATTTCCTTAAGAATGTMCTCTAAGGTGGCAATAAAAAATATTTATTTCAGTGAAGATGGCTCATGAAATAGCTCAATATCTTAAAAGTGTATAATAGTATTGGAAATAATTTGAAGTGAAGCCAGGAAATGCCTGCTTTATTTTAGACATATCATCTCWAAGGAAGGAAGAAAACAAATCAATAACTGTCATAGCATAAAGGAGCTTGGAGAATTTTATTTAAAGATAGATATCATACATGTATATATCAAAAAAGGAGGACTGTCTCTATTGTCAGTACTTCATAAAGTTTTTCTRACTGGAGTTCTTTTCCATCTCTTCATCAGTGTAAGCTAAAAATGCTTAAGATTACTTTAAAAAAAAAGTTTTTCTTTGCTGTGCAGTATTATCAGTGGTTAACTGCTTCATATAAARGTGATAACTGATCTGAAAATCAAGATCAACCTGTAAATATTAYTTTATTTTAAACATAATAGTTCACACATCCAAGAATTTTGTTCATGATGGAACTTTTTAAAAATAGRAGAAAGATATGGCATTCTGCTATGGTGATATGATTTTAAGATCTGGGGTTGAGAAGAATATCTGATTAAAAAATGTCAATGAAAATCTGAGTTGAAAACTGGGTTGGATCTCCTTGCTCTCCTCTCCAGTTAAATTGRGATTTGTCTAAATTCAGTTCTGTGAAAAATGTCAACAAGATAGGTGAATGATGGAGTAGTCTTACACATGAAGCTTTATCTTCATCACTGCTAATTAAGCACTGATACCTCTAAATGTTTTTATCCTTAAATTGTGATGCATTGTATGATCATGATATTGAAAGAATTATTGGAGTTTTTTTAACTTCCTCTTCCCCTAGTGGAAAGTGTGGCCACACAAGGGTAGAACTTGAAATTCTTTGTTTTTCTTAYTGATGAGATGCAAACATTTGTCATAGGGGTTGTTGGGGCCTGAGCACTTTTTTAGGCTTTTTCAGGGTTTTTTTCAGGCTTTTAACAGATATTTTAGGGGTTTTGGGGGGAGTTTTTTAGGACTTTTCTGGGAATGWTTAGGATACTTTTAGGGTGTTTTTAGGACTTTTAAAAGATTTTCTAAGGGTATCTTAAGGGCTTTCTTAATACTATTTAGAATTTTTYAGGAGTTTTTTGGGTATTCTTGGGGCTTTTTTAGGACTATTGAGGATATGTTGAGAGCCTTTTTAAAAGAAGGGTATTTTTAGGGTTTTTGAGGGAATTTTTAGGTTTTTTTAGGGTCTTATCAGGGCATTTTAAGGTTTTTTGGGATTAGGATGGGTGAGAGTTAGGGTTAGGTTTAGGGTTAAGGGTTAGGAAATTMAATCTTCATCTCACATCTTTTTTTAAAATCTTCCTTTAAGCTCTGCAGTATGAATTAGTAAACAATAATTTAATTCCACAGGAGAACATACACAGGCATATGAAGTGTCCTGTTTGAAATATTTTTATTATTTTATTTTTTAAATATTTGTTTTCTGCTTCACAATCTACCATTGAAAAATATGTTCATCGCTCATCCCAGGATTTGTTTATGCAGTTCTGTATCCATTTTATTAAAACACTTTGTGGTGATCTTGATTTAACAAAACTGAAGTAAAACTTGGACCATTTTGGCTGCTCCCCAAGGGCAGTCTGGCATGGCTGCATGCATTCATCAGAGTATTCCTCAACKAGATATGGATCAWGTGGAATTTCTTTCATTCAAGTGTAGTATGGATCATGTGGAATTTCTTTCATTCAAGTGTAGTGCTTGCTCATAAAATGCTATCTTTTCTAATTTTCTTTCAAGATATGCAAATATTTTCCGTTCCAGATTTTTTTTTTTTCTGAAACCTCATGTGTAAGATCATTAAGTTTATCATACAGAAGACGGAGTCCCTCGCTGAGGCAAACAGCTCTGGAGCAGGGATGTTACTCAGCAGACAGAGAGGGATCCTTGGKCACAGGTACACATAAAAGGATATAACTTCGCATTTAATATTCTCCATCTGGTRGTTTCTACTTGAGTCTTGCAGCACTGAGCATCTTCTCAAACAGGAGAAACACCAAAAAAAGCCCCCAAAACACTGCTTCCTTTCCCTTGATTCCTTCTGGATCTGGAAGAAAATCTTTTGTGGTTCTCAGTATTTTGCAGGATTTGGCCTTGATTGCAGCATGTGGCCCTGTGATGTCTTACTGAAATAATGTAGAGTGGGTGTTTGATAAATATGCTGAACTGGACTGTGTACCTACTGAGGCATATTTTAAATATTCCTCCCCAAAATGTCATGTATAAATAGAAGTGCTTTAACATATTGCAGGCATTTGGTTCTATAAAGATCTTTGTGCCTCTCTGGTGTCTTGTATGTTAAAATGTCAATTATTGCACACTATCTCTGTAATTTTTTGATCATTATCCTTTTATCCTTAAGCAGAAATATCCTTGCTCAGAGATTGCTTAGTGTATAATCTGGTTACCCTAAATTTGTAATGCTTTAATGACATTTGAAATATCTGTTACTGTACCATTAATTGCTGTTATTATGTCATAAAATTATTTCTACAGACTATATCCCTGTTTCTGTGTGAATAGGATTGATTTGCTCTCCAGAATAAGAGCAGCTTTGATATCTGGTAAATATATTAATGAGGCTTTATCAGGATTTTACTGAAGAGGTCACTGAATCTCTATTGTWAAGAGTTTTTAGGATATTCAGAAAATCGAGTGGTGATATGAGACTTCATGTGGAGTAAGTGTTTTCTGAGATCATGATGGTTTTAGACTTGACAGAAAAGTTCAGTGATACAGCGAAAATTTTCTCACAGTGCTTTTTCCCTTGATCATTGCAAGACGGTCTCTTTGCAAGTGAAGTACAATGATGTGCTCAAAAATATAGCTGCTCTTTTGGGTGGAAAAAAAAGGTCTGTTTGCTCCCCTAGAGAACTGAGGCAATTWCATAAACATGTTTCAGGATTTCATTTAGAAAATGTTTATTCTCCTGGCCATGTAACCCTCAAAACAGCTACTGTCAGATGAAACAAGCTTATTGAGAAGGATGGATTGTCAACTGAAGAGATTTCCAGYGCAGGTGATGTTCTTGGCGTTTGCCTTCAAAAGAGTTGGCAGTATTTGTAATTGTATAAACACAAGTAGGGATTACTCATTTAATAAATAAARCATATACGTTATAAGCAATGCCAGCAAATATGTTTTGATTGCAAAATTGTCTTGCAGAASACATTTCTCTCAGATGTATTGATATTACATTGCAGCCCCTAAACCAGCTTTGTGATACATTGATGTTTCAAATTGCCTCCTTCCACATCTGCTACCTCATATTACAGGTAGTGAACAATGCAATAAATTCTTCCTTTGTTTCTGTTTGATTTGTCAGATGTTTTCCCCCCATTTTTCAGCAGCAGTTTATGAATGTGTTCATCTTCCTTTGGCTAATGTTTCCTACTTACTCCTGAATTTTGATTTTCACCTTTTGAAGTGCTGTCATTAGTGAGACATAGAYGCACATCTTAGGGTAACTCACAAGTAAAGAGGCTCTACTTTCTGTTTGTCTGTCTTAATTTCTGTGTCTCAGTTTATCTTTTGACCAAATGGAAGCAAAATACATATTTTAGTTCTAAAATGCTTTATGAAACACTGATGACCACTATTAGTGATTAGAATTGACAACTACAAAAAGGAGCAAAGCGTGTCAAAAGTAGTTTTAGTATTTCTTTCCATGCTTAGTACTGAAGGCTGAATTAAGAAGTTTTCTARAATGGGCAGTCAGCTCAAAGATGTCTAGAAGCTGTTTCTTCACCTAAAAGTTATTTGGTTTAAAGAGACTACTTTTTCCAAGTCTATTCCCTCTAGYAATTTACAGTAGATATTAATTCTCAATTTTGGAGCTCCCTTCAGTCACCCACATACTTCTGATATCTGCCCGCTGCTAATGAATATGAATGAAATGAAAAGCAATACCTCATAACTTAAAATTATTATTGTAGAGTCTGATAGGAATGGGCAGGTTTATATAAAATACTTTGAAGTATATTTTTTAAGAACCATCCCTATAATTCTTGGAAGAACAGATGTCAAAATGTACTGTTATAATTTCTCTGAGAAAGAAATTTMTATTAAATTAGAGGCAAAAAAGTCACACAAGAGGAAAATACTTTAATTCYTAAATGAAATTTTATACAGTATTGTGCATATGAATAGAGCTGTTTGCATTATTCATTGTGCATAACTGATTGGCCAGATTTAAGTCTTTTACGTTGAGGCACATCATGATTTTGATAGTTTTAGTTTTTTGATTATTTATAGCACTTCAATGAGGCCTTAGTAAGAATAAATATATAGTGCATGTTGCACAGAAAATTGCTTGGCCGTAATGATGATGCATAAATCTGATGTGTTTTAAAGGTCATTCTTAATTCTCTTTCTTACAAATAATAAAAATATTTAGAAAATCATTATGTCCATCATAATCAGTGATGGAAAAATTTGCATAATGACCAAGAGCAAACCTATATCTGCTCTTGGTTTAAACATTTACATGCAGGTAGAGGAAGAGAGTAGATTTCAGGGCAAGCTGGAATGCCCAGCACATATGARCAGTATGATTGCCTGGTTTTGAAGAGGATGAGGTGACTGAACTATCAACAGCTGAAATTAGCAATAGGCTAATTTTGATGTCTTCTTTTTGAGTTTTCTTTTTTTGCTTAGGAAAATGACTGGAGAATAATGAAGCAGACTCTGATAGTATATAGGAATGCATAAGGCCAATGTGAATGTAAAAAGGAAATCTTAATTTAAAATGCTGTCAACAATGTGAGAATCAGGCAGCGTTAGTGGTTTAACTCTCCCTGGTAAAGGCAGATTCAAAGTCCAAATTCATTCCTTCTGATGGTAGCTATGTACCTATAAGTGCAAACAATAAGTAAAATAATGAAAAGAAGCATCTTACTGGAGGTGCCTCCAAATGTGTCATATATAAAAAACCCTGCTAATTTATTTTCTTAGTCTGGTAACTTTATTTGGSTTAATGACCTTGTGTACTGAGATACAATTTGAATTAGATTAGCTTTCCATGTTGCAGTCCCTAACATTCAAACTTAATATTTAGACTGTTCCAAAGGGTTCAGAAACAAAATAGTGAGGAAGTAAGCCATAAATGACAATTCTGGCACTCCTATACAATATTTCCAGACAGAATATGAGGAGATGCTGCTGAGGTCTACAAGATGGTCCCTGTGCACTGTAACTGTATCAGAACAGAATGTGGATAGAGGACTTTTTATAGCGCTAAACTTTTTCCTTGTGATGACATTCAGTGCTGTGCAGGCATTAATGCTTTGATACCAGTGTGCCACTCTTGTAACAATTATGCTCCTTGCTAACAAATATTTTGTAGCTACCGAAATAGAAAAAAAGTCTTTGAATTTGCTCTTGGACAGATGCTGAACTCAGTTTTATAGCAGAAGTGAAAGTCMAATGTCTACTTTGTCACACTGAAATAAGTAAGGTGAGTTACGATGCTAAACTGTCACCAGGACAGAAGGAATCCACTCTGGATCAGTGTAASTAATCACTGATCAGTGTGGCTGGAGCCAGGATTTTACTCACAGCTCTCTGGTGATAGCCATGGAGCTGCCTTTAATTCCTGCTGGAGAGTCAACATTGCAGCAACTCTGCTGACTGGCTGAGAAACACAATTTTCTGCTAAGTACAGAACTCCTTCAACAGGAACAGGAGTTGTAGGTGAGCAGTTACTGATGTGTTCTTAGGCTGCAGTTATGTACAGCTCTGGGTAAGACTGATAGCTCCAAACAGCTGTTAATGCAGCAAGCTCTGAAAGAAAGGAATCGCGTTGTGTGTGTGTCTTCAGCGTGCACAACATTGGCTCATCCCAAACAAAGTACTCCTGGAGCTTGAGCAGTTGTTAGACTGGTTGTTCTTGTAAGTAAAAKTGAATTAAAGCCCTTTTTCTCACAGACATGAGGAAAAAGCATGCGTTCTATACTGCTGTTAAACATAGACCTTGTTCATCTCTAGTGAGATCCTGTGGGTTTGTGCCACCACTCTAAGTGGACAAGCAGTGCAAGTCAGTGTTTGTTTGTTTTCCTATGGCTGTTGTGKTTGGTGATCCTTCTTAGAGACCAAATAAATCTACTTTTATAAAGGGTAAACAGGAGCTATTGTTGAGGGAGACTGTGACTTGGCTATTTGCAGTGACTGGCACCCCAATCTCTGAACTAAATTCAGTTTTTGCAGGTATGAATAAGAGTTGCTACCTGAGGGATTTAAATCTATGTGCCTTAAACAGGCAGTTGTACTGTTTTTTGTATTACAATCAGATCTTTGCCAGCTCCACAACCTTTTTCTCCTTCCCATTCTCCCAGAGGATTTGCAGTAGGCTTCTTTTTCCTACAGTTGTGCAGTACTTTAGGTTTGGCCCATTGCCTGGGAACTGCAGCTTATCATTTCTGGTTTGCCTCAGTCTGATTTTTTTCTACTTTTCTATATCAGCATTGAAATCCCAGTTCTCTTTCTTGCTCCCTGGTCTCTTCCACTCCTCCATGCTTTGCTTGCTCTTGAGCTTTTGCTGGCTTTTTCCCTTTCCTAATTGTGAAAGCCTAGATGAGCAAGATGTTTTAATCTAAACTATTTTTTTATTTGGGTAAGGCTGGCCTGAATCAAGCAGCTGCTGTGCTGATGACCAGCCTAGACCATGGCAATCATTTGGTGCTTGTAGCTTGTGTCAACTCCAATTTTAAAAAATTCTGGAGCTGGCTCAACACAAAGTATGGGTTCCCTTCTTGTCTCTTGAGGTTACAGAAATACCATAGTTCTCCTGTCTATTGGTAGAAAAAAAAAAATTAAGTTTGGCTTTACAAATAATCAAGTTTCCCATCAGTACATTGTGAGTTGCAGTCTGAAGTGCCTCTGACTCGTGAATCCAAGCCACACCAGCAAGGTTAGGGGCACCTTGGTTTTGTTGTAAAAAAAAAAAAAAGCCACAGCCTTGATAAACCATAGTTGTCCTCTAATTCTGGGAAGCTGAGCCAGGAACTGCAAAAAATTTGGCTTTTGCCTTTTTTTTTCCTTCAGTTGAAAAAGAAATAGTACTTGCCAGCTTTGYATTGTATGTTTAGACCTCATAAGGTGAAAAACGTTCCTGTAAAAGTATCTTATTTAGTGTTCTCTGTGCCAAAGTGCCTTGAACATGTCTGGTTTTATGGGCTTAAAGAAGCAACAAGTTTGTAGGAGATGATTAATATTTAGTGAAGACATGACTGAAACCCTTCAAACAGGAATGGAAAATTGTTTTGTAAATTAACTCTTTTTGGTGTTAAATGTCATGTTAGTTAAGARCATTCTTAGAACCTTCAAGGTGGCAAATTCGAAAATGGGAAACTATAAGTAAGAGTATCCCATGGAACCAAAAAATTTGATTCAGAAAAAGGCTTATGAGCTAAGGTATGTCTCAAACTAAGTGTTGCTTAGTAGGTGTAATCCTATTTGGAAGTGATGACTTCTGCAAAAAAAATATTCTTAAACCAAACAGAAAAGCAGGACTATTAGGAGTATGTCTTTGGAGTTTTCAATATGGTAGCTTGTTTGCATTTTCTCCTATGTTTTAGTGATTAATTTAATTATCAATACATAATATTTTTGAGAGATGTTCTGATGTTATTAAATACTGTCTTTAATTGGTGTTTAATATTACAGTTAAATCAAGCTAGTTACTGTATAGTKTATTAGCATGGAATTACTGCACTGTTAAATCCAGGATAAATAATTTCCATATTTTAAAATAAGTAGAGGATTAATTATTTTATACTGTAGTTTGTTATTTTACACTTAAGAGTAAATTAATTTGGTTCAGCTAATGCATATTAAATCTAGATCCTTGAGAAATATTGCTTAAAAACTTGTTTCAGTGTTTCAGAGAGTATATTGCTGGGAAACATAATTAGGTTATGTAACTGAATTAGAACCCATCCAAAGAATATTCAGAGCTCTCATTTTCATCTGCAAAGAGACTCCATCAGGAAGTAGAAATGGAAATTGTTTTTTCCTATGAAAGACCATTTAATTTTTTTTAAAATATACATCCTTAACTGGACTCCTCTTTCAGGTAATGTAGGCTTTATCACTAGAAAAGGAAGGAGTTTGTCTGCAGTTTGCTCAGGCAGGTTTGCTCTGTGGAATGGTGCGTAATTGAGAGAAGCATCTCTAGAATGTGAAGTTCCACATAAAATGCAAGAGCAGGTCCATTTGTGAGAGTGTGCAAGTGGTTTTACCCAGCTTTGTGCATTTTGGGATGTTGGCCTGAGTTCTTCTCAGTGACCTCGTTCTCCTAATTTTTTTTTTCAGTACTCTGTTGTTCAGGGCATTCTGAGGAAGTCTCCTCCCTGCCTTTCCCTTACTGTTTTCTTCAGCTAAGCCAGTGCAATCTGGCACTGYTAATTGAATGACTGCCACTATCTTTTAGAGTGGCAGATGCTGTGTGCTTTTATTCTAGATCAGAGTTTTTATGTTCCAGATAAGTCAGGGTTGGTGCATTACCTTTAGTGGATCTCTTTAAGTGTTCCTGCAAGAGAAATAAACTTCCAGATGATTGCATGCCCCTGTTAATGAAAGTGTGATAAATGATGCAGTCTTTTTTTGTCCTTTGGCATCATGAGCTACTTTTCTTTTCAGTTTGTGATTTGAGATGTCTTCAAAGATACCTAATATAAAACAGCAAATAAAAGGTCTTGGAAGAAAAAAAAAAACACAAAGCAAAAAACAAGTTGTAAAGGAAATTAACCAAAACTTTAAATGGGTAGCATCCTGTCTTCCAGGAGTGTTCAAGAACTACCAGGAAAAACCCTTTCTTTTCATCAGGTAGATTTACCTGATGAAAAGACTTAGTAAAAAAAAAATTTGATTTTATTTTTTTATATTTTTTAGGTTTTTTCCTCTTGGTAATAACAGGAAATAAATAAACTACGTAGAACTCAAATTATTTTTTAATGAATGATAGCTGTTTTCCAGTTCCAAATGGTGCTTTAAAATGAAAAACAAATGTTGGGGATGATGATGTTTTTGGTGAGTCACTTTGGATGGTCAGCTAGAAATACTTCCTGGCTATTTCTAGATTCTTGGCATGACTGGGGATATCAATATTCTCAATCCCTCCTGTTTCCCATCTGTGTCACATTCTGGCTCCTGTTGCTCCACTGCATCTAAAGCTTTGAACGGGCAATAGAGGAGGTTTTGGACTTTGGTGGGAAGACCACCAAAGGTGGTCTTTTCAAAGGTGGTTTTTTCAAACCTTGAGTAGTTGCACCTGCATAAAGGTGTAGAGGGTTACATGGTGCTCACTCCCAGTCCACGAGGATTATGGGTGAAATACTGGGATTTATTTGTATCTGAAGATATTGCATCTCAGCTGCTGCTTGCCTTTGCATCCCAGCAAGCATTCAGAACCACATCCAACAGGCTGCTGGCCTGGAAGATAATATGTGATGCTTGTAACTCACACTTAAGTATCTTTTGGAAGAACAAACTCTTTAAAATAAGACAAAATTAGACATATTGGGTTTATAAAGGCTTCAATCACTGCGGATGTGAGGTCAGGTAAAGTTCAGTTTGAGACAAATTAAGGAAGAAGATAAAATCAGCCTTGAGGAAGASTCAGACTAAACAGTGATTTGAAAAACAAGCCCTTATCTGTAGAATAGCAGAGCTAATTCAGTTACCAAAGTGGGGAGGAGGGGMAAGGCAGGGTGTGGGACTGAGGGAAGATGTCTGTACAATTGATGCATCCTCCGTGGACAGAGTGGGGCTGGTGCAATTGTTCCATTAAGTGCAGGTATTTGTCTGTCTTAAGCCTCTGAAATCAATACMAATAATCTCATAAACAAAGGAAAATTTGACTTTGAGAGAATTAATGCAGCCCAAATAAGGCTGTATGTAGATATAACGAAGACATAAATTTATATTACCTATCTAAAAAGATTTGACAAACTAGTCTAAAAATAATAACGTTCCAACTCGGAACGGGAGAAACTGGATTAATGTTAACAGGGTTTATTGAGCCTCAATGAAATCTACAAGAGAGGTTTTGTTATGGCAGGATTACCACATGCAACAGGAAGAGTATAAAGCTCCAAGATTTTTAAGACAAAGCCTTTAACTAAGGGAAAGATGGTGTAAAGGGAAACAGACCAATTTAGTTCTGTAAATGAGTGTTCTTGCAACTGAAGCAGAAGTGTTACTGTGAAAGGCAATTGTATGAATGAGTTTCCAAGCCCTTGTTGTCCTATATTTACATCATAAGTTTTCTAAAGAGAGTCTTTAGTCCCCTGCTGTGTATTGTAAGACTTGATGTTCTGTTCTTTGGGAGCAGGAGCAATTAGGATGTAGATCATGCAAAACATTTCTGGTTGTACAGTCATTAAAAATTCTCTCTCTAGCCYTGTCATGGCACTGCTGGGAATGTTCAAGGACTGCTGCAGCAACACCAGAAAAACTTAATGCTGCCCATCTCAGCCACTCAAAGGGTTGCAGAGTAGTACAGGTCTTGCCAAATTTTTTCCTCCTTATAGAGAAGACAAATATTCAGTCTACTCTGTTTATTATTGTACATAAAATCTTTCATTATTTGAATTTTATTATRTTTCATCTTTTTGTTCCAGAAAATTAAGACATTTCAATATGAAAATTGTGGAGTTTTTTTATGGCCTATTKTTTTAAAACATGATGTAGACCAAGTGGATTTAATGCAGTCTGACACCTATGTATTTCACATGATTTACAGAGAAGCCTGCAATCCTTATCTCTATAAATACAACTCAAAGTGTTTTACTTGATGTTTTTGAACAAAGGCGAATCCTTTATTTCATTTTGTTGTTTACTCATAGATTTGAGGTTCTATATAGATTTGAGGCTCTATATGGAGCCTTTTCCCGCACTAGAAGCGGTCACTAAGAAAAATATAAATGAAAGCTGCCCTGCAACTGAAGCTCTGTTTCCCACTTAGACCCGGGGAATGACAGAGATCATGAAAACTCTGGTTAATATTTTGAAAGGRATTTACAGAAGAAGAGCTTGTTGTCATCTTGCTTCCCTCAGCATCCCTGCCTGATAGAGGAGCCTGTCACAGTAGAATGGGTGGTCACACAAGCAGATCTGAGGCATCTATCATCTCCTAATTCCTGTGGCTACAGCAAAGATTTGTGTGYCAGATAATTGTGCCAGGAAATAGGTCCCTGGTTCATGTACCCAGATTAGAATTAGTGTGCATAAGCACAGTGTCCTGTTTTAGTTSATTTTGTTGAGTTCCATATAAATGAAAATTTTAATTTATGTTAAGAGGTATTCAAAGGCTCCCAGAAGAGAGGTAATTGTATTTCATTTGATGCTGATGAAATAAAAAAGACAGGAGTTACATGGTTATATTTAACATGCCGTGGTGTTGACTAAAAAATGACATTGCAATCTCTGAAGTGAAAAACAAATTCCAGCATCTAAAAGGCAACTCGTGGAAAGKTTCTAGGATCAGTTCATCCAGCTTTAGGTTCCCTGAGTGTTGTTACCAACATTTTTCATCTGCAGGTTGTAGTCACAATAGCACAGGCTATGTCATTACCATCCTTAAAAAGACTTTATTCATTTCCTTCTGTGTTATTGTCAAGTTTTGTCACCTGRATATAGAATCCTTTCTTCCCCGCAGAGGACCTGCCATAGTATGAGCACTGGGTTGTACATTTCTTCCTATAAGTGTTCTGGATGTAAAATACAAGATTGTCTGAGCATCAAACAATTGACTGAGGATTAGCCTTCAGCTTTATCCCACTGTGATTCCTACAGGAGCTGACAGCCCAGGCACAGCCCTCTGGGACACAACCTGCCTCAGGCATGGAGAAACATGATCTGGTGTTTGCTTATTGGTGTATTACAGGTACTACAAGTAGTGTTTTATCTGGCTCATGTTTCTGTCCTTGCTGGTTTCTGCTTGATTCCCTCCACTTCAGTTTGCTCTCCTCATAGTCAGCTGTACTTTCCACAGGCATTCTGGGCCACAGCACACTATTGTCTTCTTCCCATGAATCAAATTATCTCTACTGCTGTAAAAGTTTCAAACCAGCAATCCTTCCTTCCTTTCCTTTGAGTCCCCAGCATGTCCAACCATCACAACTGTTTATTCTATAATTACTTCCGTTCAGATGCTCTTTCATCTTCAGTTTKGATACTGATCCCCTTTTTAACAGCTTCAACTTTCTTGAAAATGTCATCCCTCTCTGTTTCTCTCAAATTCCYCTTAAAACCTCTAATTCTGTCCAACACATTCATCAAGGTCATCTTATCAACTTCTATTTTCCTGTGAACTGTTCGTGCATCTTAACATCACAAATGTCATACTTCATTGATCTGTCAGCTCAAATATTGCCAGCTTCTCTTTCCTCCTCTCACACCCGTTTTCGAACCATTTTATSAAGTGCAGAATCATTTTCTTAGCCCAGCTTTGCTAATCATATTCAAYCCTTCCTTTGTCTTGCACCAGAAATGAGAGAATTATGTGAGCAGGAAATCAAGACAGATGCTAGGATGAACCACATGATGTAGTCTCAGAAAATTGCAGAGAGCTTTTCCCAATGGAATAATATATCCCTATTATCCCTTGGATTTCCCAACATTGTGTACTTATCGTGTGTATATTTTGGGGGTTTTGGTGTTTTTTTTTTAGTTTTTGTGGGAAATTTTTTATTGGTGGTTTGGAATTTGGGTTTTTTCTTTCTGTTTTGCTGGCACTGCAGGAATTTTATTGCACTTGGAGTGTTGGAATGATCCAGGTACCTGGCCATACTTGTAAAGAGTGGGATTAGTGAGTTCTTGGTGGGATTCAGTGGGACTATTCCCAAAGCTTCTGCACAAACCTCAGTGGTTGCTTTGTCTCTTGGCATATTGCTGATTACTTGCCTGCACACTCAGAGATCTGAAAACATCCCATAATGCTGCAAGTGAGTGTAGTAGGTGTTAATTTGCAATTGTGCCCATTGTTTGTCAACTAAGACCTGTACTTGAAATCCATCTGTTAGTSAGCAGGGCTTTCTGTTGAGTTCATATTCCTTCCATACCCATCATTTATCTTTTTTTAAGTGCCTAGTTGTTTTGAAGCAAYGCCATCAGAAATGCACTAAATGGGCTTCCTGTTCATTGTTATYAGGGGCTGGATGGATAAGACTTTTCTTCCATACAGAAATGTGTACCAATGGTCAAATAACCTGCAACCACAGCCTGACTCTCATTAAAGGTAATGGGAATCAGGTCTCGGACTTGTCTGACAATTGACAGCATGCTGCTAAGAAAGTTTGTTTAGGGAGGAAAAAGGTTGCCACCAATTCTAAAATATCAYCAAGTCTCAAATATTTTTCCCCTGTTTCCCTTGTCTCTGTCTTTCCAAAAATAATTTTAAAAAGTTCTCCTGAGCATAACATTTGACGCGTTTCCCTTTCCCACTTTTTTTTTTTGCTGCCTTTCTCAACCCACAGAAACCAAGATGAGTTTTTGCTAGGTAACATTCTGAAGCTCTTAATGTTTTTTCAGATTAAAAAAAATCTATCAATTTTAGGTGCAATATTGCCTAAAATGGAAGGCTAAAATTTTTTGGTTACTTTAACATGATGCTGCTCCTTACTGCTGTGGCACAGAAAATAATGAAATGCTTTTCTCTTTTTTCTATTTTTTTTCCAGCTTGTTTATTGTTCATTAGCTTGGTTATGTCCAGTTCAACACTTAGTAGGCAACACTATTAAATTCTAATCACTTGGTTGAACAAAAGCTTGCTTCATAAATCATTCTTTAATAGCCTGTCTAAAATTTCTTTAGGGTGTTGAAGCTGCATTGCAATGTTGCTTAGCTGATCAGACTCTAATTATAGAAATCATACATCCAGCAGTTAAACCAGTAAACAAACCTCCTCTGACTGGGGCAGTAATCCTGTGTCAGTTAGGATCTTTSCTGTTGATTCTGGATTTCTGTCACTCTAATCCTGCTGTGCCCTGAAGTATCTACTGCTGCCTATCACCCCTGTGCTRCTTGGGCTTCACCTAGAACTGTCTTAATTGCTGCTTATAGCCTGCCTCACTGTATTCCATAGATAGAAGCAGATATAAGTGGTTTAACAACTCAAAAAACATAAGACTATTAAAAGTATTCTGTAGCATGATGAAGTACTGCTGAATGCAATAGAAAAGAATGCAAAATCACATAATATTTTCAGGATCGTTGTTTTAGTCTGCAGGTTATGTTATAATAGAAGCTAAATGATTCAAGAAATATTGCTAGCAATGTTGTTTTATGGCAAGGAGTAAAATTAAAGGATTTATAAGGTTGATTTCTGGGCCTTGCATCACTTAGCTATGCTTCCTTTTTTTTTCTTGAAATAATTCTTTCACAAACTTTGGTAGTATTTACAGCTGCACCTTAGGAACAGTGGGTTGAAATGRGAAGGGAACACTGTAGGTTACAAAATATTAAGGGTTAATTATTTTTCAATATTATTGTTAGTAAAAAAATTCCTTTTAGCAAGAGACGACATACACTAAGAAAACATTGGGAAAGAGTTGCAGGAGAAGGGAGATGTGAAAGACAGCAAGAAGGYTTAACCAAATATTTGCAGTATAAAATTACAATAATTGAACTTTATTTGGTTTTTAATTATCCTTGTGATAAATTTTTCTGTGATTTTGTGCTGTGAACTGCATTCAAGTTCCAAACTTCAGCTTACTGCTTATCTACAATAAGTCTAATAAAACTGTTATCAGTTTTATTAGATGCAAAAACTCTAATAGAATGAGTAGATGGCTGGCATAGTTAAGTCTTACTTCAGTAGAAACCTTATATCATATTCTTAGATATATATATTCTTATATMTATAARAATACTTAAAGATTGCTGCTATTCTCAGTGCATTTAATTTGAATAATCTGACTCAGGAGATGTATCTGGGAGGCTGGCACATGGGAAAGCTCTATCTGCTGCATTCTCCAAGACTCTGAAACAAAAACGTGGGCAGGCTGCTTCCTCAGAGTTTTGTTGAGCGACAGAAGAGGTTTCCACCTGCCCTTATGAACTGTTACTGAGCTGGGTTCTGTGGGATCAAGAACCTTCATGGGGTTTTTTTGTTTGTTTTTCTTAGCTGTACTCTGTGTGCTCCTTCCCCTCAAAGGCTGTAATGAAGTTTGTCTCAAATTACCACCTGTGCCTATGCAGMATTTCCTGAATTGTCATGTTGATAGCTTAACAGTCTTGAACTGGATGGGCTGAAGAGCCGGCAGCCAGCACTTGGTAGAACAATGAGATGTTTCCCAGGARCAGCCCAGGATCACCACTGGGTGTTGGTTTCAGACACTGCATTAACACAGAATCACTTTTCCTCAGCCATGGCCTAAAACAGGGATTTTTTTTATTTGGAATAGATGTATAAAAAGACCAAAGGAGGGCCAATGTTTTTATTTAAACTACTGAGTGGGAGAGAAGCRTTTTCTGAGCCTCATTTTTGCGCTAAGAACTTCCATTCACTGATTTCCCCTGACCACAGTGAGAAGGGCAATATTGGGAGTGTTGGGATAGTCTCCTGTCTCTTTGGAGAGACAATCCCTGGAGTTAAAGGGGTGGGTGGAATGAGATCACACAGATTTGCTCCACTTGCTGCTCTTCCTGATTAAAATCCTGGCAGAGGGGAAATCACTACCAGCTTACCTTTATGGCAGCATAATCAAATAAAAGCTCTTTGGAAGGTAATAGCTGGAAACATAGTTAGGAAATTGTCACACAAGCACTTCAAGAAAGATMAAGGTAATATTAATTATTTTACAAGTAATTTCACTGAACATGGTGTCATGAAAAAGAATCATGGCTAGCAGTCATCTAATTCCACAGAAAATTTGAACCAGTCCAGTTCAGGCTCATCAGTGAATTTCTTCAATGCCTGATGGTTTCTTCATTCAAAATTTTGCAGAAAATGTTACAGAAGTCTTTTTAATGTTTCTCAAAATTTATGTATGGTCTAATTTTTATCCCTTACAGAATTATGACAACAATTATAAAAGGATGATACCCCAAACAGCTTTTTAGCAGTGCAAGTTTTTCAGATGGAGGAGTTCTTAATCCTTGCAGAAAAATAATAATGCATCTTTATGTTCCTTACTGCAGCTCAGGTAAAACAGGTACTGAGAGACACTGAATTCATTTCAGTGAGCTCTGACTCCGTTCCTGAATGTACATTCTTTGCAGGAAGTGAATACATGGTTTACAGAATTCAGCCCAGGTTGCATAATCCAAATCAAAGTACAAAAAGTCAAGTGTTCAGCTATTTCTCATTGCTTACAGAATCTTTCTTCATAATATCTGCTATGCTGCCTGTTGTGAGATCAGCTTAGTCACTCCTCCCTGCTGACTCCTGCCACAGGCTGGCAGGGAARGAGACCCTTACCACCACTTTGATGAACTTGCCTGATAACTAAGAAAGCAAATATTTAGAGGGGAAAAATAAAAAAAATTAAGTCAGTGACTCCTGTCTTTGCTCTGACAGTCTTTACATTGCTTAGCTGGTGACTTGCAAGTGGTGAATTCATTGGTTGTACTGACATAAATGCAAATTTTTGTTCGTATTCATTGTAAATATTTACATAAGAGGCTACCTTTTGCTGCAAAGTTCTACTTGAACTGACATTGTGACAAGTTTGTAGTAAGTTAACAACTGCATCTGGTGAGYGTAAGACACTGGAATAACTTTAAATAATGTAACACTAAATCAGTATTTAATCTTTGTTATGGGTAAACTGAAARAGATACTTTGTGAAGCCTAATGTATTCCAGTCCAGTGAGCATTTGCTTCTTATTAAGCATTTTAGCAAATGATGTGTTACTAAATTTTAGTTGGAACATGACCTTGGGCGGAATAGGCACCATTGCATAAAATCCTAGAAGTCTACACTAGGTGTACAGAAATCAGCTTTTTTTTCTTTCAGCTTGGGTTATCTGGCAACCACAGTTAATAGCATAAGTATTGCATCTTTTTTTTTAGTGATAAATCACTGTTAAAACAATGCTTTGYTCAGAGAGTCATGGGAGCATCATCCACCCATGTGCAGATTATGGAGACATCTCCATTGCACATTTCTGTGTACAGCACCTGCCTCACCATGTCTGTTCAGGGGTCTTTGCTGCAAAGGTTTCTGTTCCTCACACAGCCACCAGGGCTGTTTTCTCTCAAGAAAACAGATCACTGGCACTATGTTGTGTCATCACTCTGCAATTTTGTGTCTTTTCTGAAGATGAGGCTTAAATCAGGTCTCCTGACCTCATGCTTCCCCTTGCTCCATTCTTCTGTTTCTGCTCCACACTCCTGGGTAGAAACTGCCAACACAGTAAGGCACAGGCTGCAACCAGCAGTGATCAAACCCTTCAAGAGCTCCCCATTAATTGCCCATTTTGGGAGATTTTCCTGCTCGGYGACTCATTTCCTTTCAGAAGTTATGCGCTGATGTGATTGACACCTTCACTTTATACCAAGCATTATAATTTCTCTTACAGTTCAGTTTTGTGGGAATAYGAGAGAGAATTTTTTCCACACAGTGGTCACTGATCAGCTTATTAATTAGCAAGAGCTGCGTGGTTTGTGGTGGGTGGATGTAAGTTAAGGACATCAAAAACATTCCTGCTGCTGCTCCACAAAGCAGCTCAGTCCTGCAGGAACCGCACTCCTGCTCATATGTGAACTAGAGCAACCCACCTAATGCAAATATTAGCTGCCTAAAAGCCTGGCCAAATGCATTTCCTCAGTACAGATGTGTTTATTGGCCAGTTTTCTAAGACGTTCCGCAGCATTTTTGCTTGTGTCCACCAGGCCTGGTTTCACTATGRTATTTCAGTATTTGAGGTGTTTTTGTATTCAAGTTAAAAGGAAAATGAAGGGGAAAACAAACACTATTGATTTACCTAATAACAAGGCAGTTACACTTATGTGTTCTTTCCCAGGTAAGTTAAAAAGATAATAAATCCTAATTTAAAAGACAGTGATGAATTCAATCTTGTCCCATGCCGTCATTTCTTGTACATAATCAACTATGAAGTGATCTAATAGCAATTTACACCCACTTCTTCCATGCTCCAAATGCTACTGCTAGCTGTGTTGAGCACTTCTTATTTGAAAATACCTCCTTTTTAGTTAATAAAACTGCTTTTCAGCAAAGGCWAATAAACTGKAACTCYGATTCTTGMCATTTCTTGTATAGACTTTCACAGGCCTGCAAACATTTTTTCTGTGCATGGAGAGTGGTATCTCTGCTTTGTATCCACAGTTGTGTGCATTTACTAATCCACTTGACAAGGAGTGGAAGCTAAATTAAGATTTCCCAGCGATATTCAGAATAATGTGTGTGAAATTCTAAGAAGGAAAATTATGRGCACTTAGGTAATTACAGACACACTGGGAATGCATAAATGCCTTGCCATCACTTGTATTTATTTTTCCAGTGTGTAGTTCTGTTGGAAAATGTTGATTAACCAATGTGAAAGACACTCAGTATTTTTTGTAGAGCAAGTTTTAGTTTTAACAAAAGCAGGTGATTCCTTCTTGTATATGCCTTTAAATTGGCTTCTTTTGTTTGGGGTTGGATTTTTTTTTGTTTGCTTGTACTTATTTTTTTTGCCTTGCCTCAACAGAAATCTGACTTCCAAAATAACTTTTACCAAATTCTTTGTGTTGGTATTTATTAAAATATATCAAAAGCATCCCAGCATTTTTTAGACTTTCTTCATTAACAAAGACTTGSCTGATAATCTATGTCTGATCAAAATTAACGACCAGGCTTTTATCTATATCTTTTACATGTGGCATTAGAGCCATCTAAAAAACCTCAAGTGTATTTTCTGCCTTTCTTTCAAGAAGTGGCAAAGACACATGCTTTCTATTTGATTTCCTGCTGCACATGGAAACTTTGTTCATTATGTTTTCCCTCATGGTAAAGAGCCTCTGAGGGACTGCTCTCCAAACATGAAACATTATTTTTGGGTTCAGTGACTTCATTTGTTGCATTGGAGAAGAAAAGGGGTRGGAGAAAGAAGTCAAGTGGGGAAAYACTTTCAGTATCTGTGGGAAATTAGTCTTGACCACCTGCTGGCCTGAGACACTTATGAGAAATAAGAAGGAATTTCCTGTGTTTTGGAAGATATTAAAATTTATTGGAAAACATGTTTAATAGGGATTCTTTACTGATGGTGAGGGGTACAGGTTTTGTTGGGCTTTCCAGGGTTCTAAGACAATTATATTCTCATCCCAAGTGAGGAAAAGCAGAAGAGAATTTGCAAAATATCTTCCATTATTCCTTCCTACTTCTGGTTTTAAACACCTGGTTTTTGCCCTCTTTCATTCTMTGGGTGTTTATCTTCTTTTCTTTCCTCATTTTTCTGTATTTTAATTCAGTCTTAAATTCCTCAGTGTGTTCTTTCCTTCTCCTTTATACTCTTTGTGCTGCAGTTTCCCCCGTGTTGCTTTTCCTCTTGTGATATCCCCTGTGCTGCTCCTCATCCCTCTTTTTCTTGTTCTGTCTCTCCAGTGCCTTTCTCCAATCCATCTTTCTCACTGTTGTGCTCACCTTCCTAAGGTGCTTCTCTGGACCTCAAGATGACTTTSTTGAAGAAAAAAAACTACTGGGTTTTCAATATTTTTTTCAAATATTCAGGAAAAATTTTTCCAGATATAACATATACCAAACAAACCAGCAGTTCCTCTAATTAGCCCCTTGAATAATCTTCCCTCGTTGTTCAGCAGCACAACTGTTGTGTCAGAAATGGGGATGTTGGGGCATGAAACATCTCAAGATATTGTTATGATAATAAATAGTTTACTCTTTTCAGCAAGGACAAAAGAAACATTCTGATATTTTAACTGTTTTGGTTTAGTTGTTTTTTTGTGTTTTTTTTCAAAATGAATGTTAAATTTTGGGAGTTGACACAGWTTGCTAAAAAATTGTGTGAAGGAGTGTGTGTTCCCAGGGAGAGGCTGTCCTAGTGGAGGATTTTTTGTTACAGTTGAACAGTTCTAGTGGTAGTTCAACAGTTCTTGGCGTCAGAGTTAATTAAAAATAATTGTGTAATTCAGGTAATTARAAATAATTTAATATCTTGTTTACTAGAATGGAAAATAACAGTATTTTTTTTTACAACCTAAAATTAATTTGATTGTATAAACCTAAAATTTTCCTTGTAGGACAGCTTTTATTTCAGTTTGTGGTTTTTTGGGTAGTTTTTTCAGTTTGTGGTTTTTGTTTGTTATTTTTAAGAAAACAACCCTCCAAAACTTGACTGCTGCAGTGATAGTTTTTATATTCTGGAAGGAATTGAAATGATGACCCCAAGACATTTGAAGTCCTTGAAACATTTTAGSAGTTATTATGGTGTACTCAGCAGAGGAAGCCTCCTCTGCTCCTGCCACAGGAACAAACAGTAACGACCTGAGTTATGAAATATGATTGTGATTTCCCCTCATCCTGCTTTTTCTGAACTCTGGAGCTTGTGAGCTATTTCTGAGGCTGCAYAGGAAAGTGAAAGGATTCTGGCAGAATGTAAATCATGAGATCATTAACATTTCAGCCCAATTTCTCTCCASCAATGTGTAATCATAGCAGAGATGATTGATGGGATGGGTGACCCACAAGATAGATACGATGGGTCATTCCCCCATATTTCCTCATTTTCTTTCCCCTTTTGCTAATCCTGGTTTCAGATAACATCACTCAATCAATTTCACTGCTGGTCTGGAGCTGTATTCTTCCAATATCAGATATTATATCTGATATATCTCTGGGTAGATATATGCTCTGCTTTCCTGGGTTTTGTGCCTGTCCTCTTTATTTTGTTTATGCCCTATTATAATATATGGCAGAAATATTTACATTAATATAATTGATTTGTCTTTGAAAAGGGAGGGTCTTTTTTTTGTTGTTGTTGTTTCTCTGATATAAAATACCTCTTCAATAGATGAAGCATTTAAACAAAAGAGTATCTATCTGCATTATGTGGAAAATGAAGGAGGAAAATTACATGGTTTTCTTCCCCTCCCTTTCAGGGATCTCATGTGACATCAAAGCAATGCATTCAATTTTAAAATGCTTTTAAAACTTTGTTTTCARGGGAAGGGAAACAGAAAGGACTGAGGGACATTGGCTTCTCATATCTTTCTTCTATGTATATCTAATTCTTAAAAAATTAAACCAAAAAAACTACTTTTAATGTTTTTTTTAAATTAGAAACACAATTTGTAAGTAGTATGGAACTATTAATTTAATCTCCAATGGTTTTGTTTGACAGAGGAAAATTGGTGATGTGGCTGTGGCGCTGYAAGGATGGCACTGCTGACTTCCAAGTCTGTCATGGCTTCATGAACAAAAGTCTACACCTATTCTAGATTCCATATGCTGTAAAAGAAATAAAATGCTGCAAAACTGCAGGGATTTCTTAATGAACTTRACTTTCTGGAATTTCAATCCCACTTAATTCAACAAAGTAGTTTCCAAAAGCTGAAGTCTCACGTCAAAATGTTTTACTGTACTGGGACCAGTATGTTCCATCAAAGCTGCTGCACATGAAGACAGAGGCAGTTTGATAGGGACAGTAATAATTTCTGTTATTWTGAAGTTATTAATTTCAATCATGCCATTAAAAAGAACAGTAATCTGTAGCCCTGTTAAAGACATATGTTTGTGTCATAAAGCTCTGACACTAAATTCTCACTTTAACTTGTTTTAGGTTCATCTTCAGCAGCACTACAAGGTTTAATCCTGATAGCAATACAGCCAAACGTAACAAATGAGAACAATCATGAAGAGGGATGAGGCAAACACTTTCCAGCACTGGAGTTTTTCTGATACCACATGGTTTGGTATCATTGATCTGCCTGTTTTAGAGACACTTTCCCTTATGTGAATATGCAATGAGTGTTTGAGGTGGTGAATTCCTGGCTCTGCCTTTTCCTTTTCCGGATGGTCTCACAGGATCTGTAGCATCAGATGCAGAAGTTCCCTTTTTGATTGGCTTCTTGGGTTTGTTTTTCTGTGAGTGCAGTTGACTCTGGCTCTTTTTAGCTAGARTATGAGGAATATGAGAGTGACTACTGATATCAGGTATTTCAGTGATCCTGCTGAGATAATGCAGCCTGCTTGGAACACTGTGGTATTAAAAATATTAAAGCCAACAACAACAACAAAGCCTTTCTTACGGAATTCTKCTTGTTTTTTAGAAAGCCTGGATGTATTTACGAGGACAGTATTCATTATCCTCCAGGGGATGGCAGGCTGCTGTCTCACCCTCTCAGCCAGGTACAGCTCACAGCACGCTGTCACACTGGGCTGTGCTGGCAGCCTTACCAGGGCGAGCAGCAGGAGCAGGGCAGCCTTTTTGTGCCCATGGAAGAAAGCAGGCTTTTTCTTTTGTTAATGAACTATTCTGTACCTTTGTACCTTTCTCCAGCTTAAAATTTATAGGTACAGTTTGGGAAAAATAAATTATTAATAAATGCAAATTAAATCCCAAGTACTGTTGTTAAGGCAGAAATATATTACAGAAATCTTGAAGGCCATTGGAGGTTTCAGCTAAAGAAAGAATGTTACTGAAATTTATTATCAAATATAAATACATAGGTCTGAAGATGAGCCCTTTCCTACCTAGGTTTAATTTTCCAGAGTATTTKCTCATTGTGGTCCATATTAAATTGACTTTATAGACTGGCAAGTGGTTAATTGCTAATTTCCCAGATAGATTTAGTTCAAGCTTCTTTAACTATGTTTGTTTGGAATTGTGAATTTTACAGGCACCTCTACCTGGTGTGTAATCAATTTAAACTACTTCAGCCTTAAAAAAGAGTTTTTACCTAGTGTGTGCTTGTTTCCTTGCTTTCATTCTTTCTTTCTGCCTCCCTCTGTCCTCTCCATGTGATGCAGTATCTGAGGAGCTCTCAGCAGCACACAAGCAAGGAGCTCCCTGCAGTCCCAGGCATCTGTGCTGGGATTTGACCCAAGGGGCTGAACTCTGTGAAACAGGGAGCTAGGGAGGTTGGGATAAGAACTGAATATTCATCTAGGAGTATTGTCAGGTTCTTTTCCACAGGTCTGTGGCTGCCAGAATAACCAAAAAAGCACCAGGGTCTCTTTAGAATTTTCTGCAGTGATTATCTGAAAACACATGATCCCTGCCTGGGTGGTTGTGTTTGAAGGCTGTAAACAGCACAAACAGCACAGGATATTGCATCCAGCAGCTCACTGTGTAGAGAGTCTTTCAATATTTTTAATTGATATGTATGGAGCTTTTTTGTTAGTGGAATAATCACCAGCCCTAAGAGCTAATCTGTTATTGGGTATTTCCCAGCATGCTGTAGTTTCATTATCAAAAAGACAAAGTAATATGGTCTGGTAACCTGATGACATTTATAAATGATTCTACTGAAAAAGGATGCAAGAAAATATAGTGTGGATTCTTCAAAACCTAATGATAGCTTAAAAAGAAACTGCCAGCTCCTTCYCAAACATGCCCTTAGGTTTTTCCACTCATTGAGCTCTGTATAATGCCTGCATTTAACCTAGTTTATGACCACAATGTGCAAGACATGAACAAAATAAATTATGTTCTAATACCAATTTGTTATGTTTTGAAAATACATATTTTATTGAGTTTTTCCTTTATTTTTTTATCTATCTAACCACTACCACTAAATTTTCATATCCAAGACATGGTGCTCAGGTGCTGTCAATCAGCATAACTGCCTTGCCTCTGCTCCTGCCAATTTAAGCCAGCTGAGATCATATTTTTTACAGCATTCTTTAAAAAGTGATAGCAAAACATTTCCTTTGTGTTACCTTGAAAGGTTGTACCACACTTTATTTTTCTGGAGGTGTTTGTAATGGAGCATGTGTCACCCAAAACTAATTATATCTCTAGTTTGGGTTTTTGAGCTGGTGCTATAGATCATACTGGGAAAAGATTTCAAAACTGCCTGTGAGAGTCAAGGAACCTGATCTCCATTTCAAATTGGTGCCAGACTTTTTGTTTCACCTGACATAACCACGGTACAATGTTACTGTGAAAACTTGTTCTGCACTCACATTCCAMCTCTCATTTAAGATTTCAGCAGGAATTTTGTGAAACAGCCAAAGGACCACACWCCCTTGGTGAAACCCAACTTTGAAACAAGCTTATGACTTTTACCCAACACACGCTTTGTCTAAATACGTTGGAGCTCCCATTATTTTTTCTTTATTTTTATTCCCCAAAGAAAGAGTGGAGAATCTCGTGGTTCACTTCTCTTCCTGCCCTGCTTTTTACAGTTTCCCAGAGCYGTGGGAGCTCTGGAAGTGAACCCAGACAAGGAGAGGTCAGGGCTGGAGGAACAAACCCCACATGGGACTGYGCTTCTGTTCAGCAGATGGTATCCATGCACTGCTCAAGCTGACAGAGCTGTCTTGCTGCATCCACGTACAAATGGGGTGATTTGGRCACTCCTTGGGCACTGAAGAGAGGAAGATATAGTTTTCTTCAAGCTGAGGAGGAAAAGAGGCCTCAGTTCCTCGGTTCCCACCTCCTGATTCAGTGCCCTATCCAGAACGATGCATACTAGAAGGAAATCACAGGTATTGCTACTGATTCTATCTCTGCTTGAGAACAGAAGGATTGATCCTTCTGCTTCTTAAACAAAGAGCAGTTTCTGGAAGATGATTATTCTGGAGAGCATTTTGGAGTCAGGATCCTGAGCAATGGCCCCATGCAGCCCAAAGGAGGCTGTTATGGCTTGCAGAGAGGGTTTATCTATGTATCTTTGGTTGAGAAACTCACAGTTCCCAAATCCAGACTATGGATTTGTATTTTATTTTAGCAGGAAATGTCCTAAAATATCAGGTATTGCACCACCTGATTACAGACAATGGTTCTTCTTCATGTGTCTGGCCTGTATTATTTCCTTGCATTGGAAAAAAAGCCAAAATTTTCAGTAGTTATTTATCAAGTTAATAAAGCAAAGCAGCCAGCCTRAACTGCCTGAAACATGAAGAAAAGGAAAATTTTTCCAGTCGGATGAAGAGACCATCTATTTTAGGGCTAGGGATAGTTGCCCTTCTTTAAAGAGTGGTAGAAATGTCATTAGTCAAGAGTCCAGTCCTCAAAAGTTAAATTATTCCTCATCTGGGAGCAATTCAGCTTAGACTATCGGGCAGATTATGAAGGACCCTATTGWTCCACACCTTTTTTTTTTCCTAATTTTTTCATACTGCATCATAAACAAAAAAAGATGCATATAAAATTGCCTGCCTGATTTCTGACATGCCCCAAGTAGATTTGATTCACCAAGGTCTTATTCTATCTAATCTGACAAGAGTCCAGACTGCTTTATGCATAATAAATAAAGGCATTTGTGATATAACACAATCTGGGTTTGCATGCCCCGTGCTGCTTTTCTGGGACACATGGAATGTTGATGGCTTTTGGACTTTTATATTGTTTTGGACTTTTTTTTTTCCCTGAGATAATTGTGCTCAGGTGGCTGAAGAAAAATACAATTATCTGACATGACAAGCAGAAGCTCGTTTGAATCCTAAATGAAATGTCAGTCAAAATAAATGACAGTGTTATGGAGAGATAGCACCCTCATTATGGCTGAGGTTTGAACTGAATTTTCATTATGAAATGTTGATGATGGATACAAGATTTTAGAACCCAAAAGGGAAYCTTTATAATCCTGGTAGTCAGATATGTGGGCAAAAGCCTCTTGCAGGTAGTGAGGGTGATCCCTCAGGTGCYACCAGGATGAAGGACGCACAAGGGCTTAATGGAATTTTCAGGTTCTGTTTAGATTAAAGATAATACTGGATGTAGTACAATTCTTATTCTTTTGGGTGTGATATAATGCTTATTCAGCAACCACATCATGTTATATAGGTATGTGTTATGTTATAACCTTGTTTAAGTGTTTGATGTTGTGAAGGATTTTTGTGTTGGTTCTTCCAAAATAGATTCTTAACTCAGTGCGACTCTTTTTACACTGCTTGAAATTGAATATTTTCACTGTTACCATTATCACAGCAAACTTTCAGTGTTAAATATAGCATCATAAATCCACAGGGGTTTTTTCAAATGTTTTCAGTAACTTTTTATTATTTTCTGATTGAACATCAATGAGTTCCTTTACATCTGTTATGCAAATGTGGAACAGATCTGAAGCAAATATTGAGATTTGTTGTGTCTTACTTGCCATCCATAAAAGTGAGTGACTGAACATCATAGAGACAGGACTGATGGCTTTTCCCATAAGGCTTGGGAACCCCAAGTCTCTGGGTCTTATAGTTACTATCTACGAACTAAGCATGTAATAAATCTTCACATAATTAACAGAGCTGATTACTATTGTAATCAGCAAGAAATCCTCCTCTAGCATAGCCATAGTGTTTCCTGTTGTTGATAGAATTTAAATTGCATTCCCATTGTTGCTAGAGAAAGGACACCAGCTCTAACATGCAGTAGGTTGAAACACTAATGATGAGCTCTGTGGTGTGGGCTGGTGGAGATTCCAGACAAGGTCTTCATGTGAGTGTCAGCCATCATAAGGTGCTCAAAGACTGTGCAACTTGAAAGGTATTCAGGGTGAATAAATGAGATTAATAAGCTGACAATTGACAAAAGATGTTTTGATTTCAGCTATGCAGTGCAATTGGATTTAGGGAATGGGTTTTTGATTTGTACTGGGGGATCACAGTGGTATTTATAGAAGTTGTGTTCTGTTGGAGACTTTCCCTGCCTGTGTACTACCCTAAAAAATCTTAATGGAAAACTCAGTTTTTCAAGCTGGAGCTATCCAGGAGCCTCTTTAGAATTACTGGCTGCATGTGTTTTGGAGCCAAACATTTTCAATATTTTTTCCCTCTTAGCARCAACTTAGCATCAATTGCCACATTTGCTGTCCACAGCCACTCCCTCCTTTTTTTTTCCCTATACCCGAAACAGCACTGCTGAAAGGTGCATGCAGCCTTCATATTCCACCCAATCAGGATTGATTCCAGCTGCTTTTGACAGGATTGTCCCCATTAGCAGTGATGATGACATTTCTGTGTGTGTGCCCTGTGATCAGGCCCATTTGGACCCATTATTAAGGTTTAAGGGTTTTATAGCCTACTTCCCTTCTTAGATTCCCTTGCTGCATATTATCCATCTGGCCTCCTAGAACTGCCTCCCAACAGTTCTCATAACTATGCCAAATTTCTGTTCCCATGGAAACTGTTTTAAGAGTGCTTTAAAATTTGAGAGGTGTATCATTTGCTATCTAGAATGGGTCATATTTCCATTTGCTTCGGTCTTTATATTTTCTTTCTTTTTATTACTGGTTAGTGTTGCCACTTGTCCTGAACAAGAGGAAAGTCACGAGTTTTGGACACCAGTCTTGTATCTCAATTTCTGCATTTTATGYTGTGAAGAACAACCCTTAAAGGGTTTACAGGTTTTTTTTATTGCATCTTTTAAGACACAGCAAGGAAATCACACACRTTAGTAGAAGGTAGAAGAGTAACAGTTTCAAAAATGTGTACTTTTACCTTCTTTAAAGTAGATTTTGGAAACCGTTAAAAATGCTTTTACCAGCCATGATTAGATAGATTTATTAGATATGAAAGGAATTGTTCTGATGGCATCTCAAAGTCTGTGCAGTGTCTATGTATACACAGAGCTTGTAGGCTCATTTTACAAAAAGGTTTTCAAAGTTATTCAGCTTTGAAAAGTCTTACTCACCAATTCCATGGAAGAAATAAATCTTTGTTTTCCATTCGCAGGAAAGCAATCTGCTGCATTTGTTAAATATTTTCCAGAAAGAGATAAAATGCCACAGTAGCTGAGGTCTCCTCAACCATTGCACTACACCAATAAAATCCCATCCCAAATTCCTCTCACGTAGCCACAGGCTTGGGACTAAAGAGGGAAAAAAAAATACAAATTTCAAAGATGTTGTTCACTCCTCAAGAGAGCAAAGGTGTTGACTATTTCTGCACTTACATGTTGCTGTAAGATGCTATTTGTAGCGTGCCATAAAAATGTCRTGTGTCTTCTACTGTCTGCTGACACCTCTTCTGTGAATTATTTACATATATGCAGGGTTCAGAGAATGTTCTGTGAGGATTAGGAGGGCAGAGGTAACCTGTCATAACAGTATCTCTATTTGGACTTATTATTAAAGGGATTTAAGATGTGATATATTTCCTAGCAAACATAAAAAACGCTGCTCACTGCTAGAACAAAGGTTTGCTCAATGTGCTTAGTGGGCAGAATACTAATTTTTAGACKATTTCTGTTTCCAGAACCTTAGTTCTTCCCATAGAATCTTTCTTTCAGAATAGCACTTAATCAAGGAGTTGGATTAGAGCCCAATTAAAAGGTGCTATGGGGYTTATGTATGTGTTTAACTATTTTCCTGAGCAGTGATGAAATCAGGAATCATAAAGCTTTTGCTAAAGCTCCAATTGTTTGAGCAATCTGTTCTATGTACTGCTTTTCATTAAGGATGCAACATGGGAAATCATGGGCATATTGGCTTTGTAAAGGTTTCAAAAGCTGATTTACTCTTTGCTTTAGTTAGCAAAAGTCAGACAAAACAAAGTACTTTTCTTTTTTTCTTTTTTTTTTTTTCCTTTAGCATCTTTTAATAAGAGCTGAGGCTTTTTCTTTCTGATAGAGTTTCTTTTACAGTCAAATTTCTGCTCTCCTCTTCTGGTCTTCTGCCATAAAAAGGCTGAGAAACCTTCCTATTGTAAAGCTTATTTTATGGAGAGATTGAGAGACCAGCCTCACTGTAGTTACRTTTCCCCTCAAGCCAGTTGTGTTTTAGTCCATCTTCTAAAAGATTAGAATTTAAATATGCTTTTCCCTTGGCTCTTTCTTGACAGTCTTAGCCCTGAAATAAACTATAATGAAAATTGAGAGATATTCTATTGTTTAGCATGAGGTACCAATAGAAAGGTAGAAGACAGTGAAGATGTAAGCTCAAAATGGAGTTTGCATACTGAAGCAGAAACTCTCTCATCTCAAACAAAAATAAGTTTTACCAGGATTTCTCAAGTCTTTAAATTGGTGCATCAAACTAAAGGTCAACAACTGCTATTTAATCTGTCAGGAGCTCAGGGTCTGATATAAATCTGAAGGGCAACACAATACATATAATTATTAACCTTTAAAAAAATTGTGTAAACAGAGAAAAATAATGATTCCAACAACACCTGAGTAAAATTAGGGATTTTCATGCCTGCTACAAAATGTTAAGAATACATAAATCTGAGATGAAGGTAAAATCAAACATTTTTCCCCRCATTTGGAAGCAGGGAACAATTATGTGAACTTCTTATTGAACAAATGCTAGAAATCCTTTGGAAAAGAAAAAAAAAATCACAAAAATCACTAATTCATGGAACTTTAAATATATCTAATTAACAGGATGAGACAGGAACTCTTAAATAGCAGGTGCAAACAATTAAGTAATCACCCAGGCTGTTGTGAAGGATAAGATTTTAATAAGATCCAGCCTGGCTCTTTGCAGTATTGTTGAGGAAAAGAGCAAGAAAGAGGTGGATCCTTAGAAATGCAATATAATGTCCTTTTTAACTGGGACAGGGGAACACATGCACTTGTTATCTAAAGGAATGGGTGAGGGGCAGGAGAGGACTTGGGGTCCAAGGGGAGTCCCAGATGCRCAGATTCCATTTCTGCATCCTGTCCCACACTGCCATACAAACATTCCAAACATGCCCTACATGCCTGTTCAAGTCTGGGAGGAATAACTGAAAAATAATGTCTCAATAAAAGCACAGGAAGAGCAGGTGTGGGAGGAAAAGTGCGGCTGGTGAACCCCAGTCATGAGTCAAGATTTGTTACAGGGCCTGGTGGGCATTGCTGGGGGAAATCATCTCTGAGCTGTCCGTGTGGGAAGTGCCCAGGAGCAGGGAGCAGCATCTAAATGAAAAAGTTAATTGATGGACTTGCCACAAGGCAAAACCCCACAGTATGCATCTGAAAAGAGCTGAAAACCTTTCATTCTACATTTAAATTGCAGTTTACAGACTTTAAAGTCCCTTTCCTCTGCTGCAGCTGTATCTGCTTTAAAAAAAATATTAAAAGATGCAAAAATGTAATAAAACCAGTTCATATGAGAATAGTTGAGAAATTCTTGGTAATATACAAATGCACAGGGAGATCACCCAAGTGTGAAAATTAAATTAGGAATAAAAGTTGGGGGAAGGAGAAATAGTTCCAGCTAAGGTTAAGTTAGAAAAAATTCTTTAGAGTAAAAGGGAGAATGTATTGTATTCACTGAGACTTGGCTGGGTAYCTTGGTGGGGGAGTGGAAAACCAAAATTACAGTAAATTTTTAGTTTAAAAAATTATCTTCAGGAACCCTCCTTTCAGAAATGACTGGTGTCCTCATGAGGTCATGTCCTCWTGTGCTGTTTTGATGCAGTGTTCAATGGCCAGCATTTGGGCTAATTCATGTTGTACAGCAAATGCCCTTTGTGTATGGGTACACATTYCTGGGGCATTTATGTTGCTCTATAAGGAAGGAAAATTGAACATATAAAAGCAGCATGAATGTATAGGGCCCATGGGTGGGTCAGCCTTGTGAAAAGGGTGCTCTGAGCAGCCCCCATGAGAGATGCCTCTCTGTGGTGCATGATCAATGTGATTCCCTGGCTGTGCTCCAGCTTTGGTGGCAATCCCTAGATTTTCCAAGCAACACAAGTCTCTGACATGATTCAGGCCCTGCTTGTAGGAGTCAAAGAGGATCTTGAATTATCAGTACATGAGCAGGGATGGCACTTCAGTTGTGGGTCRTTTCTTTCCATTTTTTAGCAGAGACACAAAAGGAAAAGTTCAGTTTTCCTGAAAATTGTCAGTTGTTCCATCTCAGCTGTGTGCTATATTATGGAAGGGGAAGATGATATTGGGAAATGAAAGTGTTTCCCCTGCCCACTGGTACTATACAAACCAGTTCTTTTCTTGTTTTCTGCAATGCTGCAGATGTGTACTGTGAATTTCTGTGATGAATGGCTGTTCCTGAGCCCTCTTCCTTGACTCATGGCAAGTGAGGGCTGGTTTCCTCTCTCAGCCTCCTCCTTTCTCTGTCAGCCCTAGCAGGACTCTGATGGCCAAGCAGCCCGCTGCCCTTGGAGCTGCAGTGCTGGTTGGGGCTGTGGGGTGGAAGGCAGGATGTGGAGGGTTGGTGGGACCTGGCAGAGTGCTCTGTGCCAAGAGAATAAACCACTAAAGCCAACACTGCTGGACAGGCTCAGTATTTACTCCCAGGGTTCACACCCCAAGCCTGAAAAGCCCTGCAAAGGTTTCACTTTGYAGACCACCTTATCCTGTCGTAGCACAGAGTGGCCATTTAAATACATGTAATTCTTTAAAGGATCAGATCCTGAATTCCCAACAGCTACCACCACTGCCAGAGGAAACAACTGTGCACTAGACAGAGATTAAGACTGAGAAGGTGACGTGCCAGTAAGGGTAGAAAAATAGAGATTCAGAGCTACTTAAAATGGCTTCTCCTTCCATTTGAAACATGTTTATCCTGTTTGTGTTTGGATCTATTTTACAGAAATGCAAATCTGGCCAGAGATTTGGTTTCCAATATGTATAAGATATGAATCAGAGCTTTAACCCATTCCTGGAGTAAAACTGCTGTAAATATGACAGCATATTTACCTCCCAAACACTTTTTTTTTTCTTCATTTAGACAGATTTAATATAATTATCATAGTTACAATTGAAGAATAGTAGATTTTCTCATTTAAAATAGTTTCCMTTTTAGGTGATGGTCATAAGCATGATTTAGGAGGAAATGCTGGGAAACACTGTTAGTCTATAGAACAAGAATGCATTATCACACTGCAATTACATAAGCATGAGTGCAAGTGTATGACAAATGGCTTAGAATAAATTGTGGGTAGAAACCTCTTCCAAATAAGAAATAACCACTCATAAGTAGCACAGCTAATTGCTTCTATGCCCTACCAATCCCTATGGAATAAGATGCATAGGGAAGAATTAAGTAGTTGCATCAGTTGCTCTGAATTCAGAAAATAAAAAGGAAAGCTGAAAATGAGATAGAAGATAAAAACTGAAGTGCCATGAAACCACAAGAATATATGTCCACAGCACGTTGTTTTGTTGACTTGATTGTGGCATAGCTCCCCCCTTAGGGTGCTGGTGGATTTAGCATAGCTGTAAACATGTAGCAGCTATGTTTTAAGAAAGTGATTTTTTTTTTTTTAAAGTACGAAATTTAAAGAAATGAAGTAAAATCTCATTTTTTGTGCCAAAAAAGGACTTTCACGAATAATTTTTCAGCAGGCCACAACAAGGTTTTCCGAATATGGGTTTCAGTTTTTTTTGTTCAGAGACATTCAGTTGCCAAACCCCCAAAGCAACATGCCCTGCTTGATACTCCTGCCTCAGACTGAGGAAGTTAAGAAAGCACAAGGAGCCTTTTCCCTTKGTCATTCCATGTACCTGGTCAGACAGCTTTTCCTTGGGATTGTGGCTGAGGACAAGCAGATGACTCTGTAGAGCAGGCCAAAAGGATCCTTAGATATGGAAATATTTGGGATGAACAGTTGAATTTCCAGATATCAGCTTAATACACAGCTTGGGCAGGGAGGTCTGATTGCAATGATGGGGATGGAGGAAACTCCAGATTCCTGTCCAGAGCAAAATACTGAYCCCAGGTGAGTGTCCAGCCAATGGAGTCTCCTGTGCCAGCTGGACAATGCCAGCAATGGCCATTTCCCAATAAACAAGAGAGACACATGCCAAGATTCAGCCTTTGGCTGTCTCCCTCTGGGGCCAGCCAGTTTTTCCACCTGGTCACCACATGGTAATATTGGAACTGATAGAAGAAGCTTATAGGAGTCAGCWACCCACAGAAGACTGTCATGTGTGTTTGTTAAATTCAGTTTTTAAGCCCATAAGCTTCCCATAATACTGTCTAGGAACTGGGAGATGTTTGTCTGGCTTTCTTGTATATTACTTGTCYGAGCTGAAAGACTCACAGATGGACATGAGCAAACAAAAGCAAAAAATTATCCMCTTTTTCTTTTCTTTCCTTTTTGTAATATTGGCTAAAGGAATTTTGTGTACAGCATTGAAACTTGTAAATTGTTTRGGTCTATTAAAAAAAATGTAAAAGAAAGAGCTGCGYAAGACTTTTAAGGTGATTCTGAATTACCCCCAACTTTCATTTCAGCACAATAAATTTCAAGGACACTGAGTTCTGATGAGTTTGGAGATTGCATGAACATAAAATTATATGCAAAGCCAATTTGACTACTTGAGTCTCACCTGGATTACTTTAAAAACCTTATGAAATGGCAAATTTAGCATGTTTTGACAGCCAGAGTTGTAAAATGAGCAAGATTTAATTGTAGCTGGATATTAGGTTGAAATCCTGTAAAACCAGGACTGAATGRGAGGTGTCTTTATGTGGTTTCACATTTTGTTGCCCACATGGTGGATTTTTATTACTGATGTCAGAATACTTTAGGACACTTCATGTTTTCAAATGAGAGCAATAGACAGAACATCCTGGCACAGTCTAGGAATGGTGGTTTCAAAGTAAATGTCCTGATTAATATTGTTTTAGCTGAAAGATGGAGTGACACTAAAGTCAGATATTGCATCCTTTTAYTCTTTGATATTTTGAAGACTGAGAAGAGGCTGAAAGAGAATAAGTTGGAGGCAGTGGTGGCCTTTTAGCCTTGTTTTCTTGCTGTTTATTGACTTCAGAGGTGTTGTTCAAGAGAATGTTTGTGTTTTCAAATAAGAGAGGCTGTATCTGCTGTGACATCATTGACACAGAAAGCAAGTCAGTTATACAACAGCTTTTTAAATGCCCTTAAAGAAAAAAAATTCTCTCTCAGAAATTTAACTGAGAGTTTGATTTATACAYCAGAGAGCAAAAAAAATATTAACCTTTCAGTGTCTTTATTCTGCCCCAARCTGTATTTGGTTTAATTGATTGCCTCATTGTGTGTTCTGTGAGTAGTTGGCAGTCTCTTGCTCCTGTACCCAGCTGAAGGAAAGAATTTAAGCCTACATTTGTCAGACAAGCCTACCAGTGCTTGTTTGAGCCTCTTGTGTACAGCTCACATCAGCTAAGATAATCTCTCTAATGTGATGGAAATTRCTTCACCTGACAAAATCTGCTTTTGGCAAGGTTACCAGAATGGAAAGTGACTGACTGTGAAAATATGAATAGGAGCTGAGGCCATATGTCTCCAAATAGTTTAAGGAACTCACACTGTAAAGAAATAAAAAGCATGGGACTGGATGAGGGGCCAGGAAGATGAAGCCAGGCAATTTTAGGTCAGCACTGGGCTGATTCCAGGGTAGGCTCATACCAAAACGATCAGCTGGAAGCAACACCTGCCTGATCCCAGGCACTGTGCTTTCCCCCAGCACTCAGGAGTCCAGAACTCAAWGGCAGTGTGTCTTTCTTTGATGCAGCAGCACCAACAGAGCTGGYCAAATCCAGTGCCACTCTGGAAAACTGTCTCTAGCTGCTCTCATAAAAACTSTTTGTGAATTCTGGCTGATCTCACAATTAAAAATAAAAAATGGAAAGATCAAGAATAAAAATGGCTTAATGCTTCAGACTTAAATATACAAAATTATATCTTATTGCCAAGTACATCCCTATTGAGATGCAAGTATTAGACCTGGGCAAAATGAGGAATTTTCTGCTTTCTCCAAGGGCTGCACAGACCATTTTARTTCCTAATGCTGGCTGGAAAGGCTTGGATAATAACAGGAATCATGGAATTAAACACTGATTTTGGTTGGAAAGGACCTTTAAAGGTCATCTAGACTAATTCCTCAGTGATGAACACATGATGGTATAATAGCATAATATGTCTGTTGTCTGCTGTTGAAACCCTGAAAGGTACAAGTTATTCCTGCTCATACTACCTTATGGCTGTCCACAGTATGCAATTATTCCATGTAGCAAGTGAAAAGAACTGGGGATTTTTTTTTTTCCCCTTTTGAATGTTTGGGAAAAGCTCTAGGGCTTATTTAATTCCTTTTGTTCTGCAATGAGGGTTGAGACCAATCAAGTTCCATAAGATAATTAATGTATGCATTTGTTGGGCTATTTTATTTCCATTTATACCTGAGAAGTCAGCATATGTGATGATGGTTTAATGGTTTGATGAATGGGGAAATGCATAGCTCAATACTTGGCTCTGCAAATCCCATTTGTTTAATCTCTTGATGAGTAATTATTTCATGATTTAACTCCTGAGTATGTGAATCGGGAGAATCACTGGTTGTATGTATTTGATACCTATGTAATACCTTAGGAGGTAGATGTATAAACCTCTGAAATTCTGAGAATTCTTGTGACTTTCCCAAACGTGGCAGCAAGCCCAGCTCAGCCACCACTCTCCCAGCAGAGCTTGGCCTCAGTGTCAGGACAAAAGCACTAACAGCTTCTGGCTGATTCAAGTCACAAGCACATTTCCTGCTGAAAACTGCCTTCTGCATTCGGGATTGACATTCCAATAGAAGCAGCATGCAGTACATGGCAACAATTCTTGAGGGAGTTTTGCTGGATGTGCCTAAATATTGGGATTATCGAATTACATATTTATTTGACTTAATYGCCCCCTGCCCCCTTTTTGAGTGTGTGGCTAAGAAAGGCAGACAGGAGACTGATTTTCACCTGAATTACAAATGCAGAAGTGTGACCCTTAAGAAACYTTTTACAAGAACTGCTCTATTAGTCCAGCACTGAAGTCCATCTTGGCCAAAATCCTTCCAACAGCTCCAAGTAGAGACAGCAAAACAGGGAATACCATAAATATATTATGTATAGAGTGATTCTCTGCTTCCAGTTTCTCCCTGTCAGTGGTTTGGGGATGGGGGAAGAGAGATGATGTTTTTGACACTTTTGATGAAGGAAATGTGATGTTGACCTACTTCTTCTAATAAGGACTTTGTATTTTCAGCTTGCTTGCAGTATTGTTTAAAAGTTCAAAGGTTAAAAGTGAATAGAATATTGAAGGTTAGAGCACTGACCTTGAATGAGGAGAAAGAACTCCTGCATCCTTACTGATTGTTARTGTAATAGTGCCATGCCTCCTGTTGGTACTGGTAAAAACAAAGCTTACAAACCCTCTCATCTCCAAAAGCACAGAGTGAATAATTCCTAGTGTTTATATTTTACATCTGATACCTCAAAATTCCCTTATTAATATGCTGAAATAAGTGAATAATAGATTTTTTAAAGTCTTTCATAGCRATGAGTCGCCTACACAGGTGGGTTCTGGATATTATTTAGTAGACAGTTTCTGATATAGTTCAACAAGAGTCACCTGCTTACTGTCCAATTTTCTGGACTTGTTTCTGTAACACTTGCATGACTTTTYCAATAAGAAGCTGAGAACTCCCTGATTCTCTGAGTGAATTTGAATGTAGCATAAATTGGTAACCCTTATCACATATTAGGAATTGCATAGTGTTTTGCAGACCTAGGACAATAACTGTGCTAATATTATCTATTAATCATTCTGCAGTGGCTCCAAGGTACATCCATGGAAGACCAGAGCTTCTTTCCTGTTCCATGCTGCAAAAATTTAGTGAAAACTGTGCAAATTGGATTTTTTTTACAGCACAAACAGTATTTAGCATTTGCCTTYTTGTGGCTGCATCATGTTTTAAACTGCAAGAAATACATTTTCATGTATTTTAATGCTGTCTTATTATTTYCTATTTCTATATCTCTTTCTTCAGGGCTTTTTCATCTTTTTGCTGTCTGACACAATAACTACTGTTTCATTTTAAAGATGAAACTTGTGGGATCATAACCATCAGTACCTTTTCTGGAGTAGTGCTATTGGATGCTAATGYTTGTTTGCTTACCAAATAGATGCAGACTGGCACATTTTGTGCATTCAAACTCTGTTTTTGCTTTGATCCTGAGACTCAGTCCTGCTCAGGAGTCTCATCTTCCTTGCTACTTTTTTTCTTGCACTGAATGGATTTTTGGGTTGCAGAGGCATGGAAAGGTGTTGTTGAACATGTGTGATTTAGAGCACCTGTCGTTCTTTTCAGTTCTGCTTCTGTCCTTTTTTATAAAGTAAAGACATATGATGAACACAAAATATCAGTAAAAAAGCACACATRTAAAAATGTCTATTTTTGTTGCTTTTCTTTTCAAGTATGAAGTCCCAATGAAGCTGATGTGACATGATTATCTGAATTTCAGTTTGGGTAATCAACAATTTGTCAAATGTTTACACTGGATTGAAATTGAAGTATCATCTGCCCTAYAAAGGCATGAAAGAATGCATATTTTTGTAAAGGAACTGTAAAGTAGGTGTGAGTCAGAGGGACTTCATAGCATTATATTTCTGTCKGATAGTGCTACAGCAGCAAACAGTAAAACCAGCAGATGGATATAACTATCAGTCTGATTTTCTGAGGTTGTAATCCTGAAAAATTAAACTATCAAACAAAACGAAATTTTTCATGAGATTTCTGTATATCTGTGAACAACTCTTAAATTAACACAATTAATAGTTCAGATCAGGGATTTAATGCAACAGAAATATCCAGATCCAAGTGATTCACTGTAGTCCAGATTAAACACCTGAATAACAGGAGGGAGCTGTGCATGCTTCTGCAGTACCTTGTCTRTTCTCTTGTTAAACAAATTCAAATTCAGATTTCTCATGGTGTACTTGGACTAGCAGGAAAGTGTTTTTTATTTCTTTAYGTTAAGTCTATTACAAAGCTGCTAATGTTTCTTTAGCATGCAGAAAACAGCTCTATCACCTTTGCAACTTTAAAAGGTACAGCCCCATTCACTGGCAGGGAAGAAGCTCTTGAAGAGTGCACAAAACAATGGTGCAGCCTCGTGAGCTGCTAGGGAGGCAGGGAGGGAACAAGCCATGGYGCTTTGCTGAGCATTTCCTTTCTCCCAGCTGCAGCTTCCATCCCTCAGAGCAGAGGCTGCTTGCTCTGAGGGGGGGAGGAAAGGTGGCTTGGCCACCTGCCTGAGCTGACACAGCACAATTAGCCCAGCTAATGAACTGTCACAGGATGACAAACTCGATCTGTAATGGCCACAGCAACTGCTGAGCCCTCTCTAGCAGGGTCATTGCTGAAAGGTCCCAGCTTTTGGCGTGTTCCTTGGGCACGGCAGTGAGATCTGGCCRGACACTGATTCCTGTCCTGTGTAAGGTGTCTGTCAACACTTCTACCCTGGAGAAAGCAAACCCTCCTGGCAGGGCCAGGCTAGAGCTGGGCATCTCAGCATGCTCTGGGCGCTGCTGTCAGCTCCCTGCTGCCTTTGATACCAGAGGCCGAAGGGGAGCAGTGCCTGGCACGGCTCTGCAGCTGCCAACAGCACCCTGATGTGACCATGGCACAGCAAACCCAGGGTCAGGAGGGCTCCCAGGGATGATGTGCAGCCTCACTTGCTGGGACTGAGCAGCCCGTGGATGTGTCTTGCAGATTTCTGAGTGAAATGTGATGCCCTGATGTCRCGCTGGGATGTAGGAAAGCGTTATTGCTCGTCTACAGGGATCGCACACTCGGCTGCTTGGAAAGGATTTTGACAGAAGAGTATCTCTGATGGCAAGATGAAAACAAAACACATTCTTCTTCCAGCTGGAATTTCTATTAATCAAAATAAAAAGTTGTACTGGGTAGAAAAAATGCATCAATATACTCCATTTCAATCACATACAAAGCAAAGGTTAGACAGTGATCTGCTTTGAACATGGAATTCTGAACTAAAGTATCTTTCCTCTACCTGGAATAAAAACCATGTTTTGCCAGAGATTTAGGGGTTTTGGCCTTCTCTTTTGGGGTAGCCATTTTTAAGCAAATAGACTTAAAAGTGGTGACAAATTGTAATGGCATATGCAGACATTTTAAACAAATAAAAATCAAATCCTCCTTTGAAAATTGCACAGTGAAATCAGTGGAGATTAATTAATAAGAATCAATCTGGACCAGTGATTCCTCAGGTAATAAGTATTCAAAAAGAATATCCCAATAAATTTAAGTTAAATAGATTTTGGCACAAAATTAAATTTTAATTTCATAATAAATTTTATTATATTCTTGGTCCTGAATTGAAATGAACAATAAAAAATATTTTTATCAAATAAATTTAAACTATTGAAGGGGACCAATTAAATATTTTTGCATGATAAGAACACAATATTTAACTATGTTTTTTCTTTTCAGGATTTTTATTCTTTTAAAAGAGTAAGTTGCTTGTTTGTATGTAAATAATTAAAAAGGAAAAATGAAAATGTAGGTTTTTAAAGTACTCCTTTTATCTTCTGAATACAATTTCAACAGGATTAACAATAATTTTTTAATATATATTTTGATAAAACAACAACCTTTTTGATCAGGTTTTTTTTTTAAGCTTTTAGAGGCTTCATACTTGTATTTTATTATATAAACCATACCTGTATTTTATATAATAAAATAGAGCTATGTCTGAGCTCTATTTTAGGGCTTTTATTTTTGTTTATAGAATGCACCAAAAAAACTGCCCATAAGTTCACATTTTTTGAAACATGACAATTATTTCAGGAACGTTGACCTCAGAGATAACAGGCCAAGTTTTCTGCTGATGTCAACTGATGTCACTTCACAAAAGACAAAGCCTCTGACCCAGAGTTGATTAGGGCTCTGTATCCTGGAATTTGAAATAAATGTTAGTGGATTTTCCGATGAAACCTCTTTATTCCTTGAGAGCTGGTTGCAATTCATATAAATGTACACTCTAGTCAGAAAAAYGAAGTGGCAGGTTGGGCACGGGGGGCTGTTACAGCAGGGAATGCCCCAGGCTCCGTTCTCTGCGCAAAAGGAGCAGCACAATCCCTGCTGCTGCTGCAGAGTCCCAGCCTGTCCATGGAGCCCTTGGTCTGGGGAGAGCCAGCAGGGCACAGCGAGCTGCCTCTCCTGCTTCCAGCAGGGTAAAAGGCATTAAAACATAAATGAATTCCTCCCCTTTTTCCCCTGRGCAATTGCTGCTGTTGTGACAGGCTTATTATGCGCGTTATGCCCATGAGCTTGTGTGCCAGCTGTGCTGGCCGGAAAATCTGAGGAGTTCTGCACTTTCAGGCCACCTKTGTTTATGCTGATGAGATTTCACTTTCTAACACTGGAATTCCACACTGAAATTTCTGTGTATTACWATTAGGTAACTCAAACTTCTTAATGAAAATTAAGATCCATCAAATCCCCTGATTTCATTCTGCAATAAGGCTGCARGAGGCTTCATTTATAAATGACCATTTTTTCCCCTGTGGAAGAATTTGTCAGCAGTTTTAAGGGTGCCTATAAACACAAAATGGATCTTTACCTAATTAATTACCTTCCTCTTTGTCCTTTGTTTTCTGCATTGGCTATCTAACTTTTAAAGAAGTTGTTCCCACCACTGGGTGAACATTTGTCATATCAGATTGATAAGCCATCCAACAGTTCTCTGAGATTTTTTTATTGCTAAAGCTGATGTTACCAATTTTATTTTTTAAATTTTGAGAGTTTTACCCCAATTTGCCTGCCCTGAGTGATGCCAGGAAAATAAAACGGTAGATTGGGTGAATAAAATAGAATCTTTAATAGARAATATGATTATTCACGGTTCTTACATCACCAGTATCAGTATCTAGAAAAGATGGGTGTTCAAATGTACACTTAGGAGATTCCAGTGGACCCTAAATAAAGATTATCATTAGTGGAGCTCTGTTCTCAACATGTGCAGTTTCCATRTACAGATGTGGGCAGAGCCAATTGTTTCTGTTATATCCATTTCCTCTCTATTGAGGAACTTGACATTATCTTCTGCATTTGCATCTTCCCTGCTGTTGTTAGCAGGGTTCTGTGGGCACTGGATGCTGTGAATCATTAGTTGACCTACTTTTTATCAGCTTTTATCTGGTGCCTTCTGGCTCCTTTAGAATATGAGCTTTCGTCTCTGTGTGCCTCCCTCACTCCTTCTCAGTGCTTAGTTTTCCAAGATGTTTTCCTCCAAAATATTTGTGGGAACCAGAGGGACAACAACATCAAAGTCAGCATATATTTATTTCTTTGTTTTTCCACTTGTACTTGCCCTCAGGTAGTATTTAGAAATRAGGAATTGATAATTATAAGAGATGTTATAAGGAGAATATCATAAGGTGATTTACTGGGAAATTTAAGCACTTTGTGGTTTTATTGCTGCCTTCATGGAGGGAATCCCCAGTACAGACCTAGGGCTCAGGTTGTGTTGACTCTGAAGTCTTAGGGCTGGTGGATTCTTAGGTAGAGACCAGTCTTTRTAAGTTKCTGATATTTGAAARAGCTTCTGCTCTGCAATAAATGGTTCTGTTGCTGTAATCTGTTAATATTGTTAGCAAAGCTCATATGAGTCTCTGTCTAACACACCCCATCACAAGAGCTTGCTATCAGCATTTCTTACCTTTTCTAAACTTGTCACTCCGTATGAAAATTGCATTGTCAGGTATCTTCCCAAGGCTGTATTTTTTCTGTGTCAGCYAGAATGATTCAGCTATTTCAGGGAATGAATTTAGTAGAAAATATGTTTTCTCCTCCTTGGATATATGGATTGAGACCAGCTAGGACCTATATATTTAAGTAGGCACTAGAAACTTAGCTAAAGTGTTCCTCTGATGGCCAAGCAGTACCTTCTCCTGACTTCATTAGAGAAAAAAATTGTTTAATTTTGTTGAATTATGACTCTAGTGGGGTAAGTAAAGTTGGTGCATTCTAGTGTTCAAGCAAACTACACAGACCTTGTTCCAGCCCAAGGAAGCAGGGGACATGGTTCCCATGCTTTATGTAATGTGAAATGAGGTGTCAGTGGGAGAAAATAATGAAAAGAGACTTGGCTATGTGGAAGATAGTAAAACTGGAAGCTGGTGAGAGAGAATATTTGTACCTAGAAACCACAGATCAGAGACTCAGGCAATAGCTGGATGGAGGAACTAGAATGGAATGAGGCAGGAAGCTGAGAATGCAGAAAAGGGAGTAGGAAACAGAGTTTAAGCAAGCATGAATTATGAGGAATCTGATCAAAAACTCCAGGATAATCCACATTGAGTTGTTTTGATGCTGGATCAAGGTCCTGGCACTCAGCTGTGTCTTGTGTCACACTCCACATCCCCAGTGTAACAACTTCCATGCTTGGTTACTCCTTGGCCACCTTTCCTAGCAGCAGCCTGTGCCAAGGGCAGCCTCCTGTGCCATCCGYGCCTGGCAGGGAGCTGGGCTGGCACAGCTGAGTCCCCCCCGGAGGCCAGGCTGGCCCAGTGTCCCTGGATGCTGGGAGGGCAGTGCCCAGCAGCTGCAGCCTGTCCCCGTCTGTCTGTCTGTCTGCAGCCTGTCCTGTCCCTGTCTGTCTGTCTGCAGCCTGTCTCCTTCTGCACCCTGTCCCTGTCTGTCTGTCTGCAGCCTGTCCTGTCCCTGTCTGTCTGCAGCTCATTTCCTTCTCCACCCTGTCCTGTCCCTGTCTGTCTGTCTGCAGCCTGTCTCCTTCTGCAGCCTGTCCCTGTCTGTCTGTCTGCAACCTGTCCCCTTCTGCACCCTGTCCTGTCCCTGTCTGTCTGCCTGCAGCCTGTCCTGTCCCTGTCTGTCCGTCTGCAGCCTGTCCTGTCCCTCTCTCTGCTGCCCCCGGAGAACCAGCCGGGCTGAGCCCGGGCAGAGCGAGGGGGAGCCCCTGTGCTGAGCTCAGCAGTGCTCCCCCCGAGCAGCCCCTGTGCTCTGGGGAAAAGCCCTGGCAGCCCCTCCAGCAGGCTGCACGGGGTGACCTGAGCCCGCTCTCTCTGGGCTTTATTTATTGTGCCTTGGCCAAGCCTTAGAGCGAGTCCRGGCTCCTCCACGTCCTCATGGGCTTTCCGCGGCCCTCAGCACTGCTGGTTCTGAGTACCCAAGCAAAAGGAAGCCAAAATGAGGTTGTGCTCTGGCCACCTTGGGGAYGGCATTTCCGAACTCGTGTGTGCTTGACTCTGTAACCCCCAAGCCCTTGCAGCGTAGAGGGATTTTCCCCGTTCTCTGCCTACAGCTAAAGTGGGCTCATATTGATAAATCTCCATAAAAACAGGGAGCCAAGTTTGTACAAGTCCTCTTGGGGCCTGTTTTTATAGTACAAATGCTGCTTACAAGGAGACACTGTTGACTGAACAAAAAGTTGCACCAAATATATTATTATTTTGGGTGTATAATTAATATGACTGGAAACTACTGCACAGTAATGAACAGTTATAGTTCCCACACTACAAATATTTTWAAAATGAATTTTGTACTTTATCTATGAGCAGGACACTGTGGCAAAAAAAAATAAGCAATTAATTCTAAATTTTTGTTAATTTAAATGTGAATGAACAAAAGATTGGCATATCAYAACCAAAATAGATTTTAATTTTTCCCTGTAAGAATGTTAGAAATCGCTGGCATACACTTAGATTTGCTATTGTAAAGGGTGCTTTATTAGGGTTTTGGAGGGTTTTTATTATTATTTATATTTCTGGATAAACATTTCAGTAGAGAGCTGTTACAGTTTGTGCTACTCTGGGGACAAGCAGTGTTCTAAGAAACCAATMAACTATTTAGAAATTAGCAGCTCTCTGCATCTTCATCTCAAAACTATGYCTGTCTACAAAGCAGTGGTGTATTATTAATTAAAATTTGATGATGTTAAAAGACACCACTAATTGCCAGAGAAACTTAATTCCTCCTCAGTAAGACTGATTCTGTTAGAGGAGAAAAGATGARGAACTTGGAGGCAGACATTCTCCCAAGCTCTTGACAATTCAGTAACAAGATTTCTTCTCTATTAAAAGTAGAAAAAAAGAGCAAGGCAGGGAGGAGGGGGGAGGGAGAGAGGCAGAGGAGCTGTGTGAATGGGCCGAGTTGGGTTCGGCGGTGAGGCGGCAGCAGCGCAGGCCGCAGCTGCCCCCGGAGCTCACCCAGGGCCGGCGGCGCTGGGCGCTGCTCTCCCCTGCCTCCCTCCGGGCAGGGACAGGGTGCAGTCACTGCCKCCCTTGTGCACTGACAGATCCCCTTCGGCTGATCTGGAGCTTTGCTGGGCTCCTGAATTCCGTATTCCCCCCGTGTGCTGTGTTTTGGCTGACCCTGCAGAGCGCCACCCCTGAGGGAGTGAGCGCTCTGTCCCTGCAGCTCGGCTCCTGCAAAGGGAGCCCGGCTGAGCCCTGCCGCAGAGCCGGCTGGCCACAGGGCAGCCCTGACCAAAGGGAGCCCTGACAGGCCTCTCTGGGCGTGCAAAAAAGATAAACCCTTACAAGCCTGGCCTTAGGTGGCTTAGAAATGCATGTTCCAGAGAAACGGCAATGAAATGGGAGTTTAATTCTGTGTTTGTTTGCACACTCCAAAGGTTTGTAATAAGCATTGTTCAGCTCTCCTGGAAAAGTAAAAAGCATAAAATGTAGAACAGTCTTTCTAGAGGAATATGCTTGCACAAAACACCTTGGATTAAGCTCAAGATGAAATCTTCAAAATGCTGCAGTAAGACTYATGGAAATGGCACAGGGAAAAGCTTCTTGTGCTGCAAAAGAGGAAAGTCTTGCATGACTCTTATTTTAGCCTAAATTAATTTATTAAAAGTTTTCCTTTGGTTATGTTATTATTTAAATTATACTTTTCATTTTTAAGCTATGTCCTATCACTGAATCTCAGGGCATTTGCCTGCATTAATGGAGTCTCAAGACAGCCTTAAAACTGACGTTTTCTCTTTCAGCAGGGATCCCCTGTTGCTGTGCTCGTGCATGTTATAGCATAACTGAGCTCTAATTTTTGGACACCACACCAGCAGTACTGTACTACAAATCAKTGTCATCAGCAGCATCCAGAACAATGCTTTCTAAATCACTCTGAGATAAATATTTTAGATTACCATTTTGGCACAGAAGAAAGTGATTTACCTTCATCTCAGACAAAAAAAGATATAGAACTTACACCAGGTTTTATYGTGTAGAAATTGATGCTGACAGAGAGATTAGTAGGAGATGTGTTGATGTGGCAGAAATTTGGGAAATCCCAGAAAACAGATGCTTACATACTCTTAATCCCTAGACCTGGGAAACTTCATCAGCCAGGTGAAGCTTCTACCAATCTGAAATGCAGATGGATAAATCATGGCTGGGACACTGACTGTCACCAAAGATTGGGCACTCAGGAGCAGTTCATTGTTCTCATGGAGGTCAGACTTCCCACTTCCTTTATCTTCTGTTTCATCCTGTTGTCTTGTATCATTTTTGCTTTGAGGCTTTATTCTGCTTCCAAAAACCAAGGTATTTTATAGCATGTTGATCAAATATTTGTAGCAAAATCTAACTTTTARTCATACTAATGTCTTCATTCTTTATGTTCCTGGGGGAAAAACAGTAAGAAATCAGGTGGGAAAAAAATTTCAGTTGTTAGTTCTGAAATGTCTCTCCTTTTCCTGCATGAGTCTTCTTCTTATGACCATTCATAACTTCATCTGCTGTCACCATGTTCTATTTTCTGTCTTCCTGGAACAGTTCAATTCATCTAAACAGCTCATTTCATCACTGCCTCCCTTCCCTTAGCCAGTGCAGTACATTTACAATGCATTTTTGACATATACTGATATATGTTGGTGGCCCATTTTTTACCATAATTGTCAGTCAAAGGGATGTCAAAGGGATATTAAAATCACTAAAGAAATAATCCCTAACTCAACTGAGAGTTTTTTGGGGATGCTCTGAGAGTGACCAGAATGAGGGACCAGTTCTGGTTTTTCAGCTGTGTGAGCATGGAGTTGTCTCCAGTGATTTCAGATGAAACATTTACATGGGAAAAATTAAATTATGTTACTGTCACCAACTACCTGATGTGTCAGAGCAGAACTCAATTAAGGGATAAGCAAGGAATGAGATGTTTATGTGAAGGAGAAAGGAAATGTTTCTGCTGAGCTGCTCCTTTGAGAGACTTGGCAATTGTTGTGATTCCCATAAATACCTATTTTCTACCTGAAATCTCATTCAGACTATGTTCCTATCTGATCTTACATCAGCTAATGTGTTAAAAGTTTCAATCAAATATGAAATCTTTAAGTATAAAAGTAATTTATTGAATGATCTTCTCACTTTGTTGCTTGAGGCAAAAATGTACATAAACTTGGAACATGTGTTTTGGCTATTCTGATAAAATTGAAAATTTTTGAGTCTTTTGAAAAGAGACTTTTCCTTTAATGTTAGTTGTGTGCAGTAGAACTAGGTGAATAACCTTAATACATATTTTGGAAATATTAGAAATTATGGAGTCTGGCACTCTGAGTTTAATTCTGTATGAAAACCACAATGAGTTATTTTTAATCTCTGTGAAAAAGATTGTTATTTATTAGCCAAATGTTAAATAAATATCAAAGTTATTAAAGCTCTCTTTCTAAAATTGCTGTTCCTAAAAAATCAACACTTGAGAAATATCAAACTGTGAGGCTCTGTATTTCAGCTCACCTGTAGATATGAATTCTTGCATAATTTTAGAGTGGCTACCACAGAGTGCCTAGAATAAAGAAATTCTGAGTTTGTGGTGTTTTCTAAAGCTCTCAGGGTGGCTGGTGATGGTACCTGGGATGAAGGCTCTGCTGTGCTGCCTTGCCTGTTCAGGGAAGGGAAAGTTGGTCAGGGTTGGTCCCTGACCCTCATCCAGGGCTTTGAAAAGGAGGCAGAGGCAGCTCTGCAGGTTGAACACACTGGAGGTGCAAAGAAAATTGAATATGCCARCAAGGAGGGCATCATTATCTCGTGGGGGGGTCATTATGAGAAGGAAAGCTATGATTTTTGGGAAATGACAGCCCARAAGAAATAGCAGGTTTGTTTTGCCCCCAGTGCTATGAGCATTCTTGACCAATGGCTGTGTTTCCCCAATACTGCACAYGAGCACACTGTGCATGCTCACAGCTTGTTCCCTTGTAAAATAACCAGACAATATGTGGCATTAGATGAACTTTTGTTCCTTACTCTACTTTTGCWTAGGAAACAACCAAGCAATTAAATTTAGTAGTTCTGGTGATTTTTTATAGGCTGTATCCAATGCAAGACATCTATTATTAAAAGGAAAAAATATCTACTGTAAGAAAAGCTGACATGAAAAAAAAATAAAATAATGTCACCTGAAATGTGTGGGTTACTTGTAAGGCCTTACAGTCTGAGATTGTCCATTTCTATCATGCAACTTCTTTAGAGTCCATTGTGCAGAGCACACCACCATGGATTTTTACCCCTTGTGCTTGAAACAAACCAAGTTGCACTTTAAAATAGCCATATTACCAGTGCTATTAAGCCAGCTTGAGTGGCTTAGCATAACATTGAACTGTTTTACTGTGTGCTTTTGGGAAATTAATGTATTTTTAAGTTAAAAAAATAGAGATGATCATTATGAAACAAACAAATATTTTAAAAGGTTAAGTAAAAAGAGAAATACTRAAAAAGTAAAATTGGAAAACTTTTTTTTCATTCATGAAAGTAACAAGCTCATCTAATTTCAAGCAGCTGAGATGCTTACAGAAGAGTAACCTTCCAATTTGGGCACCTGTGCTAGAAATAATGCAATAAATGAACCTTAAGATTATTGCTAATCAATGTGGCTTTGAGCAGCATGGCTCAGAAATGATCAGGCCACTTATTTTCAATTAGATGTAATATGGAAAATATCCTGAAAGAAGAAGGAAGATGTAATTAGGCAGCCTGGGATGCTTTGTTCATCTGTCATATTTTCAAACAGAATTATTATAGAATTACTTGCTTTTGTCTAGTGTGTGCTTTGAAGTCTGTTATTTTGAGTGAGAAAATAATTTTTCTGAGTGCAGATAAGCCTCAGAGAGCTGTCCATGCCAGTGTGGGTTGGACAGGAGAGATACACTGGTTGAAACCCTTTTGGGAGCTGTCTTTGCTTCACAGAACTTGTGTTTGGCTGGGTGATGGATCCCACCTCGGCCAGCAGGGTTAGGCTGGCACCAGAAACACAGGAATGTTCACTCTGTGCCTGCATCAYCCACCCTAGAAGCCCTACAGGGCAATCCAGGGGTGATCTCCTCTGCTGCTCCTCCCCASAATGCTGTGCCCACACCCCCACGTGGCTGCTATGGTCACACCCTGGGTTTTATTCCCAACAGGCAGCCCTAGCACACACAGAAAATAGAATTCCCTGGTGCTGCCTCTGGAGCAAACACACGCTCCTGGAGTTGAATGAAAAAGATTTAAAGATATAAAGGTAAACATGAGGAGCATGGAGGAGCTTTGGAGGGCTGGAATCCTCCCAGGGGATGGAGCTGAGGGCCGTTCCCTCCTATGTCTTAAAAATCTGTAGTAAAATATAAATGAGCTCTTTGGATGTTTGGGCACTGAAGCCCTGGTTCTTGCATGATGGAGTTGCAGTGCTGTAACACTGGGAGCTGGGATGATTTGAGGGTGTTTGGGTTTCTCCAGGGTCAGGAATAATTGTCAAGTTCCAGTGGATTCCAAAGCAATGCTCAGAGTCCTGCAGTTGTAGAGAGACAAACACTGAGAACAAGCAATACACGATTTTATTAAGTAGTGCTGCTCTTGAGAACTGACTTAATTCCAGATGCATTTGACCTTGCCACCAACATCTTCAAAGACAGTTGACCTTTTTTGACTTCTTACAGAGGAGAAGAGCCTCTGGATTCCGTTGGGCAGGTTAGCTGATGGCATTTTAAAAGAACTCTGTATTTCAAAACCTAGAGTGTTTTAAAAAAAAGTCCAAAGATCCAATAGCAGCAATTTTTTTTTTATTTTTTTTTTTTTTTTTTTTTTGCTAAAAATACAAGTGCCCTGCAAAAGAACTTTTCAATGAACACTTCCTCTTGGTGTTTTCACAGCGAGATTGGATTAATGAGGTGTGGATAGTAGGGGGCCAATGTTTTGGAATGGATGACCCTTACATAAACACTGTAAAGTTTGGATATTTATTGGTAGGTTCTCACAAACCACCCAAACAAATATGGCCCAGCTCTGCAGTCTCTAATCCACTGGAACCAACAGCACTTTCTCAAAAATAAGGTTGGAACATAAAATCTTTCCAATACAAACCCAAGCCTTTCCTGGCTCAAAAAGGGTTTGATTCCAGCATTCCAAGCTAAAAAATGGAATTTGTCCAGTGGAGTGGTTGGCAATGAAATTCAAGRTATTCAAGGAATGAAAAAAGCTTGTCAGACTCTGGCTGGTTCTGGGTGGTACATGGTTATTGAAACYGTGGTATCTCCTAGGAAATGTTGAGATAATCTGTCAGTACCATTCTGCCATTAACCTAAAAAAAAAAAAACCCAACACAATAAAAGTAATGTCTTATTGACCTTTCATTTTCAAGATAAAAAATAGAGACAGTGTGTGGGTGTTTGCATGTGTGAGGGATTGATCTTTCAGATGCTCTGAAGTTCATATAATTTCCACCAAAATGCTGCTCAGGGGCCTGTAGCCACTGCTGGAACTTCAGACAGCAAGCAGAAGGCCATTCACATAGAAATTAGTCTGCCATCTGCCTGATGCCCAAGTCATTGATAAGTTGTAAGCCCAGTGATTGTGTGACTGAAACATGGGTCAGCATGCAGGAATTAAAAACCCATGTTTTTCCCATTTATATCCAGGGCCAACAGAGTGTTATGTTCTAAAGTCAGAAATAAACCACATTTGTAATGCATGGAAATATCACACTGTGACAGTTCTGCTGTTGTTTGGTACAGTTGTGTGAGTCCTACAGGCAGTAATTTTTTTACTATTCAGGAAATCCTCTTCTATTAATACACTAAACAGAGAAATGAGGAACATATTATTTATACAATGGTTTTAGGCTAATTTGTGAGGAAAGTTTCAAAATGAAGCTTATAAACTGTCACCACCTCCTCCAAAGAAGAGTTGCTCTATATTTATATTGTCATAAATGAGAACAGACTTTGACACAGGGAATCTGTGTCACTGAAGTGCTGAGAAATTGTCAGAATATTTTTGCTGATTCAGGCCCCCTTTAAAATGGTTTGCTGTCCCTGTGCAAAGCATTATGCATAAAATATTAGAGCTCAGATTTTTAATGCTTTCTAAACTCTCTTTTAAACTGAAAAATCCTCTTTAAATTCTCTTGACTTCCCTGTGTGTGGGTATGGCTCACAGATCTCCCAGAGGATACTGTTCTTTTGTGTGTKTGTATATTATGCCACTTTCAGTGATGCACAGGATCCCAACCACCAGCTTCAGCTGCCTCACTCTGGCAATCAGAAGYAGCTCAGCTTTACAATCTGCACCTCTTTTACAGAAATTATCTTTTTCCTGTGTTCTCATTTTTCTCCTTGCATAGATTGCTCTTGTAGCATTCCCTACCCTCAGTGGAATTTTCATGAGACTAAGCTGAATTTTTATCTTTGCTGTGCAAGTGATTTCTCTGGGTATCCTCCTGATTTCTATTTCTGGACTAACAGAGCTGTAAGCTACTTAGATAACTGTTGGAGAGCTAAGGATTCAGGTCTTGTGGCAGTGCTGGATAGGGCTGAAAGTGATGTTTCCTCTTTCATAGCATCCAGTCTGGCATCTCACTGTGAAACTTTCAGGTATTTTCCTACAGCAAGGCTGAAAGAAAAACAAAGATGGTGGGAAAGGGAGTWGTGGTGGAGAAAAGGAAATGGGAAATCAGATTACTTTTAATATGTTGCTTAATTTAAAAAAAACTCCTTCTAATGTTTTTATTGTACCTGAAAAAAATCACTGTATTCAGAAGAACATTTTGCAGATTGAGAAAAGATACTTTTGGTTTTGGTTGTGCAACACTGACTTTTGTAAAGAAAAATAATTTTATTCAGTGTAATACTCAAAACTTAGAAATCAATATCCAGTGATTCAGTTACTTCCTGTCCATCTGGAACCAAGCAGATATACAACAGTTGAATTTTTATGACTAAAGAAAAATAGATTTGACAGCCTTCAGGAATATAAACTTGTATATGCAAGTATCTAGGGAGTATAAAATGGCCTCTGATATTATTCATAGTGCACTTTGCTGTGTGAAGTGAGTATAGAAATGTTGTTTTTGATAATCTAATCCAAGGAATTATAAAAATAAAAACCCAGAACATGAACCAACATATATAAGGCAACTGGCTGTGAATTCATGGGCTAAACTCACTAGTCTCATCTAAGACATTTACCCTTACTGAGTGTTCCTTTGAATTTAAATGTCACTGATAACTAGGCAACTTTCTTATTTCAAATAAATGGACAAGGAATCTTGAGATCTATAACACAAAAATGCAGTCAGAATTACAGTTATTCATGTACATTTTTCTGTCTGGCTTCTCGGCATGTTCATGAGTAGTAAATCACATGCCAGCTCTTGGCAGAAACAGCTTTACCTGCTCTCTTCTCAGCTAATCTCTTGATGCTTTTTTATTTYCTCCTCCCACCAAATCTTTACTTTAAATATTATCCTACATGCGGATGAAGGTTGTAGATAATGTGTTATAAGGGGCACGTACAAGGTAGGATGCATCAGCAGAAGGGTGTAAGTGGGCTTTTGTTCAAAGCCAAAAAATGGCAGTGTGCTTTTCTCTGTAGACCTGCTGTTAAGATTTAAAATATTGTTGGCATATTGTCAGCCTGATTTCTGAATTTGGTTGAAAATACATCAGAAGAACTTACTTGCTTCATATGGTGGATCCTGACTTGTAGTTAGTCTGGTATGATTTAATTTCCTTACAGAGTTAGAGCTGAGATGAACGTAAACTCCTGTAAACTAYAGGGTTTTGTAAAACTCTGCAGTTTAGAGAGTTTATAAAAATATAAATAAAGATCTTTGTCTGTTGATCATCCTGTATTTCTGCTGCTCCTTTTGGTATCTTGTAACCAGCACCCACAGCTGTGCTCCATGGTGCTGGTCAACATCAGGCCRAAGAATTCTTGTTACATCACAAGAAGCTGATAATCAAAATATTAGGTAGCTGTACACGTGTGTATGATACACCTATTCCTAGCAAACTATGGAAGAATTTTCTTTTTCCAGACCCTGGAGCTGTGTGAAAGATGTCAAATTAATTGTTGTAGGCTGTACCCCTCCCTTTTGCATGTGAGTGATTTTGTTCTCTAAGTTATACAATCTGGTATTTCAGCTCTGTTTATCTCCAAAATTAATAGCAGGTAAATTTGTTCCCTTGGTGGCAGATGGTTAGATATCATAATTGCTTTTTTATTATAATTAGTTTCTTCTCACAAAATTTGCTTTTTCCTAGTCTCAATCTATTTGGTCTTTTAATATTAGTCTGAAGATCTTATAATATTGTTCTGTCCAGCAAAGTGTTTTGCTTTCCTTTGCCACATACCAGGATACATCCATTTATAGAAAGAGAAAATTGCTTTCATGCTTCCTGTTCTATTTTGTAGGTTTCTGAATTACTTAAATATATCCTAAAATGAAATGTCACTGTATATCTGTGCTGTGTCTTATCTGCATTGAGGAAGGCTGAAATTATTTATGGTGGAAGGCATCTGTGCTAAGCTATTTTGAGAACAAGCAGTGAGTGGAGGCAAAATATTGTAAAATATGAGTGGCAGCACACCTGAGTGGCATGGTGGGTCTGGCTCTAGTGTAAATCACCTGTTGGAGACCAGGATGAGCTGATTTCCTTGTTTTCTTTTTTTATTATAAACTTGGACTTCCAGGCAGGAATTGCTATTAAACCTCAACCTGATCTTCAGCATTTTAAGCAAATTGACTTCTGGGAGAAATGCATATGAGCAAGTACTTATGTATGCATAAGTATCAAAATTAATGTATGCAGGATAGGGGCTTTGCAATGAAACTTTGTTCTGGCTGAAGTCATTCTCTTATTCCTTGTACAGAACCCAGCCCTYCCCTTCCCTTTGATGAAACTCTTTAGCTACAGGGCCCAGCATGTCCTGGATCTGTGTGGGGAGATGGGCAGGCAGCCAGATCCTGCCTCTCAGAGCTCACTGAGACTACAGCAGAGCAGTGCTTCTGATGTAATGTAAACACATAAAGTTAACAGAAATTTATGTCTGATGTTTGGATTTTAATCATTCATGATTTATTATAATCAGATATACGCTATKTTAATTAAATCAGATTCCAGATGTTTGCATCCCTAAAGAGAAACCAGGACATGAAAAAGAATTAGGAATGTTTACCAAAGAGTTTTTTGCATTTCAGAGTGAAATCTATGTGATTTTGGAGGAAAAATCCACTAACAAAACCAACAACAAGTTAAAGTCAAGCAACATCTGCATTATACAAAATACAAGCTCAACAAAGAGCCTTGAGTATAGATTATGCAGTGTACTCTAAACAACGTGAGCAACACACTGGTTTATTTCTAGATACCAAAATTTTCATCAGACCCCATAACTCTGTTAAAATGACTTTGAATTTTATTTATTTTATAGTTAAGGTTAGTGTAGAGTACAAAACTTTTCTGATGCCCCTAAGGTTAGAACAAACAGGATATAAAAATCTGCAGGCAGGCTACTCTCTCCAAGACAATGTTGGTTGTCTCTAGTACTCTGTCATAAGTCCTCTTTCCCTCATTTTCGCTTGTGTTTAAAAGAAGCAATTCTCTAATAAACAAGAAGGAACAAATTAAAAATATAATTATCAGCTGTGCTCTGCGAGTTGCTTTCTGTGTCCCAAAGCAGGCAGGCAGYGGTCCAGCTCTGGAGTGTTGTCATTTGTAGCTCACTTTATGATACAGTATGTGAAACATCACATGATGTTTTAAATTACATCAYTTAAATGGATCATACCTATGAAATGGAAAAGTGTTGTTCTTCCCTTGAAGTATCTCCAAAGCAAGAACTGAAGAAGGGCCCCTTAAAGRCATCAAAGTAAAAATTCATTACTTCTTAAATGAATAGGCTTATTGCTTATGCACTTAGGTAGCAAGCCAGCCCTCGGTATCYGTGTCACTATAATCCATTTTTCTCTCCACACCTCAGAAGTCTGATTTTTCTTGCATTTTATTAAATGCTCTTAAAATACCTTTCTTCCTTCCAGCTAAACCAAATACTGACTGATCCCAATCCTCCACTTAATCTTAATTTAAATTTAACATGTCTTTGTGGTCCCACTTGGGTTAAAGTTTCTATTCTTTGGCTCAACCTTTGCTATCACAATGTGTCTAAATTGCAGAGTCCTGCTGCTTTGCTATATAATATGCCAGATCTAAGATCTAATGGACTTGTCTTATAAAAACATAATTCAATGCATTCAGATACTGGGGATAAGTTTGTAGACAATTTTCTTTCTTTTGCCATCCTCTTCATGTGAAAAAAAAGCCATTAATGCAGCAGCTCTCTGTGGGCTAGTCACTACAGAGGGGAGATTTTTGCATTCTTCTGCAAGGGATCAAAGTCAGTCYATTACAGTACTGGGGGAAAGGCATCAGTGACAGCACTTGGCATGCAGATTCTTGATGTTCCTTGAGACCACAATCTTGGCTATGATGAAGTCAACAGCAAAGCCACTGTTGATGGGATCTGAACTTGGATTTGATGACTGAGATGCTAAGGAAAAACTTGACACTGACTGTGAGTGAGGAAATCAGCTAAGAGAACAAATAAAAGTAGTATAAATTGGTTTTTGAAGAATAAAAGCTTAGCTTCTCATAGTTAATAGAGTGTCCCAGAGTAGRAGGACAAGAGGAAGGTCTTAGTATTAATATTTTGAGAAAATTCTGAAATTCATTTTGTTTGTGTATTCAGTAGATGAAGGTTTGAAAAGTTAAACTATTTTAATTAGCTGGCTGTTAAGGCTGAGTTCTGATGTGTTTCCTGTCCCCATGAATTTCCAAAATAAACATCCTGTTGATTTTTAAAATAAATCTGATTTACAAATTATAAGCTCTTAATAGATGGCCAGGAGTTCCATTGACTTCATCARYGTGCACCTATTGCATACTCCTGACATAACATACCCAAAAGCACCTGTACTGGTTGGGTTTTATTACCAGTTGGCCTGCTTTTAGTGGGGATGGAGTTMATKTTCTTTGTGTCTTGTACCGYGCTGTGATTTGGATTGAGCATGAGGACAATGWTGATAACACACTGGTGTTTAGTTGTTGCTTGCTCTCAGTCAAGGACTGTGCAGTTCCCAAGCTGTGGCAGGGCAGCCAGGGCAGAGCATGGCCAGCACAGCTGACCCAGACCCCGAGGGGACAGCCCAGACCGTGGAACATCCTGCCCAGTCTATAAACTGGGGGATCTGGTGGGGGCAGTGACTGCTGCTGGGCTTCATTCCGTGCGTGCTGAGCATTGTCATGCCTCACAACTTCTCCTGGGGTTTGTTCCTCTCCCTCCTTTTCATTACTAACAGTAATATTAGCATATATTATTTTRTGTCAATTATTAAATTGTTCTTACCTCAGCCCATGAGATCTTTACCTTTTCTCTCTGGTTTCCTCCCCACAGAGCAGCAGAGGTGCAGTGAGTTCTACACTTCGCTGCCACYGGGGATTAACCTCTGACAATGGCACATTAATTAGCTGCAAAGTCACTTTATTTTCTCTAATCTAGCTATCAAATTCCTCTCCCCCACAAGTACTCTTGAAATGCCAACTTTCTGCCAAGCTGTTTCTTATGCTTGCTGTATTTCTGGCATTCTGTCTTCCACGTAGGAGGAAAAATATTGTCCTWATCAGCACACTTCATAGATCCTGTAAATAACATTCGAGCAAAGCTTGCAGTCTGATCAGACTTAGATATTTTTGTTTATTTTTTTTCTCATTGAATTTCTTCTATTTTGTCACTTTCAGTTTTAGAAAGGAGGCAAAGGAGATCAATTTCACCCCARAAATTTACTATGCATGTTTCTAAAACATATCACCCAAATGACAGAACTAGACAACATTCTTGAGAAATACCTCTATGAATCAGGACTGGTCTAGCATTCTTCCAGTTCCAGTAATGTAGTGGTCAGAGCAGATTTTCGTGGAATTTGTAAAGGATTTGCACCCTTTTAAAAAATTCAAAGAAGAAATAATTTTGCCTTTATTGAAGTTCTAWTATTGAATGATTTACCGTGGCTTCTTTGGCTTCAAATTTAGCAGAGAATACACAATGTAAGAATTAAGAACATTTATAAATGTATTATGAGCTCATCTTCTGGATACTGGCAGGACAGAAAGTCAGAGATATTCTGTGTAAACCTAATTTAATTGAATTTAACTAAAAATGCTATCAGTGCATATTTCTATAAAGCACAAGATGAATTAAAATAAAATAAAAAGTTGTAGTAACCTATGAAAATGAAAAAAAATATCTGTGGGTCCTAGTCTGATGAAAAGTAATGGGAAACATAGCAAAAACATAGCTTTTTGGAATTAAGATCTATGGGTATAATGGAGAAACGAAAGGAAATACTTCCATTCCTTAAACATAGTGCATAGTCTCTGTTTTCTGCAAGAGGAGTTAAATCCAAACCATAAATTCAAAGTGGGAGTACCAGTCTATATGTCTTTCTTCTGGGAGTGAGCASAAATTAGAGGCAGTATTTTAATTTTTTTTTTTCCTTTCTCCAAGGGAAAGATTTTTGCAATGATRAAGATTCCGAAGCCTTCCAAGTGGSCTGTATGGCTATATTCTTGTGACTGAAATGCAATTAGTAGAGCTAAAGTTAGTTCTCTTCCCTYTAGTAGCRGAAAACGGGTTTAGCTCTATCTGCAGTGGGAGAGGCGAGCAGCTGGTGTGCTCAGACCATTGCCAAGGCAGGCAGACGCGTGGCATTATTTTTTAATGTCTGGTATCAAGAGCTTTGCTTTCCTGGCCTGAAGTACGAGTGCTTTACTATTAAAGCCAGTCTGATAAATGTGATAATTCTGTAGAAAATTTCAGCTTTGGGAGGATAACGTTGAGAAAAAGCAAGCTGTCTCCTGAAATCCGTGAGTGTAAACCGCAGAGCACTGGGTCAGTGTGTGCAGGTTTTGTCAGACTGGTTCCTCTGTGCAGTCAGTGCTGGGCCCGTCAGGGTCTCCAAGAATTGTTCTGGCTTCTCTTGCTGGCCTGTCCTGTGGTTTTGCCCTGGCTGTGATGCCCAGTGAAGCTGCAGAGCAGATGTGGGATGTAGGGAAGGGGAGGGAGCAGCAGGTACTTTAACTGTATTCCCATACAGCACATCTAGAGATGCTTAAATTGCTTGTTTGGCGTAAGTGGGGRTTCAAAGGGGAGAAAAATGAAGGGTTAGGAGCTTAAAATAGTTTGCAGTAAAAATTACCTTTTTTGTAATGCACACTTATTTGATGAAAAAACATTCACCAGTTATGGGAAAAAAAATAGTGGAAACCCAGATTTTCCATTAAAATCAGTTTCAATGAAAATTTTCTCATCAAATTTTTTACCCTGTACTCTTTTTTTTGGCTCACAATGACACATGAAGCTGCAACTGACCAGATCTTTGAAGTGGTGGTTTTTTGGGTTTTTTTTTTTTTTTAAGCATTCATTTACTTAGCAACTGGCACTCTCTTCCAAGAAAATATTTCTGGGGATTTTGTCATCATTTTCTAAGTAAAATTAATAATAAATAAATCACGTAAAATAACCAAACTGAACGCAAAAGACATTCAAACTGAAGATTTCCAAACCTGTTTGCTTTTARCCACATCCCCAAAGTCTGCAGAAGATAAATTTTGCATTTCTGATGTTGAAATCGTGTAGCCAAATCTTCTGCTTGAAACTTGTATGCAACAGTAGCAACATTTCAATGCTGCGTTGAGGTTAAACAGCAGAAAGCTTGGTTGCCTCCCTTCTGCACAATTACAAAGAACAAGAAGAAATTTAAGAAAATAAAATACTAATGCAAATCAATATCTATTTTCCACTGCAGATTACACTGTCAAAAACCCCTGCACTGCTGCAAAACGCTGCCACCATAAGAAAAAAAAAAAGGCAAACACATTCCAAAAACAATTTTCATGTTTGGAAAGTAAAGATTTATCTCCTATGATGGCTGAGCCACCTTTTTGAAATTAATTAAACAGTAAGCTCATTTAAAAGCCAGGTGTTAAGAGCGGTTGCAAACATTTCTAGAGAAATAGTGGTTTTGCTTTGTACTCACTAAACATCAGTTAGGTGGGTGATTATGTGTCAACAAAGAAAAAAAAAGAAACTATGGTTAGAGTTAAAAATCACGGCACTTTCTGCAATGTGAATCCTATTCCCTATTTTCTGCATATTATGACTGAGGTGTACACTGCCTTTGAGCTCTTGGGGAGTCAGGAAAGAGCAGCATTTGTCCTGTATGCTTCCAGCTTACAGTTAATTAATACAATGATGCCTGAAAATCARCACACAAAATGAGTTTACATGGTAGAGGAAATTTAACTTTATCTCTTGGAAGTTTGCTATTTATTCATTGATGCAGAAATTTCATACTTTGAGGTAATATCAATAATCACCACTACAAACTGGACTTTATCCTCTCCTCAAAAGTCCCCTGGTTAATTAGTGCAGGTGCTTAATGGAGGACTAAACAATACAAGGGAAGTGAGAAAGGATGTCTGGGATGGCTAAAAAAGCCTGGAAAGTTCATATATTTCGAGAAAAAGAATATTCTGGCTGCTTCCTGAGAGGCTTTGGAGTGAAGGTGGGGCTGTGAGTGGGCACAATAGGGACACATGTGCAGGGAAAGGGATTTGGGGGGAACCAACACATTTATGCCCTCAATRTGTTGTGAGATCTGTGCTCCCAAATACTTTTTACAAGTGAGCAAGTTCATAGCTTAACCTCCCAACGTTTCCTCRTGCCTCCTCCCCTCCTCTCCTTTCTGCCCCCCAAATCCATGAAATGCTGCAACTTTAACTAACTTTTGTGCAAAGAATTTTGGTACAAATTCTGTGTTTAGTGTTTCACCCTCTACCCTTCAAACCCAGGCACAGGCAGCTCATCCAGCAGCTCTCTAAGATACATCCACTCTGTCTGTGTGCCTCTGCTAATCTCTGGGTCTCTGAGACAATGGGACAGAGCTGCACAGAAATTAAACACCTTCCTTCAATCATTCACTCATGTGGAGGACCAACAGTGACAACAGTAGATGCCTACTTTACAAAGGTTTGGAGTGACAAATTCCTCTAGAAGGACATTTCCTAATGTGATTCTCAGGGAACATTATTGYCTGCATGAAAACTTGTTTCTGGTTCATTACTGATATTTATGCTCAATATCAAATTAAACAACCTTTTATTTYAATTTGCTGCATTTCTGGTTTCCTCAGGTTAGCTCTATGATTCACTGAAGCCATAAAACATTAATAGGCATCTAATTAAACATATAATTCATTGAGATTAATTGTGGGAATTAATCTCAGTAAAACTCTATGTCTCAAAGTAAGATCTTTTCCTACCGAAGATATACACCATAAAAAATGGCACAATACATCTTCTTTTATCATAAAATCAGATAAAGGTAAAACATGGTAATTGTTGTTTGTTATAACAAGACATAGTAGAGAAATGGGAGAATTAAGGACAAAAAAGAACATATATTATCTTAACAACTCATGACTGGTTTACTGGTTTGCATGGTTTGAACTCATGACTGGTTAAGTTTAGACTCTGGGATTAAAAAAATAAATCTAACCATGTCCCATCTACACACTCCAGGAAAACTTCTGCATTATACAAAATCTTTAAACCAGAAGAAAGGGAAGGTTTGTTGAAGAGCAAGTGAGGGTAAATGGAATGGAACAGAACTGTCTTCTGAGAGGTTTTGAGTGTCCTGGCCAAATATGTCATTGACCACACTCATGCTGAACTGACAGGGCTTTGATTAGCCAGTAAAAGCTGGACCATGCCACTGGATGTATTTATGTTTCTCAATTTTTGCTGCCTCTATTTTTGTCARTACTTTTGTTCCTTTTTGATACAGGAGTTCTTTGTAGATGAAAAATGTTTCTGCTGTAACAGCTCATGGTGTGACCTGAAGGGGCTCTTAAAGTATTTTACTGCCTTCCTAAAAGGATATTCCTGCTTAGCCAGTGTTTAGACTTGCCATAGGTCAGCTTGTACTTGGAACCCATTTACACAAGTCCAGGGCAGTGGTTTTCATGCAAGGTGTAGAGATAATTTCATCTCACACCTTGTGCACTGTGGCTGAGGTGGTAATTCTGTAGTAGTGCACAATAGCACTCCAAAAAGGTGACTGAAAGGTGCAAAAGCTGCTTGAAGTAGCAGTGGGACATTTAAAAACTCAGAGTGCAACTGCTGGCACTGGAATTTGTCAGGAAGTTTAACCATGCCTTTATCCTGTGCATCTGATCACCTCGGCTGCTGTAGATCTTTTGTGCTTCACCCCAAGTCTCAAGAGCRACTCATCAAATGCAGCATTTCCCTGCTCTTTATGCTGATGGCTGTACAGCTCTGAGGTCAAGCATTTTCCAGTTGAATTTGGTCACAGCTTTTCAAATGTCAGCACTTTGAAATTATTTTTTCCTCTCTGCCTTCTCTATATAATCAGAGGGAAAATGGAAGATCTACTCAAGGTCATGTGAGAAGCTGGACCAGGTTGTATTTAGTTTTTGACCTACTCATCACTTTGTAACAATTGTTCTAAAGCTTAGATATGAGTTCTCAGAAAAAAACAAAATCTTGTCTAATTCTTACCCAGTAAAATTATCTTGAGTTTTGCTTAAAGAATTTGCTTAGAAAATGCTGGAGAGATTTTAGATCATAGATCAAAAGTATATAGACATAAACATTCTTATAATTATTTCAATTTTTTTTATTTGATTTATAAAGGATGTATTATATTAAGTTCTGCATCATTGCAAAGCAAAGGAATTGTGACAGGTTTGCCTGAAAAAAAGGTGGATTTGGGGATTGCATCCTGAGAAGGAATTTTAGGAAGTGTTTTGAAACTAAATAAGGTGATCTTGTAAGGAGGATCAAGGCAAAAGTTAGGAGCAGTAATCAATAAATTACAAGATTGGCAGTGGCTTTTTCTGACTTAAAATGCTATGAGTAAGTCTTTGGCTTCTTAAGAAAATAGAAGGCTGAATACAGTAGAGACAARAAAGTCTGTATAGAACTCACTTATGAACTGTGCAGGAAAAGGTGAAGCCACCATAGAATAAATTTTTTTTGGTTATGAAAAAAGAGTATAAATTTGACAGTTAATATTGAGGGGGGATTGAGCCTGAGATATCTTGGGTATTTGACTAAAGAGTGGGTGTGAGGTGAAGAATGGAGTCACAAAGGGGTGGAGCTGCTTGTTTCAAGCTGATTTGCAAGCTGATATAAAAATGTAGAAGCTGCTGTGCTGTGCCCAGTGGAGCAGTTGATGTGCCTGGCATGGTCCCTGGCACTTACAGGGCTGGGCACCCAGTTTTGCTGTTCCCTGGTCACTTCAGCACATCCCCTCATCCTAGATGTTCATGTGCTCAGGATTGTGAGACTAACACCCYGTTTGATGCCTTACCCATAAAAGCAGCCTTACTGGGGTATTTTCTGAGGTTTTATAATATTTCTATGTTAATTATATTCTTAACTGTCACATATTAAARCAGTGAGGCACTTCTGCAAATGAATTATTCCTTCCTGAAAGCAGCATGCAGCACTCCTCAAACAAGGTAATAAAGCTCTGTTGAGATGTAATTCTCTTCTATAAGACATTGCTTGCTCATTCTGGAATCATTAAAAATCAACCACCAAATCAATGAGTCTCATTAGAAATCTGTCTTTTTGCTTAATGCTATTGATTTAATCTGTTTTAGAAATCCCTATTAACCATTAGTTAATTAAACACATGACAGTTATATAGATCAGGTAAACCCTACTGCTGTCTCAGGAAGCTGAGAATAGATTAAGTGATTATCTGTAAGTTTATTTTAATTAAAAGACACAGTTTAGATATCTTGCATCCTCTAAAGCTTATAAAATAAAGTCTTCAAMCAACAGTAATTATATGTTAGTAATACATATATTGATACACAAAAAACTAAAGAAGTGCCTGATAGGTTTGAAATCAGTTTGTGCAGTTGATTTGGTGCCTGACCTGCATAAAAGTGAAAGACAATGATTCCCTGAAGAAATGTATTTCTGTGGAACAAATACCCAATGCCTAAGGCTTGAAATCAGGTTCCAAGAGGTCAATAGTGTGCAGGAATAAATGATGGAGCCAGTGCAGCCTTGGACTCCTCTGTACCCTACAACATCTGCCCAAATTGTCTGTAGGGATCCTGGTACCCAGAGCCTCCTGTCTTTACTCAATCTCCAACCTTTAAATGCTGATTTATGTGTTTGCCTCTCAGAAAGTTAAGCATGAACTGAGGAAAACCTATTTCTTCCTCTTGTCTCTCCCTTTCTGACACTTTTGTCATTTAATACTTGCAAATGGCCCCTTGTATTAAAACAAACAAACAAACAAACAAACAAAAAACCCCACAAAAATTAGGACAAGGCTGTCTATAAATCCCATACCATTGCCTATTCTGAGATAAGGGTAAATTTCTAGTAAAAAATAGCTGTATTTCAGTGATTTCTCAGGATAAGAATTAAAGTTGTACCAAAACTGGGACAGAATAGATTTTCTCTGGGATATCACATGAGTCTTCTAAACTAAGTTTTGAAAATTTAGTAATGCTTCTTAAAAACTTGCCCATTCCTCAGATTTTATCTGTCTTTTAAAAAGATGGGATCTGAATTATTTCTTTTATCATTCAAAGATTAAAAATAAGCCCTTTCTAAACCTTTGCCCCATTGTTTAATTTGTATTTGAAGAGATTGCAAAACAGAGGAAGAAAAATGTCAGTTCTGGCTTTATTTGTGTTCTGCCACATAGTTGTACTGAATTGTTGATGTTTCCCTGTGAAATCCAGCTGAATGAAATGCCCTGAAATAGTAGTGTTTGCTCTAAATAGGTTTAATTTTGTGTTTCTTGTTCACTAATAATTTGAAAAGAAGACACTTTTCCTGTGTGGTAGGCTTCCTTAGCTCTAAACAATCTTTCTCCTCTTTTTGAGTTCTTTTCAAATGAAACAGCCTGTGCTTCCATTGCAGAACACAGTGTTCTGAGAATCACTGCTGGAAATTAATTAATTGAATAATTTTTAAATCCGTTGTTTAGGCTCAGGCTATGAAAAGACTTGGGTGCTGTAATGCTCAGCACCTAAGCTGATATTTAAATGTGTTTTTAAATCCAGTTCCCTTTCAGCCAAATTAGGCTGAAAAGCTTTCACTCTTCCCTCATGAACTGTTTCTAGTGACTCTTTTCAAGGTTTTCTTCCTTCACATCACAATTGTTCTAAGTGTAATTATACTATACTTCTATTATAGTGAAATTAAAAATGTTCCTTTATTGTTGTTCCATATGCTTTCCTGAAACATCTCATTTCTTTCACTGTTAGAAGGACCATCTGACATATATATATATTGCTGTGAGAATGGCAGATGTGCAGGGGTTTATGACTTGTGTAACTTGCATAAAGTGTTGCCAAGAGAGCTTTAAATATGTTCACTCCCTCCCCATCTCTGCCTATACAAACATAGGCATACCTGTATGGGCATATATATGCATAAATAGATATATGTGTGTGTGTGTGTGTATGTTCTATTGCTAGTTTGCAGGTTTGTGGGTTCTTTGAAATGGAAAAGGCCGGGGTCTCTGCAATCATTGCTGTAATTGTGCAAACACTGCCAGGATCTGTTCTAGCTGCTGCTGGTATTTCAGTGAATAATTACTGAAATAAYAGCCAAAACTTTGTACTGGCCTCTCTTGGTTTATGCTGAATTTTAAACATCCATGTTCACATGCCTACATCTAAGGCAGTCATCACAGCTCCTGTCAGAGGGGTAAAGTAGAATTGGGCACTTCCAGGGATGTTTTATCTCATCTAAAGACAGATTACTAAAGTAGTTCAGGAAAAAATACATTTCAGAAGTGCTTTTTCTTTCCATTATCTCAAAAGGGAGGCTATAATTAGATCAAACATAGATGGTTACATCACAGAAATCTAAAGTTAGGTGATATGAATCCCACGCTAAAATTTGGTGTCTGCAAATTTTTAGGTCTAATTTTAAGAAGTTCTTTTTATAAAGAACACTTTGAAGTGGACTGGAGCACAGATACCTATATAGCTTTTACTTTTTTGCTGGGAATTACCAACAGATTTGATTCCTCAGCCTGACTCCTGCCCATACAAGGAACTTATCAGCAGCCACGAAAAAATGAAAAGTACTTTTTTGTGCCTAATAATATAAGCAGTTAACTAGAAATAAAACCAAGATATATTGTCTGCAGTAAGGAAAGAAATCTGAAAATTGGCATAATTTCAGTGCCTGTATGATATGAAAACCTACTTCTAATCATAACCTTACAAGGTGGTTAATCCTTTGGGGCTACATAAGTTATAGAGGACCTCTTCATATTAATAAAAACATCAAAGAAAAAAAATCCTCTGATTGGCAGGAATATCACATCATTAAGATATTTATTAGAGGTTTTCAAAATTCACTGTCTCTGTTGCTCTGTTGTCTCTGCATGGCTCTATTCTAAACTATAAATTTTTTCCTTCCCCCACAAGTAACCAAGATAATGTCCTGGCTCTGCTGAAATATCTGAATCTCAARCAGTGAGGTTTTTATCTGCCTGAAGTGGTACAAAAGCACTAAGGGCTGGGTGTCCTAATTTGAGTTATGTTACCAGGAGGCTCAAATGCAAACTGGTATTGTGGATCAATTCCAGATTGTGATTAATTCTAGATCAGTCAGTGCCAATTTGTGAGATATTTCAAGAAATTCTGCCCCTCCCAACCAGACCCTATGGCTTGTTGTAGAAACTGAGCATTTTGAGATACAGAAGTTATTCCAGATAGCTTAGTTTCCCATGATTAGTTAACTGGCATCTAGGAAATGTAAAAAAAACCAGCTGAGAGTCTTTGACCTGTCTTCCTCACTAGGAAATCGAAGTACAGATTAAAGTTATATTCAATGTTTGCTCAAAGATCTCGACATGAGCATCCTTYTGATTCTGAAAGTAAAATTAATGCCTGAGAAAACCAGACCATGACCTTTAGGTGTCTCCTCCATTATTGAGCCTGTCAAGTGAGACTTAGCAGAGAGTAAACTTGATTATGGAGAAAATTTCTTTTTCAGTATACAAACAATAACGTGCCAACTGCTGTTGGATAAGGCTTTGCTTCAGATGGGAGGAGTTGGTGTCCTTATGACAGACCTGATGCTGAATGATCTTTGGTTTTTTTTAAATTTTATATATTCTYTGTATTCTTTAAATATTTATTTGTAGGTAAGTGTGGAATTTAGTGCATTGGACTTTGGGCTGACAGAAGTGGGATACAAGCACTCAGTTGCTGGAGAGCTGCTGAGAGGCATTGGACACTTCAGCCTTGGGCTTCACCATTATGAGGGAGACTCTGAGAAATTTCAGATATTACTGAATTAAATTTAAGGTCACAGATTATGTATTTTACATTCACAGAGTTTTGGGTAATGCATAAATCAGGTGCCCACTTCTCTTTCTTCAGGATGGGACCGTAAGTGCAGGGCTGATAAATCCTGTATTTCAGGAGAGGTGTAGATGTGGTACTAGGAAAAAATCCTCATTGAAAGGATGGCCAAGCATTGGAACAGGCTGCCCAGGGMAGTAGTGATGTCACCATGTTTGGAAGTATTCAAAAATCTGTAAATGTCATGGAATGCTTAGGARCATGGCTTAGTGCTGGACCTGGCAGTGTTGGGTTGATGGTTGGATTCAGTGATCTTAGAGGCCTTTTCCAACCTTGATGATTCAAAAATTCTCTATTCTCTCATTCTRAGTTACTTAAAATTGAATTCCTCTCACCCCTACCTGACAGTAGGAAAATTGTTACAGGAACATGAAAACTGCACCTACTTGAGCTTTATTTTCTTTTTTTTTTTTAACTGGTGGAAAATCTGAGCACCCTTGAGTATATAAAATACTCCAGAATATCACTTTTGTGGATTTTAAGCACATCATCCTTATCTCATATGAGTGCTTCAGCTTCAAAACTTGTRTCAACTTCCCTGTGGCGGGGAGGGGAATATCTCAAAGACTGTAAGAAATATAACTACAGTGAGAATGGAAGCCATTTAAATGCTGGCCCATTTTTATCACAGTGATATAAAATGTCATTGACATTGTTCCAAGCTAAAAAAGTGATTTTGTGAGAGGTCTGTATTTTAAATATTCCAATTAAAGCTATGTTTTTTTGTTTGCACTCAGATATACAGTAAAGTTGTTACAGATCTTGYTCATACATGACTATGAAATACAGCATGGTAATTGTTCAATTTAAAATAGTGGGTTTAATAGAAACAGATTACTCAGAGGTGTGTCTCAAACTGCAGTAGATCAAGTTAGTCAATTTTCCAGTTTATTTATTCATAAAGTCTGAAGTTCTTAGCAAGAAATGAAGAAAAAATGTAGAAATACAGCACATTCTTCATTTTGACATTTCTGTGGATTATGCTTGTCAAAGCATTTATCTTTTATCGATGTTTGAAAGAGACCAGTGTTCATTAAACACAAGATTTGGAGAAGTAGCTGTGGTTAATTAGGAAAATGTGACTTGTTTATGGATGATAAAAAGCATTTGAGTGTCCTACTTATTAAAGATGTTGAGAAATTAATTGTTAACGTGAAATACTTTGTTATTTCTTGTGATTCAGAAGTTAAAACTGTAGTTCAAGATTCTTAAATGCATTTGGACATGCCGTTTCCACTGATCTCAGTAGGATCTTCTTTCCAACTAATTAAATTTCTTGGAATTTGCCTTTCTCTCTACTGATATTGCACACACGTAGTGCACAGAGCCCTAGCTCCTTCAGAGTAGATTTCTTATTAGGATCAATTACTTATCAGTGATAGATTATAAGGTTAATCCAGGCTGTTCTTGGTGCTTTTTCTTTTCATGTTCTTTGTTWATCCCTAATCTGACTTCATGTGCTGAGGGAGACACCCTGCCTTGGGAGTGATGGGATCTGATAAGCCCCAGAGGCAGAGTGACTCAGTGAGTATTTCCTTGGCCTGATCAATCCACAGCCCAGATGAACAGCCTGTGGATGATAAAACCCRTGCTCTGGGCTGCACACCATGGTTACACACTGAAAATTTCCTCATTATTTAAGGACTTGAATCCTAATGGGTCTGGTGCTCAGCCTGAAATCTCTGGCCAGCATCCAAATTTCACACTGCTCTGATACAAACAAGTCTTTTGCTGGATACCAGAGAATTACTTAGGATGTAATTGTTAATTTAGATCTTTCAACTCAGCCATGATCAGGCTTTGTATGTCTTAAGAACCAACATTAGACTGAAGTGTTGATGTCTTTCATTGCAGTCAATAAGAGTTTTGCTACAAAGATCAGAAGGGAATGGGATCCTTGGAGAACTTACAAGGAGATAGGTGACAATATATATATTACAAAAACATGCAATATATAGTGTCAAGCTGAGATTAGTGCTGTGAAATCAAAGGAAAATTATCATGAGGCTAGAGAAACCAGGAAAGCCATGAGGTATACTTACTGCAAACCACACAGTTTGCGTCATTTTGAGAGAAAATAAAGTAAATCAGAGTTCCACTGGCTAAGAAGAATGTTGGTTGACACAGAAAAATATCCTCCAGTGATTAAGTCATATGATAYCCATAAAGGAAGTTAGCCTTGTGGTAGTCTGGTTATTTAAAATCGGAGTTATAGTAGGGGGAAAAAAGTCAAGCTTCAAGATCATTASCAAAATACAATGCCAGAATGTTTTAATTTCCTTTTTGCCCTTGGAAATGGAGATGCCAGAAGTTCAAAAACAAAATAAAAACCAAAACAAAACAAAAAAAAACAGCAAACTTTTTCGTTGCACTGCAGACCACAATTAGAAGACCCAAGCTGAACAGGTTTAACACCTGTGCTGGGTTTGGCTGGGATGGAGCTAATTTTCATCATGGTGGCTTACACAGGGCAATGTTTTGGATTTTTGCTGAACACAGTAATGCTGTTACAGTGATGTTTATGTCATTTCTATCAGGGCTTACCCTGAGCCAAGGCCTTCTCTGCTCTCTGTGCTGCCACAGGGGTGAGGGGCTGGGGCTGCAGGAGCARGTGCAGCCAGGGCAGGTGAAGGGGGATGTTTGGGATGACTTTTGTKCTCCCAAATCCCCTTACAGGTGATGGGGCCCTGCTCCCCTGGAGCTGGCTGAGCGCCTGCCTGCCATGGGAAGTGGGGAATTAATCCCTTGTTTTGCTGTGCTTGCATGTGTAGGCTTTTGCTTTCCTTATTAAACTGCTTTTATCTCAGCCCACGAGTTTTCCAGCTTTTACCCTTCCAATTTTCTCCCCAGTGGGGGAATAAGCAAGCAGCTGAGTGGTACTTGCTTGCTGGTTGTGGTTAAACCATGACAATACCCAATTTGCCTTTTAAATACCTTGTTTGTAGCTTCTGAAAGAAAGGATTCATTTGTATGTGACTGTAAAGATGGGATAAAACTGATTTCTGATCCATGTTTAATTTAAGCAGAATTTGTTTCTACAGAAGAGCTTACTGTGAGTTTTGGGGAAGAAAACACTGCAAGTATCTCTGAACATGCTCTTTAATGAAAGGAAAAAGGAGGCAAAATTGTGTCAGGAGTCTCCCCTTCAAAATACTGATATGTCCATTGCAGTAGTAGGAAATGGATATGTTCTCAGTGCTGTAACATTTCAAAGAAAGCCCTCAGTAACAGCTCAAGGGCACTAATACTTGAGAGCAAATTGGYGAAGTCTGCAAACAAAAATATTCAACATGAATATTTTAATGYTTGCAGACACTGGGGTGTTGCAAACCTTTCTTGCTGGTCTTTGAGAAACCATGTGATGAGGCAGTCTGAAAAATTAATTTTATTTCTACTTTTGTAGCAAGTAGCGTTGCTTCACTTAATATGTTGAAATAGCAGGACTGTGTTACCCCTTTCACTTTTCTGGTTTTAAAAAAAAAGAGCAATCAGTCTCAAATATGTTATGTTARTGAGTGTTTAAGCATCTGAGAATTGGATTTTGTTTGAATGATATCAAATGGAATGGAAGAGTGTCTGCACTGTACAGTAGCAGTCTGAACCATCAGCTTCCACTGCTGTAATGAAGTTATTGCTATTTAGATGATATTTAGTTGTTAGTTGTAACACTAGTACTTTAAAAAAAATTAAAAGTCTCTGAAGTATAATAAATCATTTTTGCTGTGTGTCCAACAGTTGGCTGAAGAGCCCAGGTTTGTCTTTGCCCACTGTCCCAACCTGCTGGAAGGGTTTGGAGGTTCTTTGGCCTCCTGTTCTCTTCTCCCTTTGAATCTGCTTAGAATTTGTTTTTTCTTTCAGTGAGAGCCAGACAGATGCCAGCCTTGGCTCTGAAGAGAACAGAGAACACAGCAAAGATGGGGTCTTAGTTCAGCTCAGTTACCCAAAGAGTTGTTTCTTGCAGAAATTACCACTATTCTCTTCTTTTATATATGTTTATGAAACTGAATTTATATACTGTTATATTTATACTATTTACTGTTTACCATAAGAGCAAATAAGAGGCAGTGACTGCTCTTCTGCCCCCCCCACCAATGCATTTATTTCAATGTTATTAAACATTTTTAGGTGATTTTTAGGTGCTAAAGACAGTGTCAGCTTTCCTGCTGATGGTGTTGTTACCTTGCAAGAGAAGAGAAATTACTTGTGCAGGAAAAAGAAAATAAAGGATTTACTCTGGAATAATTTTCAACAATTCGTGGACCAGAACTTTCTAAATTATAGCAGCCTAAACAGCATTATGACCAATAGACAGAGTTTCTAATTTTCATTGCGCCTGTGTCCCCTGAGTGGTTCTGGTTTGCTTTTAGGATGAAAAACAGGGAGAAATACAGTTTTTTCCCTTAACCCCATACCRTGTGTTATCCACAACCACAGCAGCAGGACATGGGAATGCACTCAAGGGGCTTTCTGAGCTTGCTGGTGCATGGACAGCACTCCTGCTTTTCTCTTTCAAGGATTTGTACCTCTAGAAGAGCAATAAGTTAAGAAAAAAAAATGTAATAAAAACAGTCTGTGCAAAGCGCATCTTAAAGGTCAGAAAATGGAACACTTACCAGGARGCACCTTTATTGCAGTGCTTTGGGAACAGMTGTTGGMACTGTRGCTTAACATGCCAGTGCTCAGTTTCTAAATGCTTATGCTCATGTTTTTACACACTAATTCCAGGATGGAGACAAATTAACTCTAAATTCCTAAGGCAGTTCTATCTCTTCTTCTTACTCCTAGCTGTCTTCATATCACTTTCTGAATCAGCTGAAGCAGAATTGTGTTATATCTTTTTTTACCTCATTTTCTTTGCATTGCAAAAATGTTATTTAAGAGCCATTTTGGAAGACTGCATTAAAGAGTTTTCTTTGCAAGTTTGGAAGAATTTTGGTTATTCTATATAATTCTGCTTCTCCTGCTGRTAGTTCATTCTTCCAAAGGTTTTCTATTCAGCATTGAATATTAAAGATTCAGCATAGAAAATAGTTATGGTACATTGYTTAAAGTGACATATCAAACTTTCTTAGTTAACTTTGGTTTCTGAATTCATAATGTGGGTTGTGACATCTCATTCCTTTGGAAAAGCCAGAGTAAATAGAAGAGTAACCCAGCAGGACATGGAGACAAATCCTTTTGTTCCCTGTGTTGCCCCAGTGCCAGTGGGGTCTGTTCTCAGCTGCTGAYACTCACTGGGCTCAGGGCTGTGCAAACACTCCAGAGACTTCCACTGGAAAGTTTGGATTTGAACTTTATGGCAGCARGAAATGAAGGAACAGAAATAAACAGGCAGGACTTTCAACAGCTGAAAAGGGGAAAAGGTTGGGGGGGGGTGAAACCTGTCCTGCTGGGTTACTCTTCTATTTACTGCTGCTAGGTAGGTGTCCCAAATGTGAAAGAAACTATGCAAATATTAGAAATAATAAACCAAAACAAAAACAACAACAAAACCCCAACCCAATCCATAGTCTGTCATCAATACCTGTTCAGTTCTGCAGCATCCCTTGAAACACCTTTTATCATTTTTCTTTCCTCAGAACACCTGTAGCATTTGGATTCTAGGACAAAATGGTAAATTGCTTTGTTTTGCAGACTGCTTGCAGGGCTTATTTATCTTCCTTCCAATACAAGCTCTGCCACATATTCCTCATCCCATTTTCCTGAGCTGATGCTTTGTCTGATGCTCTCCCAGAGCCCYGTGTAGGTGCTTCTCCAGAAAAAATTTAGGTCTGGGAGCTGGAAATAGTGGGAAGTATACTCTGAAAAATATTTTCCTCACTTGTTTTTAATATTTAGACCTTTGGATTTAAGGATTAGGCAAAATATTTCAATTTATTTTGTAGTAGTTTGTTATGGTCTTCATCTTCTTGTTCATGTTCCAAAGTCTGGACAAATGCTTCAGTAAATTTGGGGTTGGCTTTGTGTGTGTGAATGTTGTTTTCTTGTTGTTGTTTTGTGGGTGATTTGCTTTGTTTATTGTGGGCTTTTTTTTTTGTTGTTAAATTTGTAAGTAAAGATTACAGAAATACCTATCCCAAGCCTATTTTTTTATGCAAAGTTTGTAAGAAAAAAATTAATGAAGGCATGCCTGAATTTGTGAATAGTAATTTTCCTCTAGTAAACAGCTCTGGGAAGCCTGAGGAGCTTGAATCACTTCTTGTGGGTTCCTGGGGTTGTCTAAGAAAGGGTGAGAAACAATGCAGGAAACCTTTCTGCTGTTCTTGATCTGCCAGGCCACGCTGCTTCCATTCTTTGCCATAATTAAGCCTCAGCTCATCTCCACCTCTGCAGGCATYTGCTAGAACAGAGACCCACTGCACAGGTACAGGAAGGCAGTTTCACCATTCCTCCTGTTTTCATACAGAAATATCTGCCAATTTTTGAAACTTCAGTGCTCTGTGCTGTTTAGCAAATTTCAATGTCCGTGTTAGAGACACAYCACCAGTTACATTCCCCTACACAGATGTAATTTCCTCTGAACATGTTCCAGCCATTGCCTTTGTTAAGAGGCAGAGAGAGAAAATATGTATTTCTATGAAAAGTAGAATTACATTGCATATGTAATGAGGCTGCTGTGCAGGTAACTTTAATCTGGCGCTCTCTAGCATCTGACAGCTCGCCTTTGCAACAGGTTAATAATATTCAGAATTGTATATAAATCTTGCTATAGAGGACTAAAATTCACATGGCATGATTACCAGTCAAAAATATATTCCCTTTTCCAGATAGCAAAAAAAAATCTTATTAGCAAACATGGATTTTTTTTAATAGATTACTGTATACTGACACACACATGCATTTTCGTTACCTGGCTTTTTTAAAGACAAGATTTTAAATTACTGCCTTCTAGAGTAGAAAATGAAAACAAGTTTTTTGGCAATTGTACATTTTAGCCATCAGCTGGATGGCTGTAAATCACAGTGAGCTGAGCTCTGCAGCTTTCTCCATTAATGGRTCCATGAATTGTTTGATACAATTTCAGCCATCACATTCCAGTTGGAATAATGTGAAAACTGGAAGAATGGAACACATAAAACTGGTCGAAAACTTTCTGATCAAACCTTTTGTGCAAGCAGACAAATTAGACTTTGCTACCTTAGTGCTTGAGAAACACACTTTGACAACAGCAACAACAGTAAAAAGAAGTCAGTGTTCTGGTTCAACATTGCAGAACAAAGTATTTTTTCTGTTTTAATTAGAAAAACAAATTGTTTTAAATTTATAAATATCAAATTAAATATGTTAATTTAAAGAAAACTCAAAATGCTGTTATTTATCTGGAAACACTTAAAATCTTTTTCTCTGTGGGGGGTTTTGATATCAGTTGTTGAAAGCTTTTCTGAAACCCAGGAGTTCATTTCCCTCCAGCTGATGCTGCTCATTCACAGAGGTGCACTGTCTTTTGGCAAATTCTGCTTGAGGTGAGCCTCTTACAGCCCTGGCTGCCATCCCTTGTTAGCTTTTCTAGCAGGAGCACTCAAAGCTCTTTACTGAGGTGTTGTGCTGGTTGGCTTTTAGCATCTTGAACCTCCAGGAGCCAGGGCCGAGCTCAGGCCAGGCAGAGCAGAGCTGCAGGCAGAGCTGGTCCTGCCCCAGTGTGGCAGCAGGGCCTGGGGCTGTGTCCCCGCTGCTGGCAGCCAGGGGACACAAATGTTCAAATGTTGCCGTTCTGCGCACCTGGAGACAAAGCTGAAGCTCAGCTCTGCGGCCAAAGGYGCTGCAGGAAGCGGCAGGAGATTCAAACCCTTCCAGGGAAATGTTCCCGGACCTGTGTCTATGCAGGGTTTCTTTTTTTTACAGAGCAGTTTAGAGATTTGGATTGAATTAAGAAAACATCTTGTTTTGATCCCACAAGGTGTCAGAATAAAGAACTTTGTGGCTCAGCATCTTGTCTCTGGCAAAAGCTTTGAGGAGATGCCTCAGGAAGAGTGTCAGAACAGAGCTGGCATATGTCATCTAATGCTTCTCATTTSCAGCAATTTGGTGTTAACAGAATTCCTGAGCCTGATGTGGTTTCTGTTTATTCATTATCCATCCGTTAACCACCTACAAAGAAAGGGAACAGCTGCTATTTGTTGTGTGCTTCAATATTCACTGGCTTTTCTCCTACCCTATGGCTCTGGGGGAGGCAGTGAATGATCAGTCCCACGTCCCCTTCTGTCACATCCCCTCCAGACACCCCTTTGCAGACCAAGCATTGTCATTGTGTAGGTGCAGTTACATCAGAGGCTGTGGTGGGTATGTGGTGGATAAACACAGTGCCTTTACAGTCATGCAATAAAATCAAATTACATTTGTTCTAAAAAAATGACAATGTGCATTGGGATGACAGTTACTTGTCTTCAAGAATGAAGCATGCAAGGTCTAGATGTAAAATCGTTCAAATTTGGATTAAAATTACAGATGTGGCAKCTTAATGGTGCTCTTAGCATTCTGCTCAATGTGGATATTTCATCCAAATACAGTCATGTTAAACTGTGCCAGTGAGGAAAACTGTTGGAATTGCTCATATTCATGGGGGGAAAATACAAAGTAATCTGTGTTTTTAAAATTGTCTCCAGGATCTTCTGTGTGCCTTCCTTGCTTCACAGTGCAGGAAAATTGTGTCTGCTCAGTTGCTACTATATTGAAATAACTTTTTCATCTCTCAGGTCTGTTCATCATCTTTGATGGCTTTTCTCAAATCTCTTCTCTCAGGCTCTTTTTATTATGAGACAATCTCAATTTTCATTAAAACAAAAACAAAACTCTACAGCCTTCTTGATGGCAGAAGAAGCTGTAAATGTGCAGACAGCACTTTTAAACAGTTAAAATAAAAGACTGATGAAAAGTCCAGTTAAAGCAAGTATCATGACTTCTTGAGTTCTGGCCTACTAAATTTTGGAACAGTAGCAATTTTTCAGAAGTCCTAGGTAAACTTAAGATACTGCTGTGAATACTGGCATAAAAGGATCTTGCAATTTCACAGCTGGAAACTTGAGTAGATTCTAAATGAAACACTTTACAATTAAATCATCCTTCAAGCATCCTTCTTCAGCTTTCAGCTTCTTCCATCTTCACTGTGAAGCAAAATCCTGCATTCCTCTTGAAAGAGAAATAAAGATGGGGGAGGAGGGAAAAATTAAGATTCAGCTGTGCAAAGGAATTTAGATAAGTAAATATGTGGCCTCTTTCCTAATCTTAGTACAAATGCTATTTAATAAGATACCAACAACATTTAATTAACATTGATTTATGCAAGATGCTACAGAGCTATTTGTGTGAGGTCATACTAATTTAAAATATTAGAGGTGTAATTACAGATGGGTGTTACTAAACTAAGTAGAACAATACATTTAACTCAGATACAYTTAGAAAAACATCAAGAAAATGTTCCCATCTTCTGTATGAACAGACTAATTTTACTTTACATCAGCTCTCTTATTAGAACAATCAGTTTGGGTAAAGAGAGACACCTTCCTATCCACTGCTGGCTTTGGTTGGCAGCACAAACACCCTGGACTGAGAAACAGAAATGAGTTACGAGTAAACACTGCCCTGCTCCTTGGGGGATTCGCACTTGAACTATTTACTTGTTTCATGGATTTTTAGTGAGGGTGATTGATCCAGCAGCAGAAACTGAATAAGAAAATCACTACCCAGCAGGTTTGAAATTTGTGACATTTAATGTGTAGCTGATTTGATGAGAAAACTGGATAGGACTTCTGGTTTTGAGGAATAATGTAATTTAGTGAAGTGTTGAAMTAAGTACTGGGGTCTAAGACTCTTTTAATCTATTTACTCCATATTGATGTAACCTTACTAAATTAAATGCAGTGATATTTACATTTTATACAGAAATAAGATGAAAAACAGTATCTCTTCCAACACTAAAAACAACTCTGTTCTGAGACTTTTCCATGAGACCAGTTGTGGCAAAATTTCAAATTCTAGAAACATTTGAAGCTCTGCAGAGCTTTAGTGGAGACAAATTAAAGATGTTTTTAATTCGTGTCCATAATGAATCTATAAAGGAACTTTATTCCAATCYTTGTGATTAATACACCAGTGTATTTTGTCTGAGACAAATTGATATTGAGAGACCTTTGCAATATCTGAGACCTTTGATATTGAACAGTTTAATCCATTACTTCCTCTGCAATTAATCATTATGGCAAGTTTTCTTTTAATTTTACATTTACATACATATATATATATATATATATATATATATACATTAAAATATATGTAAAAGGGAGAAACAGCAAAAAATGCAGAAAATGGGACAGCTGCTACGTGCAGCTTTTTGCTGGCCTGGGATTACTGCTGGAAGGGGAGAGAGGATTCCATTCTACATCACACATTTGATTATGGAATGAGCAGGATCAAGTTTTCTGCATTATGATCTGCCAGTGCATTCATTTGGTTTTGCCTATGGCCAGCCTGATCTCCTTACTGCCAACAGTAGCTTCTTCTTTTAATGCTTTTAGAAATTGAGGAGCTTTCCATACCCCCAAACTCTGCTGTGCAGTAAGCACATCTGCTTGCCACAGGATGGAGCAACTTCTGAATTCATGGACTTCCAGAGTCCACAAAATTCACAAACTAAACCCTGTGCTCATGTATGCCCCTCCCAATTTATGCACTATAGAAGGAGATTTATTAGTGGCCTCTTCTATCTGCTGCATAATAAACTTTCTCCTTCTTTCTCTCCATTAAACTTCTTGTACATTACTTGATCAGCAGCTTAATTAATTATTTATGAGAAGGAGCCTATAACCTTTTTCTCTTGGCCTCTATATCTCCAGGGTATTTGATCTAGTCACAGAAAGTCACCTCACTTCCTGAATTCCTCTTTTTGGAAATGAAAGGTCAAGAAGAACCTGTGCACTTCTCTGTCTTGAAGCATATCTCAACCCTTCTCCTTTTGTGTTTTTTTTCCTCTCCTAATTTTACTCTTTTTTGTCTTGTATTCACTGGACCTTGAATTCCTACAAGAGATCCACATTTTGTTAAGTATGGCTCACGTCCACATGTRAGATTATTGGTAAACAGGCTATCAKTTGCATTGCAGGAGTAGCTAAATGGGTATTATTCTGTCTGGGCACATGAATTATATTGAGTAGGAATTTAAGCCAAATGGCTTCAATCCCACTTGACAGTACTTTAACAATTTGGAATTAAAAAACTCCTTTAGCAACAAATATGATGTTTGGGGGATAATGGAAAAAAAAAAGGATGGAAAAAAAATACACAATGTTAAAGTTTCCTAGAATTTTCTTTACAGACTCCAACTTCCCAAACCTAAAATCCAGCTTCCCAAACCTACAATCCAGCTTCCCAAACCTAAAATCTGCTTGTGGGAATTTCCACTGGGAATGCTTCCTCCCACAAGCATGGAATTCCAATGGCAAGACCTCACCACATGTGAGCTCTGACTGTAAGAACAGCTTGGCTCCAATACTGGCCAAAACTGGAAACCTAAAAAATCAGGACAAGCTTCATAAGTGGCAGGTCTTGAACTGACATGGGTGGGGAGCATAAAAAATACATTTAGGGAGATGATAGATGTGTGTGAACAGSACTGTAAAGACCAATTATCCTAGATGTACATGGATTGTGTTGTTTTCACAGTGCATGTTGTGTTGAATGGGGAGYCCTTTCATAAAACCTGAGGTGAGAACCATATAAAATATAAAAAGGAGACATTATTCACGTAACAGAGTTCTTTAGCTGAGATACATATTATATAAAATCATCTCAATTACACATTTCCACCAGGACACAGTGAATAATGATGCTTTTTCTCCCTAATTTCATAGGTGGAAACAGAGAAACTTCAGCTTCCTACTAGAAGCAGTTGTCAGTGAAATAAAACAGGAAGGAAATTGCTCAGCAGCAGTGGGCTAATGGGCTGTGCTGTTCACAGGACCCTCTGTTCTAATGGGAGGGTGCAAGGGGGGCTGTTCTTCCTGTACCTGCATCACCTGTGCAAAACAAGCTTCTGACTGAATGTCACAGTTGGTTTATTGGGAAGTTAAAATTCAGCAAATTAATTTCCTGCTCTTTGTCTTAAATATCCTTTTCTGCAGTGCTCAGTAATGGCACTGAAGTGGCATCAATTTTGTGCTCCATTCTTGAAAAGTCCTGTTAGAAAGTTACAAATAACAGCACCCAGGCTTACAAACCTATAGGCTGGGGAACAATGTTTGGAGTCTTGTTACTGCTGATAGAACAAGAAATAAAAAGCAGAAAATTACAAGCCATCTGCTTCTTTATCAAATTTCTCTGCATATTCTGCACAGATATCTGCAGTCAAGCTTTTTTATTCCAGTTGGGCAAATCACTGATACCCCATTTATATTAATTTCTGTAAATAGCAGGCACAGATGCCTGAGGCAGAAAGTAAAATATGAATTTGTAATTATTTTAGGTCTCAAGTAGTCATAACTGTGAAGTGCTCTGTCCAGCAGAACAGATAGAATAGGAAAGAAATATTCAGAATGCTTGTTGTCTTCTTTTTATTCTTCTTCCTCCAGCTGTGATATTTGATATCCAGCTGCTATGCACACAGCTTCTTCCTTTGTCAGTGATCTGTGGCTTGTTTCTACAATTTCAAAGGAAAAGTGTGAAAAAATGTGTGATTGTTATTCGAAGCAGCATAGTTAGAAATAAACATTATACTTTTCACAGCTCTTCAGGAAGGTTTTGTACACAGAGTCCCCAAATATCCATTTGTAAGTAATCCCAATTTTATTTTTTCTGTCTAGAGTGCAAAATGGAAGAGGAGGTTAATCACCCCATAGGTAAAACTCTGCTKTGGTAGTTCAGCAGCACCAATTGCAAAAAACCCCAGAATTTTAGGTACTTCAAAAACATATAGTGAAATGGGYAAAGGTCAAAATAGATAGTTTTCATTCTCATATTTCTATTAAATAGAAACCTGGCTCGTTTTCAGCTGTGTGGAGAGCAGTTCTTGACTTTGGTGGATCATTCTCGTCAAGCRCTGATGTGTTTCTACAGAAGTACACCCATCAAAGACAAGAACTGCAGACCTAAAAGATRATAGATGAGGGTAGGGAGGAAGAGGGGGAAACCTATATTGGATGTGCATTTTGTGTCCATATCTGCAAATAGAAGTTCATCTCATATTTCTTGTCARTTATGGCTCTTATTTTGAAGCCATCTCCTATTTTCTCTTGAAAGAGAGCTTCCAAAGTGGGAAAGGATGGCACAAAAAGGAGAGGGTATAAGAAGGTCTCCAGAATCAGAATGGCAAAGTAACATGGGTGAAATAAACCAGCTCRGGCTGCAATTAACACACAAATAGCTGTTCCTCTAATCTTTTGAAGGCTCTCCCTGATTATGAGTCCCTATTATACCCTAAAATTAAATATCTCCCTCTTTGACTTGCCTCCCTTTGTCTACTGCCATCTCRGAGGTTTCAGTCATTGGACAACTTCTTTTCATTTTTATATGAAATTAAGCTGAGAGTTATGACCTTTTCATTTAAACTTCATATTTAATTTGGTGCCTTTTTGTGAGCTGACAGAAAGCACTATAATAATTTCCTAGCATCTTGATCACACTTGGGGACCTTCTTTCATAGCAAAATAACTCCAAAACTCCCTGAGGCATAAAGGAAAAGAATATTTCTTCAAAATATTTAATACAGCTCTTAGATGTTTACTCCTTTCTCAACTGAACAACATTTCCATTTGTATTCCAAAAATAGCTTTCAGGGCCCAAAACTGCATCACAGTACTTTTTAACTTGGCAATCCATCATTCTTTGTGCTTTATCTGACTTGCATTGTTTTACCTGCATGTTCTTTGACATGGTCAGCATGTGAGCACCTTCAGCTATGACAATTCATGCTGACATTTATGTTTTCAGTTCTGATGTTTTCAGTAGGTGTCTTTAAAGTGCTTCAGATAAGACCTTGAGGTCAAATAAAATGAAATAGTTTCTTCAACGTATATTTTCTTATAAATTTACAGATTAATGTACAGAAAATGAAACATTCACATTAAAGCATATCAACCAACAACCAGTATCAAAATATTAAAATGAACAAAGGATTTGCTATTTCCCAATCTCACTAAATGTGTTAATTTGTTTTGCTCACCTGGTTTTGTTGCTTCAGCAACATATGCTCCCTATCTGAAAACTATGGGGGGGAAAAAACCCCAACAAACAAACAACAAAAAGCCTGCAATCTTCCACAGTTATCATGAAGTCTTTCCCAGCATGACCCTGATGATGCCAAAGTACCGAAAAGGCTGCAATGAAAGTGCCACAGCAAGGTAAAAGTGCCCCACATGATGCTGCCAAACACTTTGCATAAAAGATGTTTGAAAGATGCCATAATGCTCAGCACCCTGCAAAGTGATGAGACACCAGAAGAGGCTGCTGACAGGAGCWCACAGGCCACAACCTCCTCAGCAATAGTCATTGGGTTACAGACCATGCACAAATGCACATTTATTGTAGCCATTTCCTTGGGGGAAAACCCAAGGAACAAATAGAAATAGAGAAAAGAATACTGCAGACAAATAAATGGACTTTAGGCAGTCGTGGTCACACAAATTGAGTGTCACTCATTTTCTGTGGGTCCCTTGGGCTCCTGCAGCCGTGTGGCCCTATGGGGACAGGTAGTGAAGGGGTTTAGTGCTCCTCCAGCTTGACAATGAAGTAGAATGGAAAACAATCTTCTTTGAGCTATTCAATYGTTTCTAGGTTCTGTATCTGCAGCACAGTTCGGTCTGGTCTCTTGATGGGGAATAGAGCAGATCCCACAGGTACAATAATCATTCAGTGTGTGGGGGAATCCCCATGATGCCAATGCTGGCAGAAATGCTTCCACTTCTGGTGACCTATTTTTCACTTCAGCACTGTGACTAATACAGCTTTGGGCCTGGAAATGCTTGCATACTTTATGGGTAGAAATACGTACAGTGATTTCACTGATTTCCTTGGGACTATACTTAGGAGTGAAGTTATTCATGCCATTTATTGCAAGCTTACAATTTGGGGCTCTAATTTCACACTGCAATGAAAAACTWACTTATTATTTCACCTTCTTCTTCCCTAATGTTTCTGGAGTTGTGATGTTGTGTCAGGTATGAGCTGTTTACATCATGCTTGTGTGCTAATGAAGACTTGGTGTTTGCTATTTATACACAATAATTCCATTTAGCATATTTATTATRGCAGAATATTCCTGTTCAGGTATGAAGATGTCACCAATGTGCTTCAACAGGGATTCCCACGCATCAGCAGCTTTATGGGTCACTGAAAATAAGGACCAAGAGAAAACTTACAGTCTACCACACCTACACTCATCTCCCTACRTGGCAATAAGCATTTTTAAGCTGTACAGAACATTATTGCCCACCCTGAATCTATTCCATGATGTTAAAGCTCAGAATATCACWCTGGGAACAGTGWTAGAACATTGAAACTTCAGTCTGAAAAAAGAAAATTCCAACCATTAACTACATAAGCTTACAGAATGTTTTCAGATTCGGATTATAGTATAATTTTTGAATCCAGAAAGCAAACAAGAAAATTCCTGTTTTTATTTGATCTGTTGTTGGGGTCTCCCCAGGACCAGCTCCCCAAGCCCCTCCCAAGCCTCCTCTTCCCAAGAGTTCTTTTGGGTGGAGATCAGTCTATAAACAGAGGATTCCACACTTAGAAATCGAGACCTTTYCTTCCAATGCTTTATTTGAATGTGAAGAGGTTATGTAAGGATTTTAAAATAGCACTAGGCAATATAGTTGATCAAGAAATGAMAAAGCTAATTATGCTTTGGAGACATGTTAGAAATTAAGTAAAGCATATTGTTTGTCACCTTTTTATACTACCATCTCTTTTAGAGTCTTCTGCTCTAAAAAGCATCTTCTCTAAATTGAAACACTTTATAATCATAGAAGTTTGACTTGCTGCACTGCTTTGAACTGGGGCACAATTTGATTTTTTTTTGCAGAATGGAACCTGTGAAGTTCTCTCTTGGCCATTCAAATGCATGTTTAGAGTGTCMGTGCTGGTTAGAAGCTGCACATAAATTGCTTTACTCCTTTCCCAGACTGCAGACACAGTTCAGTTGTCATCACAAACTTTTTCATTATTTAATAATAAAAAGGGGTCCCTTCAACTTGCAAATTAGGTTGCATGGAGTTTTATCACATAGTATCACAAGTTATAAAGCTCTTGATATAAACTTTAGATTATTTTCTTATTCAAAACCTATGTTTGTGTGTCCCAGAGACCTCTCTCATCTGGGGCCAGAAGTAATTTTTGACAGCTACTTTTCCTTTAACAAATATCCATTTCCCTATCAGGCCTTAGGAAAAATCATTCTTGGGTGTGGCAAAGGCTTTGCACAAAAATCTAATCTTGACAAGTGATTTGTGGTGAGCTTATTTGAGCTGCTTTTTCAGTTGGACTTCTCTCCATGACCTTTCTCTTAAATATAGTGGCCTCAAAAGTCTTTGTGAATGCCCAGTACAACTTGCAAAAGATTTTGACTKATGTTCTCCTAGTGGCCAGCAGCCTAGAAGAGCCACCTAGGATGTGAAAATGTGCCATTCCTGTGGCATTCTTCTGTTTCAGACATTGTTGCTTCAGCCTGTGGAATGTCTTCTCCATCTCTTGACTTTTCACAGGAATCTTGATGCAGTTTTGCTTTTATCCTGGGTGAAAGTGGTATGGAAATGTCACCACTCTGCACTCCCCAGTCTGGAATGATAAAGGGGCTTAACTGGTAAACAAATTCCTAACAGAATACAGGGCTGCACATAAACCCTAATTTCAATAGGTTTGGACTCAGACTCCTGCAGATGGGTTAGTGTGCATTATTCCCCARTCATTTATTCCTAAAAATGCCCAGTTTTACAGAACAAAGACCTCATTCTTTCAAAAAGGGCACTTCACCTGCATTTTACCAACATTTGACAGAAATGCAGATTGGGAAACTGAAAACCAGACAACTCAACATCTATTAATAATGCTAAAGGACTATTTATATCTAACCTGAATGCTGCACTTGTGTAGCAATTTATTTGGATTTGAATTCAGCTTGCTGCACTTGGCAAGTTTCTGTGAGTTTTCAACACACACACACAAATATGGATACAAATATCTATTTGGAGTAGGAAATGATACTGGCCACATGAGATGAAAATTTTTCTTTAAGCCAGGTAAGAATTAGTGCAAGTTGTAGCCCTGGAAAAGACTTTACAGGAGTTAGATTTTATGGTGATTTTTTCCCAGAAGAAGATATTGTTATTAAATTTTGCTAATCAGAGCTAGCAGTGTGCTACAGATCAGGTTATGACCATTTATGTGTTTATGGCCCAACACAGCCCTGAAGTTAAACACTCCATTAAGTTACAGGGCAAGGAGCTCACATGGTGAAATAAGGTGAGAGCATTAGTTTGCATCCATTTAGGGAAATTAGGTGTCTGAGTCCCTGACCTAACTTCAGATCAGAGACTTAAAATATGATATTCCAACACCTTCAGATTCTAAGCTAATTTCCAGCACTCTAGCAAACCTAGCTGCCTTTAAAATTAATTCTGAACCAAAAATCMTAAAAAGAAATTTCATTATTTTGAWTTTTTTCAGCTAAAATCTGACTCACAATTTCTTTTTTCTGAAGCTTCATTTCCTACCTGACACTCACATCCTGCTGGACTCTGGATTTGCTTTTAGAAGGGTCTGGCCAAGTCATGACTTTCAACTCTTCTTTCCCTTTGCCTGGATTCTGTGAAGGGTATTTCAGTTGTGGAATGGAGATTTATTTTTTCTTCCCCAGAGCATAGAAACCATATCTTGGGACTGCTGATATTAAGATTCTGTGCTGTCTAAAGCCTCTCTATGACATGAACTGCTGAAAGAGGAAGTCAAAYATCCACTTGGGATTCTTGAGGGGACTGTGAAATCATGAAGGGATGACAACTGCAGGAGTATTGTGAAATTCTGTGCACCATGGAAACAATGAGAATTTTGCTTTTCCAGGGCAGAGCAATGACTGAAATATTTCCATTTGGCTTAACAGATCTTTCCATGTGTCTTTCAGGATACTGTAGCAAAAACTACCATAAAAATAYCTGCAAGACTAGCCAGTGAGGGCTAGAAAATGTGATTTGTAGCCATTTGTACAAAGCATATTAGGTAATATGCTGCAACGCAGCATTATCGAACACAAGATCCTGAGGCATTGATGGAAACACTGATGTTCTTAACTCTGGCCCTCCAAAATTATTTGGATAATTACCTTAAGCCCTAAAGATCCCATGTTTTCATCTTTCCAGGGATTAGGGCAATCCTGCAGGATTCTTAGCAGCCAGAAATTCAGCACTTTTGTCTGCTGTAATCTCTAACCATACAATAACATTATATAGGGAAGTATAATTTTTTTTCAGTATAGAATAAAATTTGGCTGTTTTCTTTTGAACTACCTCTTTCCCTACACCCAAAGCATCTTCTAAAATGTCCTCTTGAAAATAATTATAAGCACTTGTAAATGCTGATGCTTTACTTACATATAAAATCTATTTTCTTACTTTTAATTGGAAAGGACAGTATGAAGATTCTATCTTGTCTGATCATTCAAAGGGCAAAACTACTGCAGTTTACCATGAAAATAAATATTTTGGCCTCCTTTGGGATGGACTGACAGCAACTGCCATGATCTGYAGCAAGCTACCATGATGATATGTTGCATTGACAGGCTGATAAACGAGAAATGAAAACATCTGATAATCAAATTTCTCTGGAAAATGCCACAAACTCATCRTGTGTTTTTCCTCAAAATCTAAGGACAAGGAAAAARGAAAAGAARAAAAGAAAAGACATTKGATTCTTGATACACTTATTTCAGACAGTAAATATTTCGAATATGGTGTTTTTAAAAAAGTTTCCACCCATGCTTGGAAGCACACTGCAAAATTTGATATTCAAATGTTTGCTTCCTATGGGTAAATGAAGCTAGTAATTGAAATGTAAACCTTTTGTCATGTAGGACTTTCCAGGTTTTTAGGCAAGAGGCTGTTCCATTATTCCAGCATAATAACCCTGAGGAGAAAACCACAACAGTGTATCTGCAAATTTGTAACTTCCTTAGTGCTCTAAAATGTACCAGGTACTTGAGACTGCCACTACATTTCTCAGGGCTAATTTTTCCTAATAAAAATAAGTCTCTCTTAATGTTAGTAGAGTTTAAAACCCAGTAACATATAGAGGGAGTGTTTAGGATTTTAGACCTGTGGTACTGCTGCCTTTGTAAGTGAATAATGCCATTCCCACATACAAAGGCTTTAGGGTAAGAGGGCTCTTTACTGTGCTTTTTTACCTGCAGYTTCTTTAGGGGTTTGGGCCATTCACTCCTTGCTGATGATTATTTCTGCAATTTTCTTCAGCAGCTTTCTGCTAGGCAATGGGATCCATAAACTGCTATTGAATCAAACTCCTAAATAGATAATTCTGATGGGGCCAGGTGGTCTGAACTTGTGGAGGCASTGGAACTGCAGCATCCATGACAGCAGCACGCAGTCCTGCAGGGAAGGTTCCCTCTGTGTCACCCCTTGCCAGCAGCTTGATAGGTRTTGTGGCACCAGGACTTGTCATTGTGACTTTGGTACATTTATTCTTCATCTGACTTGTCTGTGATTTGTGGCTGGACATTTTCATCATTAGCAGAAATGTTCTTTAGTGGGACTTTACTGATGTAATCCTAAAAGAAAAAAAAAAGTTATTTTTGTAATATTCACCCAAAAATATTATCCTTAACATTTTGGGGGAGGAAAGATCATACACACTCTTATTAGAATCTCTCAATGATAAAAATTGTCTTTGCATAATGAGGAATACTGTTTTAAAGTGGTTCAAACAGATTAAACCTGTTTAGCAAAAGGGTCTTTCTCTGGTTTTCCCTATTACATGTGTAAGAAATTGGTTTAGTCTAGGTAAGACTCAGGAAAGAAGGTCTTTTCCTATAAAGGGATCCCTTTCTAGAACACCTGACAGCAGCACATTTCTTTGATTATTATTGACAAGTTAGATTTTAAATATTACTATATAATAAATATTCATGTCACATACCCTCTCTTATATCCTTAGGTACTTTTTTAAATCCCTAAGGRTCACTGCAAATATATTGCCCCTTATATTATTCCTTCTTTTCTTTCCCCAATTTCATTCAACACCTGACATTTACTCTATCCTTATCACTAAGAATTTTTATTTCATTACTGGCTGAATTATATTGTACTCATATTCATATGCCTGACATGTGTTCTAATACAAAATAACTAATAAAATAATAAAAGAATTATAATAATGATAAATAAATTCTGCTAAAAGGAGTGCCTAGTTCTCATGGTCTGTGTATCATCTTGTACACCCCATGTGAAGCTCTGCACAGACGCTGTGCTCAGGCCTTGTAAAACAAATCATTTCATGAATWATCAAAAGAAAATGGATGCCAGGAAGAAAAAGGTATCTGGACATAAAATGGGGAATGTAAGCATTACCAATATGAGAAAAGCTTCTGGACAGGATTTCAGTGCCRTGTACATGGTGATGAGCAGACTGCATCTCTTCTTGGAGCAGATTGTGAATTCCCTCCCATGCGTGCAGCCCCCGGGGTGTGAGATGCTCATACCTATAGGAAGGGAAATTGGAAATAAAACTCAAACTGCAGCCAGAGTGGGGATCTTGTRACAATTCCTGAACCTACTTTGCTATAGCTTTTCAAAGACTGTGTCCTTTTTTTTCAGTTTTGGGGAGGTTTAATTTTGGTTTGGGAGATTTAATTTTTTTTGCAGTGAAGATTTCAGGCTAAAGAAAGACKGATGAGCAGAGATTAGGCTCAGGGCCATGTTGGCCAGGATCATCAGGCTTCTGGATACTGGTTTGTGTTTCCAACTGTAGAACTGGTCTGGGAATTGTGAATGAGAAATTCTGCCAAAAATTTTCTGAATCTTTACTCATTTTTGTAAGCTGTGCACTGAAAATGAAAAGAAGCATAAAGCTCACCCACTTAAAAAATTATGTATTTTGATGAAATTTCTCCTGGAACAAAAGAAAAAAAAATGTTTTTTCTTAGTTATATTTTAAAAAAAACCTGCATGTGTGTTGATATAGATGTCTGAGAATTATAAAAATATTGTGATCCATGTAATTCACATCTAAGTACAATACAGKGGATCTTTCAGTGCTGTGCCTACACAGAGGCACAACTTATTCCTTTCCAATTCTGGTATGCACAGGCTCTTCATGACCCTCCTCAGCCACAACTCTACTATATCTCTTCTAGACAGAAACTTGTTTTTACACCAGGCAAATTATCATTACCAAAAAACCCGTACAAACCATTCTATTAATAAGAAAATATTTATTAAAACCAGCCAGTTTAAAATTACCAGCTTATTTTCACAAAGATTAAGTTTCAAAGAGAAGCTGCCCTTCCTTTACCATTTCCAGTGCCCTTTTTCCCACCCTTTCCTTCCTCCATGTTTTCCATACACCAGACCATTTTGTGGTTGAAATTCTCATCCAGTGTTGGGGAGAAAGGACATCTAACAACAATGTCAGCTCTTTTACTTCCAAGCCTTCAGTAATTCATTTACATTGACAACATATGGGTTGTTCCACAGAACCAAGAAGTAATGGAAAAGCCTTATGGGAGTTGGTAAAGAGACCTTGGAGTTATTGAGGTTATAAAGAAACCTGTGTGAATTGTTTTTCTCAGTCTCTCATTGGTTTTTGTTGGTTTTTTTTCAGTAAAAAAGACAGTTCTAATGGACTGGAAGAGACCAAAGAAGAGGACCAAGGGAAATATTTGTTGCAGAGATCTGTAGAACAGAGTGAAAGGGTTGACAGGAAATGGACAGGTAAGTCTGAAAAAGATGCAGCAATAAAATCTCCTGATTTATGACWCTCTGATTTACAGAAATTAATAACAAATAAACAGGCAAAAAAATAAAGTGGAGTAGGTGTAGGGACACTGTACAGAATTATTTTCTTTTCCCTGTTCCACATTATGTCTTCCAAATTGCAGCCAATATTTTTCTGTTCTCTCTAAAAGGTAAAGATAGGTAAAGGTGTCTCTTTTTAACAAGACCATATTTTCTCCCTTTCCCTTTTCCTTCTGCCCTGCAAATGGGAGGTATGGGCCAGCTGTGAGAAACATAATATTCTGAAATAAGGAAAAAAGCTCTTGCAGCAATTCCCACAGCTTTCATGAAAGGTGCATCAAAATCCTTAAATTTACTTCCTGCAACATTAAAAACAATTAATATTAACATTTAGATGCTGAATATTAGCTGTTCTTCTGGCAGACTGAACTGCAACTGTATTTTCTAGGAATTCAATTTTCCTTCCAATACGTGGATTTAATTTCTTTGAAAACCACCACAGTGTTTTTAAGACACTAAGTGCAGACAGTACTCTGATATATTCCTGTACAAAGCAAACAGGGCAGGCAGTGAAGCTGGGATGGGGTGGATCCCAGATCTCAGCCACTCACAATGACCTGGCAGCAACACAAARTTCCAGGGCTCCATTGATGCCTTGWGAAGGCTGACCTAGAACAGAGACTGGATGGAGCTAAAGAATAAAGCAGGGATTTATTAAAAGGCTTCAATGGATCCACCTGGGCAGCACAAGAGCCTGGCCAGGGCTGCACCCAAGATGAACCAAAATGGKCACAAAATGGACAACYSCTCCCGGGGTCTCTCMCTTTTACAGGTTCTGGTCCATTTCCATATTGCAGTTAWTTGTCCAATTATAKATCTAGGTTAGAAAGTGCCATCCTTCTTTTTCTCKTTTCAGTCAACTTTGTTTATGCTCTTGGGCCTGAGATCTGGATGGGCTGTCCTTGGGTCCCCAGCTAGAGAAGGAATTGTTTTGTCTCCCTACTCTGTAGGTAGAGCTTACTRTCCCCTAATATGAAGGCCAGACTTACACATTAAAGCAGAATAGAATCTGAAAAATATAAAAGCYTAAAYCTGAGGCATCRCCATCAGTGCTGAGGYGTCTGACACCAAAYAATGTCCCAGCACTGAGAAGGGAGGGTGGTGCACCTGGGGAGAAAGGGCAAAGGAAAGCTGCTGCTGCAGCAGCCTCTCCAGCTGGTGCTTTTCCAGAAAATGCCTGTTCTCCTGGTGTTTGCCATTGCCAGTTCTCCTGGAGTTTGCTATTGCCTACTCTCCTGGGGTTTGCCACTGCCTGTTCTGGGGTTAGCCATTGCCTGTCCTCCTGGGCTTTGCCATTGCCTGTCCTCTTGGGCTTTGCCATTGCCTGTTCTCTTGGGCTTTGCCATTGCCTGTTCTGGAGTTTGCCATTGTCTGTTCTCCTGGGCTTTGCCATTGTCTGTTCTCCTTGCCTTTGCCATTGCCTGTTCTCCTGGGCTTTGCCATTGCCTGTTCTGGGCTTTGCCATTGCCTGTTCTCCTGGGGTTTGCCATTGCCTGTTCTGGGGTATTCCATTGCCTGTTCTCCTGGAGTTTGCCATTGCCTGTTCTCCTGGGCTTTGCCATTGCCTGTTCTGGGGTTTGCCATTGCCTGTTCTCCTCTGGTTTGTCAATGCCATGGGTTCTCCTGGGCTTTGCCATTGCCTGTTCTCCTTGCTTTGCCATGGGGCTCCTCTGGCAGCCAGAGCACAGGCTCACAGGCACCTTGCTGCTTTCTTGGCAGCTCACAGAAATTTGTGGCACATCCAGTGTTTAAGAGACCCAAGTGAGGCATATTGGGGGGAGGCTGCAGTCCCCAGATAATGTGAAGGAAAGAACTTTGCATGATGGTGCATTAAAATGTAAGCAGTATCATAGTATTTTTAACAATAATAATAATAATCTGTTTAATGTGCAGTCAGTATTTCCTCCTGCTGCTGCACAACCACTGATCCTGAAACCATGCCAAAGCAGCAAGGCTGTCTTTGGATATAAAGACCTCTCTTCAAAATACAGAGAGAAATCTCTCTGAGACATGCAGTGCTTTAGCAAACTAAACTCTGCTCCCTGCAGTTACAGCTCAGCCTTTMTAGTTGCTATGTCAGTCCTGTCAACCCCTTGACCTTAATAACTGCTCTTGTGCACCTCAAAGTATGAAGAGACCATGCTAACACTTTGTTTTCCAATATTAAAAATTTCCCAGTCTGTAAGTGAACAAAAGAATTGTTTACAGACAGATTCTGAAGAGTTTAGTCTTTGTAAACAGCATCCAAAGAACTTTACAACCTATTATTTGCTCAACCAGTACATTTTGGCTTTGCCCAGGAAAATGCAGTGRTAGATGGAGTAAAGCTGCCAGTAGTAGTTGTGGGTATGCACAAACAAGATTCAAACTTGATATAAGGCATTTATATGTGAGGTAAATAATTTTATTGTCTTTATTTTACCTTAATTAGCTTTAATTATAGCAGTTCTAGATTGCTTATCCAAAGAGCAAGAACTGAGTGATATTTGACCTGTTGTTTTGTATGAACAATTGTGGTCTTTACCTAATTGCATGAGCAATCAAGGTTGCAACCTAGTTGTCATACAGTGATTGTGATAATTTTCAAGATCTGTGTTTCTCTTGTAAAATTTTGGTGTAAAATATGTCAAAGTGTATTTATATGAGCTCTAATCAAAATTTATAATTTATGCTACTTTTCTATGAGGTGCATTTATTTTGAAGTCTTTAAATAATATTCATGCCATTAGGAATTATTAAGGTAATGGACATCAGTTTTATTTAAACTGTTGTATTTTCCTCTGCTGTGTCTCAGTGGGAATGTTGAGTGCCACACAAGAGCTATAATTGAGAAATCCCTTGCTCTCTGTGACTCTGATTGCTATTATGATTGGAATAATTTGCATTTTTATGAAGATACTATTCTGTCTTCAGGCATCCATGACTGTGCTTGATGTTTTGAAGATCATTTGAAAAAGCACATAGAAATTATTTGCTTTTAGTAAAATGGCTATTTACTTGCAAGCAAAACCRAATTATTTGGTTCAAAGGAAATAAAAAAGGCTCATAAGTATCTGTAGAAGGAGCTGTTGGTAAACARTATCTTCAGAAAATGATTCCTCCCCAAATGCCTGCAAAGCCACGGTATAAAACCTTCTCTTGCAGACACACTGAGACCTTTGCAGTCTCACCAAGCCATAAAATTACTGGTAGGGTTAGAACCTTCCATAGCAGTAGGTCACTTCATCTCTCTATTCTCCCTGGAAGTGCCTAATAAAGAACTTGTGCATTTTTTCACTTTGCAAGCCTGAGGCTCTGACCATGTGGCCTCCACCTGGTTCAAACACAGGTTTAGTCTCTGGCTTAATAAAAGCAATGAATTAGTGTTACCATCCTGCAACTGTCATTCTCTGCTGTCAAGAAAACCACTTTCTAAGAAGGCAAACAGAAATTATGAAGCTGARGCTTTAGTACCCCTTTCACCCCACTAAATTCACAGTGAGCAATATTTTGGTCTGCACTTACACTRTGTTGAAAAGAGAGTGATTAAACTTGAGAGGAGTTTTAGCGTTGTCTGTGACTAAGTGCTAAAATGAGGGTATTTATTTACTGCAATSATGGGTGCACATACAGAGGAAATGCACGTCAGTGGAAATTACACAGGTCTGACTAATGGTAAACGTTATTAACAGAATTTTTCAATTTCATAATGGAGGGAATTGAACACCTGGGAGCCTTGCAGAGTAACAGAGTCAAAACAACCAGTGTCAAGAAGCTGGCACTTTAAAGTGTTCTCTTTAAAGCTAATAYTAGAGACCTAAACATTACCAGGTATTTGATGTGATCTGTGAGTTTTATGTACAACCCTAAATATTTCTGTTGGGCCTTTCTCTTTCTTTTCATAGAGGAAAAAATTAGGACCTCATCTACGTAGAAAGAACTCTTCTAATACTACCTCACAACTTTCTTAACATAATATGTGCCCCAAGTGAATGTCTTAATATTGCTCTGACCAAGTTAACTCAAGTTAACAGATTATTAGTTAATTATAGATAATTAGTTAATTTACAGATAATTCATTTATTACAGATTACAGTTTAGAGGTTACAGAGAATTAGTTAATTCAACTGCAGTGTCCAMATACAGTGGCCATTCTAAGACCCAATTTCATCAGGCTCACCAAAACAAACTGCATAGTTGTGAATTGSCAATGTTCACTACTTTTACCCCTCTCACAGAGGCACACCAAATCAGGATTAATCAAAATTCATGTTTAAATTTAAGGCACAGAGAACTCTTGGCATTAAAGGCTCTAAGACAACTAATTTCTGAGCAGCTATAACCAAGCACATTGGCTCACCCATAGTGAAGTCTTCAGGCACATAATAGACTAAATGACATTTTTTTCCCCCTACTAATTTTATTACAGCATTGTTCTTCATGCCCTGTATAATTAAAATTCTGTCATCATCTCCATTATGAACCTCCATTTTTGCTGGTTTATAACCTTGTCCATAATTTGCTCTGAAAGGGAGGCTGTGGGATGGGATTTTGTCACAATCAGGGCTTCTTCTTGCACTGTCTAAAAATAAACGCTAAGAATTTCAGAAGTGATTAATCAATTGCACCCTTCTGGTTTAAACTGGTAGAAGGGTTATGAATCTCCAAGGGTGAGCAGAAGAATCTGTCTTTTCTGCAAAACAAACCTCGTTGGGCACCCATTTGAAAATTGTTGCTCTTGTTTAATGAACAGAGTAAGCTTGTTCCTTTTTTGGAATTSAAGCATCAGCAGAAATACAGTATTTGGTGTCAGATGCTCACTGCAATATTCTTATAGAAAGGACCCTTCCCTTTCCAAGTAAAATTTGCCATCRTTGGCTTCTTGTCTTCTAGTACTTAAAAGCAAGTATAATGCCTGAGTGAAAATATATCACAGGCAGTGAATTGCAGCTAATTTAAATGTGAAATACTAGGATTTCATATTCTGCACATATAGGTATACTGATTAAAGATTTCYTAAATGAATACTGACACAAACAGATAGAAATGTTTCAAAGGTGCAGTCTGGCTGTTTTATGATTGTTTCTTGCACAACTACTGATTTGTTAATGGTGTATTGCAAAGCCTCATAATGGTTTGATAGAACTGCAGTTGGTCTTTGTAGGRCGGTTTTTACAATTTTCTTAGGCAATGAAGTCTGAAACTACTAAGCAAAGGACACAATCCACTGTCTCTCATGATCATGACAAAGCTATAAAATGTCCATTCTTTAGCAGACCATGACATTTTAAAATGCTTCTGGTTTTCAGTTACTCTGTTTACCCGCCCATATCTCAATAACACTAAATGGTGCCATTATTTTAAATCACAGCTCCAAGTCATCCCTTTTCTAATGGGAATGGAGTGAAGATAACAGTATTCCTATTCCTCAGAGAGATTGATGGGGTCAGTTCAACTTTATACCCTTTTTAAGGTATAAAAAGTTGCTTTACTTGCTTTCCTACCCTTCAGCCTCAAATCAGAAGTTTTTCTGAAATCTGGGCCACAGTGGATCACAAATGATCACTATGGCCAGAACTATTTTCTGTGAAGCTAACAGAGAGGAAACAGTGAGAATTGTGAGGAAAAGATGGGAGAAGTAAGAGGAAGGGAACCTGTCCTGCTCTCTTGTCCCACCTGCCTTTGAGGGGAGGAAATTCATTCCCTTTTGGATGTCCCCACTGCACCACCTGCTCCTGACATAAGCTGCTTTGCTGCATCTCATGGAGAGCTGCAAGAAGGGCAGATACACCAGGCAAAGGAGTACCAGTTAAGGAGAGTCATATTTAGAATAGAACTTTATGCTGTTAATTCAGCTGAGCACTTGAGGATGTGTCTGGGTCACCCAGTTTTGAGAAGTAGGTATGCATCTGTTCAACATTTGGCACATATTTCCTTTCACAAGTATTTTGAGCATTTATGGCTAAGAGTTGCCTAAATGCTTTTTTTTTTTTTTTTTTTGAGTTGGCACTGGAATGAAAAAGCAGTCACAGAGAAACTGTGAATTAAAATAAAATACTTGCCTTGTTGAAAGGGAGTCCTTGAGTCGCCAGATCTGTGCTGACCTGGGATGTGTCCTGTCCATCCTGTCCTGCACCTGCACTCTGACAGCAGGGGAAAGGCTCACAGGGGTGGCACCAAAATAGGGGAGSAGTAGGACACTGTTCTGTGTGCCTGCAATAGAGGGGTGGCTGCTTTGGGGAGATGGAGCAGCACCTACAGAGGGTTTAAGGTGAGGTACATTAGTCATCTGCCTCTGTCTGCCACTCCAAAGGGATCCTAAACATTGCAGGCATTGATTTCAGTCTGTGGCTGCTGCAAATGAGAAAGTCTCAGGCACATTTTTAGCAGAAACATAAAAATGCTGACATCTTTTTTCTTTCTTGACTGCTCCATATATTATGTTGCTAATAGATGCCTCTCTTGAATTTCAGACAGTAAAAATAATTACCACAATTTCTCTTTTTGCCTCTCCCCCTTCCYTTCTGATGGCTTCTGAGTCTCTTTGAATGAAGGCTTGGCTGCATAACCAGACCTGCATAAATCACATCAGGCCCTGTGTCTGTGTGTGGAACAGCAGCACATGCAGGACTCCCACGCACAAGGGAGGATTAAGAACAGATTAAGCACATTGATTCTGCCATTCCCCCAGTGTGTGCTTCATCTAACTATTCCACTATACACTTGGCACATTTGTGATTAAAGCCTGTGGAACAGATGAATGTATTGTAAGCAGATAGAAAGAAAGCAGCTATTAAAATTGGCTTGAATTAATTCGCTTGCTTGCAAAAAAACCCAACAAACTCCTCTCCAAACCAGATATTTTATCTTGAATTCTAGAAGCAATCAGAAGTGTTTCTAAACATCAAGTCTTCCCAAACAAGGAATTTGAAGGAAAGTGCCCTGTTAGAACTCAAAGAGGACAAAATGAGAAAGGGAAATTGTTCCTTCTGGGACTAAAAACTCAAATTTGGTGATCAAAGGCAGGTCTTCCAATGTTTTTATTCTGTAAGTTCTTCAGTCTGTGGGAGCAGAGGGAGCTCACTATCCCACAGGGTGTTCCAAATCGGTCAGGATTAGTCCTCTGGGTCTAGAAGAGTGATTGTAGTTCCTATTATTGTAAGAAGATGGTCTAGAATAACAAAATTTGAATTTTCTTTGTTGCCATTCCTACATTGAACAGACAATACTAATATTTTCCTTCCATGTACATCACGAGCTTGAAAATTTGTCCTTGGGTAGTGAGCTGGCCTAAATTCCAGATCCTGACAATACTGTGGATAATGGTAAAATTAAATTTTCATTTTACTGCGTATCCTCCAATATAATCCTGACATTATCAGCAGCATGGCTCTGTGGCATGAGGTTAACTGCATTCTGGCTCCATTTATACAAGCGCAGTGAGGGAAGTGAAGCAAGGACTTATTCAGCACTTGGGAGCCTGCAGGTGATGCAGTGCCTGGGTTGGGCTTCCCAGGGAATTGGTGACCAAATGGGACAAGTCCAGCAAGGGCCAGGATACCCTGGAATGGTTGGGCTTGTTCAGTTTGAAATCATCTGAGTCCATCTGCCTGAGGAGTGGTGGCAGAGGGGCTGGAGCCAGGGATGCTCAGAGAGGACAGAGAAAGCAGCCACAGGCTGCAGCATGGGAAGCTCCAATGCAGCAGGGACATGCAGCTCCTGGA
>JACDOX010000016.1:1474541-1810113 GCA_014549065.1 Cardinalis cardinalis | reverse complement strand
TCCAGCAGCAATCAAACTGCAGGTTCCTTGGCTTTGAGTGGTCAGGCCAGATGACCACCAGAGATCACTTCCTACCCAAACTGTGTTTGTTCTCATTTACACTGTCAGGCACCCAAAATTTGTAGTCATTTGATTTTTGCAAAATTAAAGGAAAAAAGTCTTCACACTGTGGTCTAGGATTTTTTTCCAGGTATTTTTCTCCTTTTTTTCCAATGCCAACCCTGACTTTGTGGTCTCTCTACAAAGTGTTGAATACACAAGGACAACTAATCAGCTATTAATGGCAGAATGCTTTCATTGGATTTTCCTCAGGAAGAGAGTTACAGATTGTTTTCATATTTCTAATTGTGTTAGTAGTGTTCAAATTGAAGGTCATAGGGTCTTTATTTATTGGTTGAGAGGTTGTTTGCTTTGGGTTTTATTCCTTCTGTTTTTTTCCCTGCAAAATGCTATTTTCTGACATTAAAAAAAGTACTAGGAAAATCGCATTTCCATAATTTCAATTGTTTGATGCCTCTTCAACATCACTGACTTTTTTTGCCTCAAATGCCAGCTATTAAATACATTTGCAAAGGGACTGTAAATTCTGCCTGTGGAAACCCTTTCCCAGACAAATATGCTATACAGGTGCTGCACAAATTTATTGTTCAGTGCAAATTGTGAAAACCAGAAAGTTACTTTATTACTTTGACAGTCTTGCATTTGAGGCKGTTAACACCCAGAAAAAAAATGCAATAGAGATTTAAAATGGAGTTACGTGGTAGAAACTAAATTCTGAACCTGACCAGATGGGATATTTGGGAGGTAACCATTTTAAATCCCCCTTTCCCTGTTGTTTTAAGAGCTTAATGGGCTGTAGAAGATAGCTGAAGTGATTGACAGATGTATCAACATCAGAGAATATATCCACATCCTCCTCTGTTACATCAATCCTACAGAATTAGCAATGGTAATTCAATTTTTAGTCGTGATACCTAGAAGGCTGTAGCAAAAGACTTTAGTGAGTGTTGTGTATATGAGAAACAGAAGAAAATAAAATTATTAAGATTGCTTTAAGCACTATGTACATTGTGTAAGCATTAGTTGCCTCCCAAAACTCAGGAAAACAGCAGTGAATTTGAACAGCTACATTTAAATCTGGTTTTTGGCCCTTTTTTTAACAGATAAGAGAGTTCCAGTATTAAATAAAAATGAACCTTGTCTCTCCATCTGAACTGAGACTCAGAATAACAATAAAAAGCCCACATGAATTCATTAGGAAGGAGGCTGAGTGAAATTTCCTGACAAAATAGACACTCTTCACCTTGTATCTTTTTAATATATTCCATGAACAGTTGCAAATAAAATAGAAGCTTAGGCTTATCCCAAATCGTGTTTTTAATTGTTATCCTCCTCTTTTCTCATACCTTAGGGCTCCCTTTTTTATTGCCTCCTTACTGTGTTGATCACATAAACAGGAACCAAAAAATGAAGACACCCACCTTCTTCAGCTGTATTGTGCCAAACCATGCTCTTTCTTCCTGAAAAAAAAGCATTTGTACAGAAAAGCATCTTGTTTTTCTTCACCTTAGCTCATAAAACCTGTGTGCACTTGGTTAATATGACCTTCGGTGAAGTGACTAAAGAGAGGAGAGTGGGGGTTGAGGACTAGGAGGAAATAGCAGGAAATGTAGCTAAGGACTGCAGCTATGTGTGAAGCCTCCAGGTCCTTTCATATTTTATTCTATTTAAGAAACGYTCACTTCCTCTATTAAAATTCTTATGTGCACCACAGCACTGAAATGGTTGTGGTACTTTGAAGTTTGACTTAATTAATATGACTATAATTTGCTTCCAAGCAAATACCAGCATTGACAGCTGAGGCTACCACAGAGAGCAATATCTAGGAGATGCTTGGAGACATCTTTTTTGTTACTTTTAATCCTTCTGAAAAGAATCKTCTGTTCTACCTCCAAATTACAGCCTTCAGAAAGTGAAATTGCTTAATTTCTTGATGGCTAATCTCTTTCCTGGGCTTTCAAACCATTATAAGTCTTTATTTATAAATTACCATATCTTGTATGTATGGTAAGAGCAGAAAAAGACCCTCATGTGCCCCTATGTGCATTCTGCAGCACACCCAACCAAGACATCATTGTTTGCACACTCTTACAAAAGCTTATCTTACAGCTCTCATTTAAATTGCTAGCACTTAAAAAAAAACCAAAAAACAAATGAAATATTCAAATTAAGCTGATTAAGCTGAGAATCCTGCTTCTTCTCTTGTTTGGACAATATTTCTTTTTATTTAAAGAGTCCTGTGAGGCAGCACCTCCTGGGGAGCAGGCAGGATGCTGCTGTGTGGAGCCAGCCATGAGAGCACAGGGYTGGACTAAATCCTCAGCACAGCAAAGGAGCTGTGAGCCAGCCCCAGCTCCTGCCCTGCTGCTTTTAGCTGAGGGGAAGGGTGTAAATTAGTTCCTCTTGTTGTCCTTCCTGGAGCTGATTTCTGTCCCATTTGGTGAGCAGTCTGGGGTGGCAGTTTATTGCTGCCATAAACAAGTGCTTCTCAGCTGACAAAAAAAGTACTCCTTCACTGAACACAAAGTAAGCCCATTTCTGATGTAAGTTTCCATAAAAAAGTAATTTTTTAAAAGGACTCATATTTAATTTCCCTTGGCTGTTTTACTAATAATGCCATTTGATTGAGTAAATAGACTCCTTCAGATTTTTCATTGAAACAGAGGAAACTTTCCTTCTACAGCATGTATTTAATAACTGTTCTGCCCCCTTAAGATGTCATTTAGTGTCATTTACAGTCTGCTGCTCAAATCCCCTGGAAACAGTAAAGCAGGGGTTGGATATTTACTTTTCACTGGTTTTAAATAAAGCCTTGTTTAATCCCTAAGTGAAAGACTCAGCCTTCTCCTTGAGGAGAAGAGCTGATAATAACTGTGAATGTGTAACTTCTGTGTCACTTCAAAAGATCCTCACCACTCGCCTTGGCACCTTCACTATTCCTCTTGCTGTAGGTGTGTAACGGGTGTGGAAAAACATTTGCCAGTCAGCCAGACTGCTGCATGATTTGGCTGCAAGTAATCTAAACCAAAGATATTTAATTTTTGTGGYAGCAGATAGCAACCACCACAAACTAGCAGCTCTGTAATGTGTGTGTGTTTTGAGCGAAGTCTCGCACCCCGGGAAGATCAGAACGCAGGCAGTGGCCCAGACTGATTGAGCACGTTTTATTTGGGAGAGGTGTCACAGGGCCCCTCCTTTCCCACCTAGCAGAACACTCAGAGCCTCTCAGGGACATAAAGACATCTTCTGAAACCCACACAAGCTCCCAACATCTTTGATTTAAAGGAATCATGTTATAAAAGAGAACAGGGTGCACATGGTTTAATAATGTTTTCCCTCTGATTCCTCTTACTCCAAAACAATTCCATATGCAAATACATTTTGATAACTAACACATTTTCATATTACCTCAGAGCAGCAGAGGGGAACCAGCATTCTTTATGACCTTGGATTTGCTCTTTGGCACTTACATTACTGAGGAAACGCTCATTAGAACTTCAGTCAACTCATCCCACTCTTCCCCAGCCTAAAGTCATTAAACTTTAACACAGGGGCACATTTCCCAGAAACAGTATTATGACCAGATATCTAATTTAAACTGAAGATAGAAAAGCTGGATTCAAAAATTCATGTTAAGAAACCTCAGCATGAAATGATAGCCAATRAGAAAAGTATTTTACTAAAATTAGCCAGGACCCTGTATGCATTCATGTTCATGGCTGATTTTACAAGTACCAAARTGCTCACAGAAAGGGAGCCATAGCTACAATGCAAAATAACCTGTCCCATGGAGACTGAGTCAAAGCAGGAGGATTTGTTTGTGTGTGTGGGCCCAAAATCATCATTTAGGGACAGCTCCAGCTGGCTTCAAAGTGTTTCACATCCAAGCAGTGGAAGGCATGCCTATATTTATTACATTATTTATTTTTATATAGCTGTGTCCTGGAGTGCTCCACAGAGAGGCTATAAAGAGTAAATTGATAGAGTTAAAAAGATTAATATTAGTGGAACAAAGAGAAATAAGAACTGTRGACAGGGGAGAAGGCAAGGACATGTTTAGGAATGGGTTAGAGAGTCAATGAGGTGGAAAGAAAGAGGGAGGCTGCTTTTCACTAGTACATGTCAAGAAGGAATGAATTAACAGCCCTAAGAGATCTTATGTGGCAAAGCAGATAAAATGATGCATAAAATACAGAATAAAAGGGAGGATACAGATAGAGGCAGACAGGACAATCAGATGGAGAAACAGGACAATCACCTCAGAGGATTTTGGAAACAAAAGATTAGAACAGAATGGGGTTTGGCATTTCTCTTAAAAGAACTGCTTTTAAGAAGCCCCTTCTTTAAATAGGCCAAGGCCACATCCTGATCTAATTTTCACCTCTTCTCATGTGTAATTTCCACTGAAACTCACAGAATTCTATGTTTAAAAATATCAAAAATTGATCTGAAGCCTCTATGAAGCCACTAGAAATATTTTGGATTTATAAAACCGAGACTGCAATTATCTGTTCACTGGTTTCTCAAGGAAAAGGAAAGAAAACATCTAAAAACTTCATCGATATTCTAAAAGAAACTAGTAAAAAAGACAAAAGTAAARAAATCTTTTTAAGTAATTTCTTTCAATGAATTATGTTCAAGTATGTTCCTGAAGCCTCCATTCTCAGTCATTCTCTGATGATTTTTGGAAGCATTTCCATATGMAAATAACATTGAGTAGAAACCCCAGTGTCTGTATTACTAAGCAAATGATTCAGGGCCAAGCWAAAAGCAAACTTTTCCCAGGTTTGTCTTTCAAGTCCCTTTAGGTTTGCAGCCTTAGGAGGGAGGCTGAGGCCAGGGTGGCTGGAGGAACCCAGGTGCTGAGCACTGTGGTGCTCCTGTCACACTCACAAACTTGCCAGCAAACCGTCAGGTCAGGGTTTGCATCAGCCTTCCTGCCTCAAAATAAAATATGGGTCTTGATAACCCAGCCAGTTCCTCCCATCAGTGCAAATATAACCTTTAAACCCATCTATTAACTGTGTGGCAACATGCTTTACAATTTCCTTCTAAGCATTATAATTAAAAAGATTCAGCACTTGTTTAATCTGGCATAACACATTCAGCAAAGTACAACAGTATAGGCACATCTGTATATTTGCATACCAAAAAAAGTCTAAAAATACTTGCKTAAAAGACAAAAGGTAGTTTTGAATACATGACCCAGCCCTAGCTTCAATTACACGTTTCAGCAYAGGGTATTATGGTCTTGTTTTTAGCTACATGTGTGTGACTACCTAATTACAAAGCAATGCTTTTAAACAAATGGCCTGATTCTAGCACTCACAAAGGGCCACGTGAGGATTACCACTGTTAAACAGAATGGAACTGAGCTGGTGCAAAACCTGCTTGGAACGAGAGCCTTGCTCAAACTTTATTTTGTCTGTTTCTCTCTATCTGGAAGAGAGATATGGTAAAATCCAGGCTGGCAATCTCAAATTGGCTTTTCAAATATATACCATTAATTTAATGATCAAAATATAACTCTTGACTGCAAGGAGCAAATGATGATAGTGTAGTTAGGCCTCTCAGTTTGGTACATGGAATGTCTAAGAAATGGATTTTTTGCAGTATAAACAGGGTGATACCATAAATTTGCACAATCTGATGTTTGCAGAACTGATTAATGTGTATTAAATGATTTATTAGTTTAAAAGATGCAGAACAATCATATCACTCAGTCAGTGTCTGCTAACCTAGACACCTGCATGCCAGGTTTTCTCCCAGCCTCTGATCTAAGGAATAGTTGTGCCTATTGCAATGTACTCTTGAGATGGACATCTACTTATCTGACCCAGGAGAGGACCTCAGCACAGCTATAAATGTAAATCACCCTCTTTCCTGAGAGCCTGCCAAAATCAAGCACATTGCAAATATTTAAATAAAGAGTCTGGAATTTTTTTTTTCCCCATGTGTTTTATCTTTTCACTTTCATCTGTAAGGTATCCACTTTTGACTGCAGCATATCTGAAGTTCCTTTATTATTTATGAATATCAGTGAGTTGAGAGCATCTCTGGGGAGGGAGGGGGAGAATCAATAGCCCAACATTTGAAGTACATCTTTCACATTTGAGATTACAGCGCTGACTCACAGCGGGCGAAGCTCATGGTTAACGTCTGGCGGCCGAGAGCATCTTTCATTACCTGAGCTCTCAGGAGAGTGTGGGAGGCAGCATTATGCACCAGGGCCACCTGCAACATGCATCCAGCCTTCAGACCGTGATTTTTCCTTTATGAGGACTAAACCTGGGTGCCTGATGGGACCCCAGGGCTGTTGCAGTTCTGCTGCGAGAGGTTTATGGCAAGCAGAAATCTGAAAACTCTCCCAGGGACACCTGGAGCCTTTCMGTTTACCTGGCTGTCATTTCTGAAGCATCACTGGGCTTATTCTTATGATTATCACCCTAAATTGGCTGTGTAAAGATCTACTTAGATGTTACATGGAGATTTCAAGATAAAAAGCATGGGCTTACTGTAAGGCCTGCTAAAGTCAGCATGAATCCTATGTTGAATTTAACATCAACAAACTTCAGATCAGGACATAAAAATATTATTCCTGTTTACTTTTTCTGTTTATTGAAGGGTTTTTTCAAGAAAAAGGCTTTGGCTTGTGCTTAACTTCAAGTATGTATGTATGTATGTATATATATATATAAAATATATATATAGACATATATACAAATATATATATAGATGTATATATATAAATACATATCTATAAAAGACATATATATAAAAGACATATATATATTAAGATATACACACACACACACATATATATAAATATTGAGTTTAAAGGTGTATATATATATATATATGTCTTTAAACTCCTGCAGCTGGAGCTCATTGTGCTGGGATGGCATTCACTCTTTTCTGTTGCATGATTTGGTGAACTACTGGGGCTGTGCTGGAAAGAGATGGTTTGAAGCAGCTCCCTGTACACAAGCATGCATTTGTGCATACACTAGTGGACTTACAGATCAAGCACTGCTTTTTGAGCTTCTTAGGAATTTCCTCAGCATCAGGATTATGAAAGTGTTGACTCTTGAGATTATTGGCAGAAAATGGAGATAAAGTTCAAAAATCATGTTAAGAGATTTATATTTTAATGTCCATAGAGGAGTATATTATTTGTCATTGAAAAGAAGTAAAAACAGGTTTTATTTTAAGTAAGAAGTAAAGTTATAATGGGTATTCTTTGCAGTAGAGCTTATTCTTAATAACTGAAAATTGCATTTTGATGATTTAGCTTTTTTTTTCCCATATGATGGCTGTGATCAATTAAGCTGATTTTTAAATAGGATATGCTTAGTGAAAGCTTCTTGTCAAGAGTGAGCTGATGGCAAGGCATTGGTGGCATTGTTTTTCTAGATGATCAAAACTTTCTGAGAGATGAAAAATGTTTACAAGGTTTCAGTAGGAACTCAGGTTTGGAGTTTTTTACAGTGTAGACAGATTTAAATGCTGAATATGTAATGAAACAAGTTGTTATAATAGGCTCTTCTTTAATGGCAGTTCAACTTTAAATATTAACATTTAGATTTATTTAGTTAATCCAGTGTTTTAATAGAGTATACATTAGTGAAGACAAGTGAATATGAAGTTTCCACATTGAAAGTGGTACATAGGATTATTACATTGCCAATATCTCTAATTAAAATAGCGGATTATTTAGCAGTCACTGGAAAATAAGTATATTCTTATCTCTGCATGGTAAATCTCATGATACTTCTCCAACAGACAGGAAAATTAATGCAAGTATTTGTAATGTTTCCAGAGAAAATCAGAGGCAGAGCTCTCAACAGCCACCAGAAATATTTCCAGAATATATTTCTGTATATTCTAACAGGAATAGAACAATGTCTTCCCAGTTTATATCCATAGTTAAAACATGTAAGCATGATGTATAGAACCAATTTTCAAAAAAATGTCAGTCATAGTTCAGCCAAAAATTGTTTTCTGATTTAAATAGATGTGCTCATGTACTACCAGAGGGCATTCTTTACACTGAGTGCCCATGAAATTGTCAAATGTTTTGAGTAACTTCTTTGAACATAAATCCTCTGTCACTGCTCTAACTGGCTTCTGTTGTACCTCAAGCTAATAGCACTCCTGCCCACAAATGGACTGGATGAAAAATATATTAAAGAACATTATAAAGTCCAACTTTTAATTTAGTTTCTTTGGATGACTCATGATGATTTGAAGTCTTTAAATCAAAAGTAGATAGCGTTCTAAAAGACATTATAGCTTGACAATTATGAGCACAAAGTAAGAACTCCTGGGTGATGTTCTTTGGCCTGTGGGAGGCATGAAGTTGGAGTAGATGATGGTAATTGCTCCTTTAGCTGCCACATCTATGAATCTAAAGTACCTTTTCCACAATCCTGAGGGGAAGGAAGAATAGATGGTCATCAAGGAGCAGTGGTTTCGGTTAATGCAGCCTTCTAGCTACCATTTCTGACAGCAGCTCTCTSTACACAGCTCACCATTCTGCTCTTTCCAGCAAGCATGGAAGTGATTAAAAACTTTTAGAAATACTTGTATAAGGTGATATTCCAGATATTGACTTTAGCTAAATGATAGTTAAGGTAGTTACACCCCAATATCACTCAATCTTTTCCTTTTACAGCTCATCCTAAAAGTCATTTTGCTATAGGAAGCAGGCTTACAGTGCTGATGATTTATTCAAAGGAGCTCATTCTCAGTCCCTTGGGGCTGTCCTCAAGCATATTTCCCTAACCAATTTCATGTTTCATGTTTTCCATTCCATTTCAAACCTTTCTCCTTCTTTACATCTCCTATCAGGAAAGGATCAAATCTGCTCACCTTGACACAAGCTTGTTGTACTCTTTGGAGCAATCATGGGAGATAGAGATGCATCATTTAGATATTCTTATAGGTAATCAGGAAGGTAATTGCCAGATCAGCTGCTGCTGCAGATTTCTCTGCAAATGCAATCTTAATTCAAAAAAAGGAAGGGACTCCCTGACCTCTGCAAAATTAATAATGTCCAAAATCCACTTAGACACCCCTCAGTCCTCATGTAGGGGCTTCTCAGATTTCAGCCTTTCTAGAAAACCAGGTAATATTCAATTTCCTTCATCCCACTCATTCTTAAATCTTTGGAGATGAATGTGAAAGCATCTTGAAATAATCCCATTGCAGTCCTATCTGAATTTCTGCCTCTGGTTTCTACACTGCGGTGCTCTTCTTAACCTCCACTTCTTGAATTTCTCACTTTACTGTGAATCAAGTATCCCAAAAAAAAAAAAAATTGCCATTTAAAAGCATAATTCATTCAGTTGACAGAGATATGGTTGTTGCAGCCACATGAAGTTCTAGACAGTATCCCTGCTGTAGACCTTCACTGCCAGGGAATTCATCTTTTATGAAACTTGAATATAGTAATGGGGCGTATAGCCACATTTCTAACTCCTGCTTGTGAGTTTAAGTTTTATTTAAGGGTATTTCACTTTTTATCATAAATGTATCCATTCTGGCTTAATTTCTTCCTTTCTTCCTCTGTGTCCCTTACTCAAAAAAATCTGTAAAAAAATAAAAATTGTATAATCCCCTGTTTCTCTCTGCTCCATTGAAAACTGTCTTCCTCCCAGCATCCCACAATAAATTCTACATCCCTCTAGGCAGTAATCCCTTTCCATTTTCCYGGTGTTCTGGAAAGAGTTTCATCCCCTGGGCCACCTTGGTGGGTTCCACCCTGGGATAATCACTCTKCTCAGGGTTTGATTTGCGGCCCATGCAGGTGTTCATTCCTCAGCTCCCYTAGTTTCTCATCCTGTGTTCAGTTCCAGCACCTGTGCAGTGCCTTTCTGTTTAATATGATTAAAGCCTGTAGTTGGATAACCCAACATCAAGCAAATTCAATTTAGTATTCCAGGCAAAGCTGGGGGGAGGATGGAGATGTGGCATTAGCAATGATAATGAAGGAGGAAGGGAGGAAGCAGTGGGAGAGGTTTATTGTGTAGGTGGGAAGGAGTAGTGATGTTTTTTCTCATCCTGTAACAACAGGAACTGAGGCAAGTGCCAAGAGGCACCTAATGCCCTGTTCTGGCAGCCCAAGCAGAAAGACAAGAGGTTCACAGCTTGATTCCTTGCTTTTGGCAGCTCAAAAATGATAAATGAAACAGAAGTGCTCTGGAAAACAGCAAAGGCATAATTAGGCATCATTTACCCATGGCAGAGAGGAGAGGTATGTACTTGTAGGCTTACAGTACTTTCCACACTGCATTTCTTTAGTAACCCCTTGTTCCTGCTGGAAAGTTGAAATTGCTTTTATTCTGCTTGGGTACCACAGTGAGGAGACAGTTTTATTTTGTTAGTGACTCAAGTGGGTCTGAATAACTTCTCAGTTAATAGTTTGGAAATATGCTGGCAGCATTTGAACAGTTTATTGTTTTCTCTCTTTTGGTGATGCACAAATAGCTTGAACTCTTTGGGGAAGTATGATGAACCCATCAGCTGTGGAAGCAAAATACTGGAGATTCAGTCCTTGCCTTGCTCCTTCATCTGGGGAGATAAGAGAAATCTCTTTTGCCAGGAGATAAGTGAAGGGATGCAGATGGGTGACTGCCCAGCTGACAGGTGACRTTCAGCGGAGGATCTGCTCTGCCACAGCTGAGGAAATGGCTGTGGCACTCGGTCCTCTCAGTGATTTGTGGCTGCCCTCCGCTGCACCCTGGCCAGCAAAGCAGCACCAGCACTCCCTGCTGCAGCCGGGGGCAAGGCAAACCTTGCCTTCAGCTGTCAAGGAAAGTGCTTAAAATAGCCCTGCTGGTTGTACCCTGCTCCAGCCGAGGAGCATCAGGCTGAGCCTTCCCCTGGCTCAGCTGAATGCAGCTGSGGAGAAGGCTGGAGCTTTTCAGATCATCCGGCACCCCACAGGCCAGGGGAAGGCAAACACCCCTCCCTCAGATTTGTCTCACCTGCAGATAAAAGCCTCTCTGAGCTTTTTCATTCTGGAAGAATAAAAGGATTTACACTCTTGTCTTATGTAATGTGACTTGTAGCATTTAATAATCTTAGATGTGATTTATTTATTAAAAAATATACTTTATTGATCTGAAAAATTAGAAACAAATCTACCTAACTACAGAAAAAAAAAATTATTTAGGACTTTTTTTTATTTGTAATCTTAACATAGATTTGAGAATTACTTTTTTTTTTTCCTTAGCCACTTCATTATCCTGGATATCCTGAAAAGAAAAAAAGAAAACAACAACAGCATAGCTGTGCCTTTTTTCTGACCTCCCAGTAGTAAAACGGCAGTCTCCCAACAGCTGTCAATTTGCAAACAAAGGTGAACAAGTAGTCCTTTAGCTGCCAGGCAGCTGATTTCAGGATGCTAAGCAAGCTCGGAGAGATCCTGGAGTGTCACACTGCCTGTGACAGCCTCATTTGGAAATGGAGGCAGGTASCAGCACCAGAGACAGCAAAAAGCCTCTCTGAGGTTTGCACCTTGTTTTTAGGGGGCTCTATTTCCTGCAACGCTCCCTGTAAGAATTGTGTTCAGCAGTAAAGTCRTAAGGGACATCTAGGGCATCCCTCCAAGGACACTACAGGATGGGAAGCTGGCTTGTATCCTATTTCTGACCTTTTTCTGGGATTTTAATCTCAATATCACCCAGTTTCAGACTAGTGTGATTTTCCTCAATATCACCCAAGCTCCACTGCAGGTGTTGGGGTTTGAGGAGCCAACAGACACAGGCATTAACTCTGTACAGCTCTGAGATTCATATTTCTTGATTGGCATCTTGCTGGTTTGTGCTCAGATTGACTCTGCAGTAGCTGACTCAGTGTCCTGGGGAGCCAAATAAGGCACTGAAATTCAGCTGCTTTGGAGGTTTGGCTGCAGGAGGTTCCCACTGTGCTGCACATTCACATATCAGTGCCCAGAGCATGCAGCTGGAGCCCTGCCCAGCCCCACAGCCAGAGCTGATCAGCGCCAGGGCCAAATGGTTCCAGGCACACCGGAGGAACGCACTGGAGGGTCAGTGGGGGCACATGCTCTGCCCCTTCTCACAGAAAACAGGCTGGAAAGCTTTGCTGGATAGGACATCAGTYGTGACAAACTCAAAACATTGCAATAAAAATCCCAGGATCTCTTGTAAAATCTCTTCAGGGAATCAAATACTGATTTTTATCTCCTTTGTTTCTCCTTAGGATGTGTCCTCACTTTTCTCACTTATGCAAAAAGAGCAGTGGCCATAGCACTGACACACAGTTGCAGTAAATTACTATTGATTTTATCAAATCACTCAGCTGCATTTCAGTGCCCAAGCAGCATTTATTGYTTCCTATCATGTATTGTGCATTGATGAGCATTGTGTGCTCCAAATGGTGCATTGTGGAAGAAAATGACTGTGTCCTGAAAATATAGTCAGTTTGTTAATTGGTAAAATGCATTCCTTATTGGCAATYGGTTCATTCCTCTCTCCACATGCCAATGCCAGCATTTACTGAAAGGCTCTTCAAACAAGGAGAGAGGGGGAAAATAGCTATGAAAATAACAGATATGTTGCACTGTAAAARAGAGAATCGATATTTTAAGATATTAAGCAATAACTTAGTTCATTTATTCATCTCTAGTATATTTCTCTGAACTATCAGCATATTCTACTTCCAAATTTATAGCCTGGTCTAAAGTTAYTCTTCAGTTTTTCTCTTTATGCATTAAAAGGGATGCTGTGTGTGTGAGTCCAATATAGTACTTGGGCTGCACTTATGCACTCAGAAGTGATTTAATTCCAATAATCTGAAATGACAAGTACTGTATGGGTTTTCTCTTGGCATTAATAGGATTATATCATAAGTGAGATATATACTGGCAGAGAGGCAGGAATTAAGGATCATAAAAATAACATTTGAAATGGTTCTTAAATTGATAGAAAGCTCAAAAAAAAAAAGTGCAAGGAAAAACATTCGAGCAATGGAACAAAGGAAATGTACTGCTCATTACAAGAAGTAAGGGTATGAACAGGTGAAATAAAAATGGCAATGGACAGTTTTATGACATCTGTTAATAGAGGAGAGAAATGCCCCAGAGATTAGAATGAGGCCACAGCAGTTCTGACATGCAAGAAAGAAAAGAAAAAAACACAAGAGAAAGTTAGTGATCTATTAATTTAACTTCAATTTTGGGATAAACTTGGTAACTCTTCTTAAAGATCAGGCATAGCACCAAGAAAAGCACAGAATAGAAGTACTTCAGGTTTCTTTCTCTGTCTTTCTCCTCTTTTTTGAGTTTTTCAGCTAAAATCTTCTATAAAAACATTGCAAATCAGATTTTTTTTCCAATCCCTTACTGGAAGAGAAATTTGTATAGAATTAAGGAGGGGAATCTATATTTGAGATCAATACCTAGTGAAACATTTGTATTGTAAATAATCAATCTTATTTCACTGAGGAAAGAAAACTAAAGRCCAAAAAGAACCCATAACTCCTAAATATGAAGGGACTCCATGCTACCAAATATTAAAGTTATGTAAGGAACTGTTTTATTTATAARCATGAACTGAAATTATGACATCCAGGTGAACAGAGTCCACAGCAGCAAATTAAGGATGGGTAAATAAGAAAATGCCCAGTTATGTACAGGAAAAAAATGAATAAATTCCTCATCTAACATGGCTGCAACAGCGATCTTGGGAAACAAAGAATTTTTGTTGTACGGRGGGATAATAAGTAGGGTAAAGATACATGAGGTTCAGTAGAGAAAAATGCAAGCAGTTCACTTTGGTGGGAAAGGATGTTGTTTGAGCTAGGAAATTTAATGTTGGAGGATTGCTTTTCAAGGTCTGGTGTTTGCACAAATTTGGCATCTTTCTAGATAAGACAGTAAATGCTGCTGCATCCTGTGACTACTTTACAGGTTTTGAGCACTCAGTCTGGGCTTCCTCTGTACCATTTCTACACTGGCAGCTGAACAAAATCTTATTCACCAGTGCAAAAAGGAGAAGTTTGAAAACAAGTTGTGAGATTGTGCAGGTTTTTGCTCTGTTTTGAAAAAGCTTTATTGGTTTAGCAATATGATGGAAGAACGTGGTTTCAGTGATTTAAGTTTTGCATCATTTTTTTACTCCATAGACCATAACTAAGACTTCAATTTATATGTGGTCAGACAAGGGGGTTGATTGCCATTTATAATTTTTCAACAAGCTGTAATCCTTATTAAATGTTCATTTTCATAGAAATTCGACATTAAAAAAACTATTTACTCCTAAGCATTCCTTAGGAAAATAAAAATATTTCCTTTAAGATTTTGATCCACCCCATGGAATTTTATTTTTATGCCACAGGCTTTTACTATCTATATCAAGAAAATRACTATTAAAATTAAGTTATTTAATCAACAATTCTATAAAACTATGTTGCATAGGTAGTGCTTGCCTTCCTCCTGTTAGATTACATTATATAATGTGAAAATTCTAAACTAAAACTTTACCATGCTGTTTGTGAAACACAAATACTTTTTTGTCTTCACAAGAAAAATCTGAGTAAATCAGTGGAGATTGAATGAGCTTATATAGCAGTAGCATTATACCTTCATTCATACAGAGACATTACAGAGGGCTGTAGGATGAAAGAGATGTAAAAGACATACAGACAGATGCAGATTATTTTGGAGCATGATAGATTGATCTTTTATGTTAGAACATTTAATATCCTGTCCTTTAGATTAGATGTAGCATCTGACAGCAGACATGATGCAAATCCCTTGTAATGAAAGGAAAATGCTCCAGTTGTGTTTGCTGTGAATTATTGCATCCTGTTTGTTGCACCTTGCCTCTTCCTAGCTCAGCAAATTCATACCCAGCTGCTAAATACATATAGTTAAACTTTACTGAGGCTCAAAAGTAGTTCTGGACAATTTTGAAAGTAGCATTGTTTTATCTCTTGGTTGTTCTAGACCTGTTCCAACAGCAAAGGAGAAAAAACTCTTATGGGCATTGAAGGGTGGCCACCTGAGAATTCCCTCATTCCCTACAGCTCTCTCAGCCAGGTTAATTTTCTGTTACTATAGAAAGATAAATTAGTATATTAATATAGAAAATATCAGCTTAAAAACTCCAATTGCTGCATTTCAGTGCCATGCAGAACATCAGCATGGAGCKGCTCCCTCTCCAGTGCCTGCATTCCTTCTGGATTTTGTCAGCAAAAATGTGCTGTCTTCATGGAAAAAGATTTTCTTCAGGCCTGGGAAGAACAAAGATATACTAGGAGCAACCTGTGTCTCCACTTCTCTAATCATGTAAAGTTCTTTCCCAACTGTTCTTYGCTGATTTTTGGATCTTTTCTTTTTCCAGATCACTTTTAATGAGTGCATACAGCACTCTGCATTTCAGTCCACTGACTTTTTGGAGAAATCTTAAGCCCCACTACTTAATAATATGTAGCCCAACACTAAAATTAATAAAAAAAATATTAACTTGCTGTTTCAATCTAGATAAAAAAATTAATTTTGTTCTGTTCTTTCATTAATTCAGACATGCCCAATGTGGTAGAACGGATTAATATAAAAAACCCCAAACACAAAACAGGTCATTATTAAAAAAATAAAAGTTCATATTAACTAGCAGTGTGAAGTGGAACTACTCTGAACAATTTCCCTTTGAGTTGAGCAGTGGAAATGTATTTTTGTAGCTATTTCAAGCACTCAGACCCTCCTGGTTATAGTCCCACCACAAAGGAGCCAGTCACACCTGACTCCCAGACCTGGAACAGGAGTTACAGGAGTTCCCCCTGTATCAGTCACTGTGCATATGCAGAAATCAAACAGCATGAAAGCAGAACAGCTTTATCCAGAGTTAGTGAGGTTTTTGTTAATCTTGGCTTTAAAAAAAAAAAAAGGTATTTTCTTCAATCCTTCTAGTTAAAAAATCCACTTTAAATTTGACAAAATGGGATTTACATGACATTGTTGGATGTGAGAACCCTTGAGAGAGCATTACAGTATTATTTGGATCGTGTGCACTTTGATGTTCTATATTTGGTTATTTCATCTGACACCCAGTGTTGCAAAGTTGTTGCCTGCTCTTACACACAGGACACCAATACTCCAGAGGGGCATCTCTTCCTGGCCCTGTCACCTCTGAGTTAAGTCACAGGGTCAATTATTCAAGTTTCCTGAGACTGAAATGAGAGATACAAATTATCAAACTACTATTTCTCTCATTTTTAATGTCCATTTTGTTCCATATTTTCAAAAATCCAGAAAAATACAACCTGTGAAAAGAAAGGCCAAAGTGTGAATTTACTTTTGTTTAAAAGCTGTGCTATTGATTTTATTATGTGTGTGAATCTATATGCCTCTGTTCTTTACCTGCACAAGATTGTTATTGGGTTGAGCTTCTTAGATAACTGTGTCTAGTTAAAAGGAAAAAAAAAATCTTCTTCCTGGAAAATGTCAGTGTTAACTAAATGTTCTGCAATGATTCAACCTAAATGGAAATGATTCATTATATCAAAATGGCACAGGACACTTTCCAAGTGAATCAAAACAAATGTATGCTGCATTTTCTTAGCTTATGCTTTATGATGGTGTAGCCTGGGATGCCACTGGGACTTGAGATAGAAAAGAGGGATTGTTTTAAATGTGTCATAAAAGACATGATCTCACTAAAAAGCCTGGTTATGGAGCACAATGGGATGTCATGCTCCCTATCTGGAAATGCATCAAAGTCTAAAAAGGGTATTTTTTTTTCCACAGACACCTCTAATGTCAAATTTTCTCTAATTGTAGAGTGAAACCACAATTTATAATGTAAGCAGTAGGAGAAAGTTCAAAACTTATTAATTTCTATCCCAGTTAAAATAGAAAAGCTCATGAAAAATCAGAGAACATGGGCAGCACTGTGGGCTGGCTCACCTTTGAGATTTCATTCACTCACTTCAGAACRGGAAATATTTCTCAGCTGCCCTCCCAGCTGCCATCTTCCCCTGGTGTGGATTCTGGGTGCAGCACCCCCTTCTTTACTGCCTTCAGCACTCCTCCCACTGAGGCCACACACTGGGGCACATCACTTCCTACACAGACAAGATGTGGTGATAATAGATTAATTAAATATTTTTATAGATGTCCTTGACAAAAAATGCGGTTTCTTCTCATACCAAAGAAATAGCAAGAGGAAMGGGGATGGAATTTGAAACCAGACACCAATGCCTATTATTCCTGAATCCCTGAAACACAAAAAGTAGTCCACAATAAGCAGACAACGTATTAGCAGCAGATTTCTGTTTTGACTGTGGACTTTAGACATGGAGTAAGTGATTATCTGTTACTGTCATTCTTAAGGATAAAAAATTATACTCAATAATTCTGAAACCTAGCTGAAAACTCATACACAGTGTGGCTCAGGATTGTATAAACACTGTGAAAGTAACAGGATGGAAGGGCAGGGACTCATCATTGAAGACAGCCCACAAGGTCTCAGGAAAGATAAATCACACTTAATCAGCCTTTGGGGGCAATCTGAGGAGAAGGTGACCATGCACACTGGATTTTTACACATAGATTAAGAACAAGCAATGCCACAAGGCTCTACACCAACCGTATTCTTTGGATTAAGCCCTGGATAATGAGAGTGAGATGAAGTGCTGCCAAAACCTCAAACTGTATGAGGGGTAAAATAAATGAGTTAGGACGTAAACACATACATCTGGCTGCCTATGCATCCCAGAGCTRTGGGGCAGAAAGTGAGCAGAGATATTGAGTAAGAGAAATGTTGGTGTGATGTTTGCCATGGCAGCACGTGCCTGGCCAGAAAGAGGCATTCAGAATTTGAGTGCAGCGYGAGATATATTACCTGTCCCACAGCCATCCCACCCCAGGGCATTAAACAAGGCTTTCATTAGCAGTGTTTATGCCCATGAAGACCATCATGCCTGCTCATGTCATCATTTGCTGCTGCTCTCTGAACTGGTGGGGCTGCCCAGTTTAGCCCTGTTTCTGGACTGGGTTTTACTCAGCACAGTTGGAGTGATCATCACTTCCTGATATTGTGGCCTGTGACTTACAAACAGATGCAAAYCTTTTTGTTCTGTGTGTCAGTGTGTGACAGATCCAGGCAAGATCCCAGGGTGATTCCAGGATATTTAAGGAGAGAAGGTACTTGGATTTCCTTGATTATGTTTTTCAGGATGATAATGACTTGATTTTTTTCCCATCACTTGGTGTTGAGTTGTACCTCTAGATATCTACAAAATTTGTGCAGGTGGCTGCAGTTTCTTACTTGAGGACCCTCAGAGAATGTTGATGTGTTAAGGCCAGTCCAGAGTGCCAAGAAAGTGCATTAACAATGAGACTGCAGGCAGGATGTTAGAGGGGSAGGAGAGTTGTTGGTCACTGCAAAAGCTGTGATCCAGCAGCTCCACGGGGATGCTCCATTGGAGCTGCTCTCCAATCTCTCAYATTCTCCCCACTGAGCAGAAGCTCACGAGGTTAAGCTGGGCTGCTTCAGCCTGCCCTGTGCAGCAGAGCTCTGATTAAAGCTCTGACTGAGCAGAGGACCTGTGCCCATTGCCAGGCAGCGCTCCCTCTGAGCAAACACACGCCTGCCCTCTGTCAGACAGTCCCCCTGCRGCCCATCCAACGCGTACTGCAAGGGCAGGGCTTTGTAAGAGAGGAGGAGGAGAGTGAAAACAGAGGGAAGCAAATGTCAACCAGCAAACAGAAGTGGAAACACCTGTGTGGCACTGAGGAACAGCTGTACACATGCAGCTGCTGCTCCCTCTCTCCATGAGCAGCACATGCTTGCTGCCTTGCTCAAGGTTCACCAGGTTCTCAGTGGGGCTGCAGGATTTAGTTGATGCTATTTAGAAAAGGAGGCTTCTTTACCCTGTGGATTTACTCAGCTTTAATCAGAASTTCTATGGTAAATAGCAGACCTGTAAAAGTTGTATCTGTTTTTTAATTTTATTTCTAGAGAAGAGTTTTGAAAGGAAAGTTTTCTTGCTACTTATCCCTAAAATAAACTGCAGATGACTTTTAGAGAATGATATGAGGAATAGATTCTTTTTTTTCCTTCTACCTCCAATTACCTTTTAAAAGACATTACAAGCAATCTTGTTTATTGAGGATCTACTTAAAGTGATTGTGCTTGTTGGAATCTAAATATGATCTTCATTTCTGKAATTTTTTCTCTTTTTTTTCTTTAATAAGAATTTTTTTCTCTTAGAAAATGCAATTCCATTGTAACCTAAATGCATTCTAGGGCATTTCCATAACCACTTTGCTTGAAAYAGTTTATTTGAAATTAAGCATACATCTTCCTACTTGCAGGAAAGGTCCCATTCCTCAATCATATGTAGGCAATTAATTCCTGCTGGAGAGCATCCAGCTTAGAGCATAATTATAAGCAATAGCTAAGAACCATCAAACTCTATTGCATTGAAGCATGAAGGATAGAAAGTATGAGAAGAGAACACAGGTTTTGTAGAGATAGGAAAGCTGAAAATAATTGGCCTGCAAGCTGATGCAGATGCCTACACATGTCATAAACTGTGCAGAGTAGCCCAGTCAAAAAGGAATTAACTGCTGAGCTCCAGGCACCACTGATGATTGTAATAACCAATGCAGAGTCAGCCTGACTGTCCCTGCATTTCTTCTTGTTTCTTTCTTTCTTGTAGTATAAATTTATTGTATGCCAGCAATAAGAAATTAACTTAAAGATAAGTAAGTTGGTAAAATTCAGAAAGTTGAAACCTATAGAAGTGAATTAATTTTGCCATAATGTGCACAAAGTTAATTAGAAGTTGGGAACATATGGAATAGAGACATTAGGGCATTTAGTTCATATGAAAATAAGCACTGATACAACCTTCTCCAGAAAAGGTAAAAAATTAAATGCAGGAAGCATTTAAAAAAAATAAAAAATAAAGGTCAATCCTGTATTACAATGATAAAGAACAGAGTGATCTTTTGTAAAATATATAAATATATTGTTGGCAGTGACTTCTTCTCTTTTTATTTGCCAAGTCTTATGACAGTGTACATAAAACCAACTGTAAAAAAACCTTATAATTAGAGTACCCATCGCCTTGCATTAAAAGTCGGTACAAAAAATAAATTCCTTTAGTGGATAGCACTTAACTCCAGCTGACAGTAGGCTCAAGCCCACATGTTTTACTCATGGTGACGTCAGAGACTTTTGTACAAGGCCAGCAGGGTTTGCCCTGAGTCGTGTTTGCTCAGAGGGAATAGGCATAAAAACTCTACCCGTAAGGATAGTTACAGTATAATCCAAGTAAAACCTCTGAACTTCCTGTTGAAGAAAGGAATTGTCTTTCCTATGAAGGAATCCTGTCCAAAGACCCTTTATATCCGTGTGCTGAARCAGACCCAAGTGTAACCTCCCGTGTTCACTGTACACACCCTGTGTAAAGCTCTGCTGTATGGAGCTCCTTGGGCTGGCACACACCCAGGGAAGGGCAGGGCTCTGACAGCGCCCTCAGCTCAGCAGGAAACACACTCTGCATTGCACTGCAGGGATTTGTCACAAGAAAATGCCCCTTTCTGCAATCCTGCAACTACTAACCGGGCACAGGGTGTGCTTTTCTGAACGTGGCACTGCCAAGAAAATCCTACACTGCCCCACGGTCCCTACTGGGAAATAACCAGAGAAAGGCAGGAAAGAAAAAAACCCACACGATCTCGCTCTGCCTTACTGACTTAACTTTGGAATARCTCTGTTCAGAGACCCCTTTTGCTGCCCACAGTATATCAAAAAGAAAAAGACCTGCTTGTAGAAACCTCTGCCTCTGCCTGTTAACATGCTGGAATGGGTGCCTCAGGGGGCTGCTGGAGTCTGTGAGCTGCAGTTTGCTCTGCTTCAGCACACACCTGCAGCTCCCCAGTGCAAGCAGCTCCTGGAGCAGTGTTCAGCCACCTTCCAGCTGGCTGTGTGCCACCCAGCCTTGTGTGCAGTGCTGCCTGCCTTAAAGTGCTTTGCAGGCAGATTTCAGACCCTCTTTCCTTTTTTTACCTTGCTATAAAAGTCAACATAAGGATCTGCTCTCAGCCTTCAAGCMTCAGCATCAAGCTTTGCAACAGTTTCTGTTTTGAGAATAAGTCTTTATTCACTTCTCTTGATTGTCTCTAATTATTCCAGGCTTACCTTAAAAATATTTTGCATTCAGTAGCACATTTTCAGTGCCATTTATTTACTGKTTTTTTACCATTTAAATAAAAGCAGGAGAAACAACCATGGCAATTAACAGCAAGTATTGTTTCCCTAAGACAATCCTTGTAATTAGTATGCTAATTTCCCACAAATATGACCAAAGCTATATTAGCAACCAGTATTACCATATGCTTCTGGAAAGAAAATAATCATCAAATTGTTTAAGAGTCTCCTGGGAAAGGAGAATAGAAGATCTGATTTAAGACAATATCATGTCTTGAGAAAATTACACTGTGTCCCTGTCATATTTTTATCTATTATGGTGCTGTCTGCTGATGCATTTCCATTTGAAGAGTGTTATAATTTATCATGGAAGCAGAGGTCTATTGAATTGAGGCTAGTTAAGTGCCAGGAAACAGAACATCAGAATTTGCTGAATGTGGGACAGAAAGTTGACCCCTAGATAAAGGTGCAGTCAGTCCTGTCAGAACTACTTGCATGTTATTATCAACCCTCGACACAAGTTGTGGACCTTTTCTCTCTTTTGGCAAGCAAATTGGGACAGTAATTATTTGATAAGGTTTTTTAAAAAGCATCTCTGCAGTATGTTCTTTCTCTACTTCTCTATATTGCAATGCAGCCCAAATTTGCTTGTCATTGCTGCATGTTAAAAAATCCAGGCTCTGTCCAAAGGAGATATCATCAGAGTTGGCACAAACATCCTTCTGGGCTTCTGTATCCTGGATAATCTTAGATATTTTCTGCTGATTCAGGTTCTCATGATGATAATTTCATCTTTTCACACTGAGGAAACACACACATTTGTCATCTAATGTATGGAGTGTAAAGACAAGCAATGCAGTGATGCCATATGCTGAGGAATCGATGTGGAAGGAATTTGGAAAATTGTAGCTTGATTTAAAAAGAGGAGGTCCTTTCCAGGCACTTGGGCCCTTCAAAGTCCAGGTATTTCCCATCAAATGGCTGGGCTGTTGGATGGGTACTGGTTTTTCAAATTTCATAGGAATTCTCTGCTGTTCCAAGTTTTTGCAGTTTCTCTGCTTTACTGTTTAGAGCAAGTTGCTCCCTTAGTGGCATTAACATCGTGGCTAAGGAAGCCTAGAGGAACAAGTTAGGCAGAATCTAAATATATAAAATATCCTTTGGTCGTGTCAGCAACTTCAGCTCTTCTTTCCTTAAAGGTAAATGAGACTTTCTTGCAGAGACCAACCAAAGAAACAGCATAGAACATAAACTTCTGAGAAAAAGCTCATAAAACCAGTCTGCAATCCTGTTCTTTGTGTGGCTATTCAAGCAGAATATTTTCTTGCCTTTTGTTCCTGTGAAACGCCATTACCTATGCTGAAAACCTGGAAATTCCCTCTGGATTGGGGTGGGGAGTATTCTTTCATATTATTTGATGTTTCTGTAGTAAGAACTTAAAAGAAAAATAGAATGTACTGCAGGCCCCTAAGAGTCAAAAAAAAAAAATGCTGTATTAAAGCTGCATGAACATTTGTATGAAAAATATCCCTTCACTATGGTAGGATAGAAAGGTTTATTAATTCTGGTTTATTTTGTGGGATTGTGCACTTTGAATCTTAATGTTCCCCAAAGTTCTGCAAGATCAGGTTTTTCTATTTTCCTAATGAAGCACTTTGACATTTCACATGAAGACCATGGTGTTTAGTGTTTGAATGTCTTAAGCAGTAATACTAAAATGTTAAAAATCAAATSAACAAAGTTTTCTCCCAAGCAATGGTTATATTTTAAAAATAATATACTTGCTCTGACTTTTTTCATGAAAATTGTATTTATCCAGTTAATTAATTTTATTTATCAGATACACATCTTTCTAAAAATCCATGAGTTTAGTCCATAGACTAAAGGAAATAGATCCAAAGATAATGTTATCTGTTTTATTAGCAGTTAGTTGATTAAAAAAAAAAAAAAAGCAGAATTTGGCAACACTTTTTTGCATTAATATGGTCTAAAGATTGGGGTTAAATATGAATTCAACACCCATGTTGATGAAGGTCTGCCATGAGCCACAGCTATTTCTGGACAGTTCCCTGTGGTAGCTCATCTCTGACTCATTTAAGAGTTCTTTCACTTGTGTGACACAGGSTTGTGTGTAATTATGCCTTTCTTTTTCCTATTTGAGGAGTTTTTGACATTTGTATTTTAAGCCAATGACATTTCCATGAGCTCCAGCTCTCTGATACCACACAGACTTCAGGTCATTATGGATCAGCTGAGCTGGCTATGGGGAATATGTGAGAAATCATCCCATAAACTTTTTCCAAATCACAGGTTCAGGGCATTGTCTTCTGGGTAAAAGAACATATTGTTAAAATACTGCTTTCCAAACTCTGGTATTGGTGCTGATTTTAACTGCTAAAACAGCCAATTTTCAGTTTCTCCCCCCAAAAAAGCTAATATCATARAATTTATTTTACTCCATAATAAATRCAAAARGAAAACTGCATTCTCTGTAAATAGAGTCCACAAAGATTGTGAATCTTTTAATTACAAAGATTTTATGGGAGGCAATTCCATTGGATTAAGGCAGTGGCTGTACGATGGTTTGCTTAATTTTACTGATTTGGTAAAATAACATAAAATAACATAAAATAACACTCTCCTTCTTGGATTGAAGTGTGATTGTGCTGAAAGTACTTTGTAACAAATAAATCAAGCCTCGATTCCCTCTCTGAGAATTTGTGGTGGATATGAGCACACCAACAACAGTCCAAACATAACTTGACTCCACAAACTGCTTTTAGATATGAGCTAAGTGTGCAAAACTGGTGTGCTGCATTGTCCTAAGCTGTTTAACTTCATTTTGGAAAATGAATTTATGATAATATAGCAGAAAACCATTATTCATTTGACCTTATTAAGCTGGAGTAGAATCAAATTGTATACTATTGACCTTCACCTTGGCTCACTGTGTAGATGAATGAAAATAATTGCACTAGTGAAAATAATCAAATGGCTGCACAGAGCTTGCAGATTGAATGGACTTTGGCTCAGTGCTATTAGGAATGCTTTAGCCTATAGAAATAGAGTTTTGTAATTAATGAAGAACAAGGACTGGGGGAAAAAATAGTACTCTGCCAGCTGCCCTAAGCAAAAGTGGATGGCTGCAGTTGGATTAGCATGCAGTTATAACTACTGAGATTGCTTTTAAAGGCTGAAACAGAAGAAATTCATGGCAGGATGGAGATGGAAATTATGGCTAGAGACCTAGAATGAGGTGTGTTTGTAACCCAAATTAGACAAGTAACTAAGGAATCCCTAACTATTGCTCCAATTAAGCAAATTGAACTACTGAGACTTGCAGCTTATGTGACTTTCATGGAAATTTGTCTCAGGCACTGTAAAAAAAAACCCCAAAAAGCTGGAAAGATGCCTTTTCTGAGGTCAATGAAAATATCCCAATCTTCATTTTGGACAAAAAACATATTTGCAATTGATGCTGCTGGGCAGTGGAACAGTTTGTGGTCACTCAGGTGGAAGGACATGCAGTTCTTCTTGTTCCAGAGCCACTAGACCAGCACCTCCAAGTCCCAGAAACTCAATTTCAGGGACAGGCATTTAAGAGGCACAGTCTCCTGAGGCCAACTGAGGCTTGATTTTAAACTTCTTATTTAACAAAAATAATATGTTGCATGCTTGTAGGGGTTTTCCTCCTCCAATTCATATTTTTTTCTTCCAGAAGGGATAAAGAGTTAAGTCCTGCTTTGTTCTATTAATTTAATTAGTACTGGATTGATGTAATTGAGAACAGAATTTGTCCTGTGCTGCTTAAATTAAATGAGAGTTCCATCAGGCTGATTCTTTCATATTACAGTGCATCTTCATTACAGCATCATTTAATTCCCTCAGAGATTTCAACCCTTTATTTCTTTTCTCATGCAGAGCATCCCTCTGATACCACCAGTCARGTAGGGTGTTTCACTCCTTCCTTCACAGAATTTGGCTACTCAAAAAAAAAATATAGAAAAAAGGGATCAACCTTGATGGAGATTTCACATTGTGGTTTTAATATTAATGCTACAAGAGTTCATTGACAAGTTTTCCTGACTAACAGAAGCACGCTGGGAACGCTGGGAACGCTTTCTGTGCCATTCTGTGTTTAGTGCCCAGCTGTTAGCATGAAAGGGGCACACACTGCCTCTACAGCCAAGGCACAGYTGGTCTCCTTTGCTCAAGTGGTTTCATGCCAAACACATGAAGTTTTAATTGTAAGCAGTCTGAAATATTTATGCTGTCTGAATTTCCTCATTCTTGTACAGAAACAAGACAAAGTTCTTTTGAAATTTGATGATAGAAAGTATTTGACACCAACACCGCRCAGTGGTGGCACCTAATTAATTAGTCTGAGTTAGTAATTATGTTGTTGGGTTTTCTATTATTTTATTCTGTGCTTAGTGATACCTTAATCCAAGAAGGGTAATTGCTGAGACATGGAAGCAATGATCCTCCCCTGCTCCTTCCATCCATCTCTTCTTCATTCAAAGAGACAGCTTGGTCCAGTGTGGACATGGGCACCACTGCATGTGGGTGCTTCTTGGAAAGAGATCACAGCTCTGAGTGCATCACCTCAGCATCCCTCCCAGTGCTCCTGGTTGATGATACATTTACCATCCAAGATCCTGCTCTGCACTCAAACACTCACASGTTACAGACTTACAGGCTTAGCTAAGCTCCCAGCCTTTTTAATACTACAGCTGGCACCACGATGCTGTGCTTACCTTGGTAAAAAGTCTTGGTGGTTAGCAGAGACACCCACCTGACACAGACCTGGGGTTGTGCCCTGGTGAAGCTCTCCTGTGTGCCAAAACAGCTGAGAYTCATTGGCTAGAAGGGGTGAAAAGAGAACAAGATATCCTGGAGCTGACCAGGAGACAAGACATGCATTCTACACCAACACACACTTCGTGGTTTGGGGACCTGATGGCAATATGAGGGTTAGAAACATCTTCTCCCCTTTCTTGGGAAATAACTAATCATTTGAGTGATGTGTATGTGTGCACACAAAAATACTTCTGTGCACATTTGTACATGTAAATTCTCTTTTCCTGGTTTGCTTTGAATGAGCCACTTGTGAAGCCTCCCTCTCTTAAGGACTGAGGGCTTTAAGTCTGTCTGGATCAGACCCTGCATAGAAACTAAATGAAAGAAAATCTTAGGTGCACAGATGGTTATAAATTCAGCAGGACTCTTGAGAAGTGTTATYGAAGTTATGCACTCAGCTTCTTTCATGTGTTTGAATTCTCATCTTTACAGTTGCTCTGATTTTCAGAACAGGTACCATCAGCTGAAAAGTGATTTTTCTTCACTTTTTCCCTCTTATGGCATGTTCTTAGTCTGAGAGAATGAATCAGTGCTTCCTGATGGAATGCAAAAATATGCTGAGTAACAGGAAATTGTTGGAAAGAASAGATTAGCTTAGAAATGGAATTTTAAAATAAGAAAGAAATAAATAAACAAATCCAGGAACATGAATACATGTGTAAACTAACACTGGCTTGTCTAATTCTGAACTGCAGCTTCTGCAAAAGGGAGAATCTGCCACTCTGCAATTAACTAAGTTCAATAACAATTCCATTTTCTGTCCTTCATTAAAGTAACATCAGAAAAAGTGTCTACACTGCAGACTCAAGAGTACTGTAGTCATATCTGGGTTTTAAATGAGCTGCCTTGGATACTGGGAGTCCTTGCCAAGGTCAGGTTAAATTAATCTTCCTGATCTCCACTTTGTCATGGCTATGCAGCTCTCATTACCCAGACTAGCTCAGAGTATTAACTTGGGTATCTCCTAACTACACTGCTTTCCACACTGCATATATTTATATATGAAATCAGTGTACTTTTTTCAGTCAGCCAAGAACAATCCAGGTGCTCACAGAACAGTCCAGTCAAAATTCCTGTCCTTGCAAATCCCATAACACCTCTTACCCACCTTAGACCCAGGCAGCATGCAGCAGTAAAAATACCTGCATTTTTATCAGGTCTCCTCAGAAGTTGCTGCCTTAGAAGCAGAGGTGTGCTGCAGGGCTTTTTGTGGGATTTTTGTTTGTTTGTTTGTTTTTCAGGGTATTTTTGCTTGGTTTTGGTTTGTTTGTTTGTGGTTTGTTTTTCTGATCACTATTTTGGGACTACCTGCCCCTCACAGCAGAACATCTCCTTCACTACCTGGTACTCCAGGTCTCCTGTAGATTGCAGGATTTGGTAATCTCCCTCCCATCCTGTCCCATGCCCCATGATCAATCATGACGTGTACAAGCTCTGATCTTGGATGTCCTTGGGTGTCCAGTGTCACAAATGGAATAGACAGACTTCTTGACAACCCACTTGGTTAGTGTGGAGGCAAGCATTTTAATTTGGAAAGGGAAAGAAGAACAGTGCTTAGAAATTCACTTCTAGATACTGTTCACTGTTTGAAAGGCTAAAAAAATTGAGCAGTGAAATGCTGAAAAAGAAAGTGAATATTTCAGTGAGCATGAAACAATAGGATCAGGGAGGAAAATACCAGCAAAAACCAGTAATTATGGTTCATCATTAGCATGTGTTAAAAAAATATGGTTTTATTCCCATAAGAAACATTGCCAGAGTACCCAACCAACAGCAATGCCTCAATCTAAAGAATCATTTCCACACTGTGGCTTTTCTTGCCATAACACTGCCTGTATAACTATCTATGCAACTGGGTGATCAATTCCACCTGTGATTATTTGATGATTCCTTTGTTTGACAAGGCCTTTATCTCTTAGGCTCTTTCTCCCAACGAAGAAGTGTTTTTTAGTGCTAATTAAGTAATTTTTCTTTAATTACTGTCAAAAATTTTATTCTTTTTAGTTAAACAGAAATAGCAGCATCATTGGAGAAAGCTTTTGAATTGCCATCATCTCTTCTCCACCAAAGAGATTCAGAGGACCAATTAATGATACACTTCTCTCTAATAAAAAATTGCTTTATAGTTTCATGGAAAACCTACCCAATCCAAAGCTGTGAAGCCCAATTGACTGGGGGAGGATAGAAATTAATCAGAGGACATGAATAAACATTTATAAGGTCTATAAGTAATGCCATACACATAACCTTGCATAGGTTGAGCATCTGAGTGAAAGAAGCCCTGAACCTCTTAGAAGAATAATCAGAATGTTCTTATTTCCTGACACAGGTCTTGATGCAACTTTCCTCCTTATTTTAGTTGGTTTTCTTTAACATGAGCTCCAGTCTTTTTATTTAGCTCCCAAATAATAATTTAAAGCCTTGTGGAGCTTGGTAAGTATGATTCTCTGTGGCTAGAAGTCCATTCTTGATGACTTTGCCTGCAAGTTATGGTCTAGAGTTAGAGCCTTGCAGGTAGGAAGCCAATTAGAGGGTTTCCTAAAGGGCTTGATGTGCTTGAGTGCCCCACAGTGTGAAAAGTCTGGTCCTTCCTGTGGTGCTCAATCCTTCAGAGGGTTCTTTAGGGGAAGGAAGAGCAACACATCAAGGAAATGATGCTGACCTTCTGCCTTGCAGGCAACCTCAGAGACAGCAGGCTCAGCAGGAGAGTGGATCCTCAAGGTGCAGGAACACATCCCTTAACAAGACTTAAGGCATTAAGGGTCCCTCACAGTCATTTTCTATGCCCAAATTTTTCAGCCTCTTTTTAAATTAAAACTCCATTTGCTATATGTAGCTGTTTAAGTCTTGCAGACTGCAATATTTTGTCAAACTCACAGATTTTTGACACAAAGATATGTTTGATAATGCCTCTCATTCAGTTTTCTTATGTTCCATAAAGCTGCCACAATAAGACACAGTAAAACCTGATACATTGCTTGTTCCTGTACATTGATGTGAAAGCAGAATGCAATGAATAGAAAAGACACTGAAAGCAAGATCATTGCAAAAAAGCTCATAATTTCTTATAGTGAGGTTTTTTTTTCTGTAAAGATTCATAGGATTTTCATTTTTAATATCTAAATAACTCAAAGACTTTTTCTATCGTCCATTTTTCTATTTCAAATTTTTGAGAGCTCTTCTGTTTGAACAATGCCTGATGATCTGTGCTGCTTCAGCCCTTCAGGCCATCAGCTGTGGGTGTAGTGCCTTACACTTTTCCAGAGGGATCACTGGGAGACATTTTTCACACTTCAATCTGTGCTGCTGCATTAGTATAGCAGAGGTATAGTGCCAGCAAGCACAAGTTTTTTAAATGAACACCCAATATAAAATACTTTTAGATCATGGTGCATCTGGGTCGTGGTCTGCAAAGCTGTGCTTGATTTGAAATGGTCACCTTCTGATAAAAACCTCCTTATCCTGCTCATTATATTTCCACTTGCAATGCAGGGCTGCACAGAATATAACCTCAGGCTGTGCAGTTTTGGATAGGGCTTCTATGATACCTCCTACTTTGCCATCTGCACTTATTCCTTTTTATGGAGGGCAGTGCCACAGAAAGAACCTCTGTGTGTTTTGGATTGTGGTTTTCAAAAAATATTTCAGAACAGTCTTGATTCTGACACTTATAAATGAAATCTATTCAATTCAAAATACTACTGCTTTCTGCTCTCTTCATGCTCATCGAGATCTGCTTATGGGGAGAAGTATCTTACCCCTAGAAAAGCCATACTGATCTCAGGAGAAGAGCCTGAGAGGTGAGATATTCACAGAACAGCTGCATAGGATTTTGAGAGGCCTCCCCATTTTGCAGTACTGCATCTCCCCATTCATGCAGCACTGACATCTTTCAGATGTAGTAGAGAAATTATTCTACAACAAAACACACTGATCAATCAAACTCTCAGGAGAAGCAGTGTGATTATATATGGTTTCATCCATTACCCAAAATCTGGAATGTAGATTTCTATGTTCCTTGGAAGGAAATTTATTTCTAGAAGATCAATTACATTTATTTTATGACCCTTATGGTGACTTAGAGGTGTTTTGGGTTTTTTAATTGAATCAGCCCTCCCCCAATGCTAAAAAAATGACACCCTGATTCTCTGTGGTCACACAGGATCAATATTCACCAGGCATTGCATCAGAATTTAGCATATTTTTTCAAATGCTGCATGTAAACTGAATGTGCCAGCAGAATTGATTTAAAGCCACCTATCAACACATAAACAGTTCACTTTTACATTCATGTGTAAGACATATCACACAGTCTCATGTCTGATACTTCACAAACTGTGTTGATTCTCTATKGCTTGTTTTCTAGTCACAAAGGAGCACAGCTGTCAAACCAACTAAAATTAAACTCTCCCTGGCATTTTAATTTCTCAGCTTTGTAACCTGGCAATTAAGTGTTAACCTGCCTGGCTTAGGATTGTGTTACATCACTCACAAAAGGCTGAAACATGTTAGATTTACTCATTTCTACAACCAATTACCAGGCATCTCATTCACACACAGCTTCTATTCTCAGCCATTACATGGTTCATTTCATAGAAGACTGCATTTGTGTTGCTGTGTTTATACTTTTTTTTGCCTATGGATAGGGAGAAGTGTTGTTCTGCTGAGTGCTTTYTCATCCTGTCCTTAGCAGATTGCATTTCCTCCATAATTTATTTGAAACAAACAAACAAAGGTAACAAAGCAAACAAACAAACAAACAAAAGCCCCCAAACCCCCAAACCACAAAATAAAGTTACTGGTGCTTTCAGAATGCCTTGAGGAGCTGTTATCTCCAGCAGCAGAAGCTGTGGTATCCAGTGTCTGCTATTAATATGCATATGCCAAAACTAAAAGGGGAAAAAATACAAATGTTTGTCAAAGCTGTGAAATATTTCAAGATACTATCCTGTCCTACCACCTGGAATTCAGAATTTGGATCTTCGCATCACCTCAAGAACACCTTAAAACCTTGGTCAGGGACCTCCTCTAGAAGGATGGCTATAGCACAGGATCTTTCTGCAAGATCTGGACTTTGCATGGCAGACTTAGATGGGGGGGGGAGATACTTTTTGTAATGTTTTTTTGGGTATTATCAATATTTTAGGCATTCCTAAAAATCCCTCCCCATTACCATGTGAGATGACACTCACAAAGACATCGGTACGTTTATTATCTCAGCCCTCTGGTGGATGCAGAGGATGTAAGGGATGGGCCCAAATCAAAGCAGTACTGAGAACAAGATGTGTGTGCTCCCAGTGGAGTACCACAGCCAGGGCTGAAAAATGAGTTCAGAGTCTTCACTATCACAGAAATGGAAGTGTGAGAACTTGTACTTCACTTTAGAAATAGTCATGGTTGCCTGGTGAGATGCTAGGAATAGGAAAGGAATGGGAATAGGATAAGAAAACTTCTGGAGGCTTAAGTGGCAAAATGAAGATTTATTGCTCCTATTRCTGACATTTGACTTTGAACATCTGAGGAGTTTAGACTAAGCCTAAAGAATGAAGCCTTGACTATTTTGGATTCACCACTCCAGATCTCAGTGCTGCATTCCACTGCCAAGCTTCTGCTGAGRTCACTGAGATTTTCTTGGGCACAAAGAATGCAAGACCAAGTCCAAAAGAAATGTTTGAACAGAATCACTGTGAGACTTTTATAAAATATTTTTTCTTTGTTTCAACCTAATGCCTGAATTCTCTACTTCCTTGATTCTCACTACTTATGAAAAATGAATCAGATTCATTTGCAGTGTTGAGCAATTCCAAGAGATTTTATTACACATTTTCATGTGCAAGGGCCATTTTGAAGAATATATGTGCTCTCATGTTTATTGCCCACTTTAATTTCTCTTCCTGGCAGTTACAACAATTATTTACCATAGTTTTCCAGACTGTGCTTAGAAAAGAGGCAACAAAAACACAAGGTGAGATCCTGACTGCATTAAAATAGAAAAGAACTCTGCTACTGATTTCTGCATAGCCTCTGTCTTCACAGCACACTTTTCTTTGATTCTTGCTAGTGAGAAGTGCTTTGTGTGCAATCAACTCATTCAAAAGCCTAATTCTCTTCTGAGGTCCTCTTCATGAGAAGTTACAAATCCTTAAAAAAATCAGATTTTAGAAGCAACACAAAGCACGCCCCAAAGTATGGCAGAAAAATTTTATTTTTGTTAAACAGCTTTTGAGATACTTTAAATACTGCACTTTTCAAGGTAGCAGGAATTCAATACTCACTCCTAAGGGAGTTGGACTCATGCAGCCTTGGTAAGACTATTTATCTGCAAATTCTTTGTGGCTACTCCATTGTCAGGGAAACTTTTGACTTTGCTGCACATCAGATTAAGCTGCATTGTACCTCCAAAACACTGGCACATWACCACAGGTGTTCCCAAAGAATGGCTGCAATCCCAATGGATGTCARTCCCAACAGACATCACCAGCACATGAAGCAATAAAAAACAGAGCATGTTCAATATGAGCAGAGAGAAGCCTGGCCCTCAAGAGAATAGGGTCATTAACCCAGATTACAAAATATATGAGAAATTATGGTACCATGAGGAGGCACAGATCCAGAATTTTTGGTTCTGTTCAAGAAATATAAATATTTCAATTCAATTATTCCAAAAACTCGCCCCACTAGTCTTGCATTTAACGCATTTTTAATTAATTTGTTATTTGTAATATTATCATCTTATGAAAATATAGAAAAAAAATAGGTGGAAAATTGCCACAAAGTCTTAGGACATCTTACTCTGTAAATTGACTCACATCACTTAACTGAACTATCCAGAAGAGCTCAGCTCCCCTGCTTAATTCAGTGCAGTCACTCCTTCACTACTATGTCTATGAGGGTTCAGATGCAGCCTGCTCTCATCAGTGAGATTTCATGTTGYTAAATTTAAGTAATAAACATTAATTACTTTGTATTTTAATAACCTTTTGCAGGCAGACTTATATAGGGATAGTTTCAGATATCACCATACAGGATGTGCATTAGATTTCTTGCCTTTTCTCAGTGATCACCAAGTTGCTGGCAGGCAATAGTTTCAGATAATTCCCATCTAATGGTTTGATATCATATAAAGAACAAAGGAAAGTTGTAATGAATCACAAAAGACATTTTCATTATCCCAGAATAAACTGGATGCAGTTATTGAATGAGACAGTTCAGTGTTATTGYATTCTGGAAAATTTCACTGAATCATAGTTAACAGTATCCTATGCCCACAACAAAGCACAAGTYGGAAAGAGATTTACGAAGCCAAAGCAAAAACAAAAACTCTGAACTTGCCAGATTTAAAAAATGCATTGGGATCAACATTGGGCTCTGCTATCTAAAATAATTGCAGCCCTAGTCCATTGGATAGCATCTTCTCTCTTATACAGAGGCRAAAAAAGATAGAAATGAGACCAGAACTAACTGTATGGTTTGTCACTGGTGACCAAATGTATGATTTCCATGCTGGCATTAAAAGTGAATTCAGAGCTGTGACATGTGGATTGYCTCTAATCTAAAAGCACTAACTTCTATAGCTGCAAGCACATTGTTAAAATTTGGTCTTTTATCATACCTCCCATTTCCATTTTTTCARTTCTAATCCAAAGGCTCATTAATTGTGCTTGTCTGTGATAGGGACACTCCAATAAACAATGAGGAAAAAAATGCACTCCTAAAAAAAGAAGTAATCAGCTAGTGCAGYGCAGTGAGATGAATGCTTAAAATGTTAAGACCATCAGTTTTCCAAGGGAGCAATTCTGTAAATATTACTTGGTCACTGAAGTCGACAGTACCATTCTAATGAGTAAAATTTTTGATCAAATCCCAGCTTTGAGCTTCCTATCAAAGGAATTTTCTCCCAGTTACTCAGTAACACTCATTATATTTGTCACGTTATTTTACAAGAACACAGATATCAACACTCTCTGCTCAGATGAGCTCATGGTTATTAGATTGAGTGAGGCTTTTTGGTGAGGAAAAACACTGATTTAGGAGAAACAATAGGGAGAAATTTGGGCAATATTTTTGCTAGGAAAGTGATGTTTTGTGTGTTGTTGTTGGCTTTGTTTCTTATTACACTGAAACTTCCAAAACCTATATCTCAAGTTCYCCAAGTATTTCACTCAACCCTGATTTCCAAAACTATCCTTTGACCTCATCTGTGCTGCTTTTAACCCTTTCATGGCTGCAAACAGAGGGTTTTTCATTGCAAGCACAGGTGGTATGAAAAGGAATTGTTTCATGGCGCGTGTCTGCTTTTCATCTTCCCTTGAGGTACCTCCTCCATGAGACCAAACTGGTCATGGAAAACTTGCAGGAAGATGCCATCACATTCCTTCCATCCACACTGCTGTAAAGACTTTATAGGTGCTGTAAAGTCACATCACTCTTCATTCTATTTTAAGCTTTGACTATCATTATCTAGTCTGAGGAAAAAAAATTATTCTGATTTCTCTTCTTTTGGAAAGATGAGATGGATCTCAAATACTTTACTGCCCTTTAAGTGCTTATAAAAGCATAACTACAAAATAATATTTTATGATATGCTCAGCATTATTTTCCTTCCTATATACTGCTCTTGCTGATTTGGACAAAAAAGTTCTACAGGCCATGAATGGAAATGATGTTTCATGTGTGAAAGGAGTGAAGGATTGGTTCTTGCTCTATCATACACCTGGTGTCTCAGGTCCAGCTGTTCCCCAGAAGTTATTAAGTTTGTTGTGGTAGGAGTACTCAGACAGTCCTGTCTTAGTTCAGGAAGCATGGCCAGAAAGTGTTTACATTGAAGGCATTGTAAAATTATCTCARAGGCACAACACTGGCATCAGATGGATAACGGGTCTTTCCCAGTGTAATCATTTTTATCTTTCTTTGCTCTGTTGCACAAAATATCTGGGAAAAAAAAATCAAAAAACATCCATAGAGATAATTTTATTGACTGATAAAGTGCTATCCATGCAAATGAGACTAAAATTACTGAAATGGCTCACCAGTAAACAGGTAACCTATTTTTCAAACCAGTATCATTTTTAAAAACCACAGCCAGACAAAAATAGAACAATATAATTCTTGCAAAAAAAAAAAATGAGGGAGGAAAATCACTGTACACRGAGCTGTTTAGAATTACAGGCTGTTGTTTGACATGGGAGGAACTGTGCTTACTATGAAGAAAATCTCTTCTTTAATTCATGGCCATCTAGTAGGAAAACTGAAGGGTCTGAAAGAATGTGATAAAAACTTTATCTCTCTCTTTCTGAAGTCTGTATTGATTTGGATTAGATTCTGTGTATATTGCATGATAAGCAGATTTGTATTTATTCTTTTGTATACTATGCAAAGCATCAGAATACAAAATCAGGTGTGCTTAAGCTTTATGGGTATGGACTTATAGGAATGCAGCAGCCACACAAAGCCATTTACTGGAGAGAATTGTTACAGCGAGAAGATCCATTACATTTTTATAGAGAGAAATCATAAGCCCATACTTCACACTTCTCTTCAGGCATTAACAATAAACTAGATAGGAAATCATTCAAAATGACATGAAGGAAAATAATTTTATGATCACTAGAGGACCTTGAAGAGACTGAGAGTTACACTTGTAAAAATTACAATGAGAATACATCCTTTACAAATGTCTTGTAAAAGGAAAAAWTTATTATCATTGTTATATTTTGAGGATCTCGTTTTCCTGTGATTTTTAGCAGCTCTGCTCCTAGTGGCAGTTCTTTTTTTATTATATTTTTTTGATCTTTGACAAAATGATAGATCATTTTCACATTTTTGGCAAAGACATAGGAATGAACAGGATAATAAAAAAATTGGGAAATTGCTGTTTATTGATAAAAAATCTCATGTTTACATCCCCATTTCAGTAACCAATGAAAGGGAGGACATATTTACATAGACAGCTATCACCCATTCTTTACAAAACTCCACAGCTGCTCAGTACTACACAGCTACTGCACTTTTAGTCAGGGCCAGGAAATAAGTGTTTTGATTGGAACTGCCAAATGTCTTTAGTTAATCCAAATATATATATCTGAGATTTAATATGGTGAGAATTCTAACTTCTTTTTTGTGCTAAAAATTAAAAATTATCTTTCACAGCTTCAGGAGGGTAGAACTATGACCCTGTATCTCAGCTGAGATGAAACAGAGCTTTGGGACTGGCTCATGGACAGCTTCCATTTTACTCTTTGACCTGTGTTGGCCCTTTTTTATGAGATACTCGCTGAAGAAAATTTAATATCTGCATCTGCAAAGAGCAGGAGTCTTCTCAAGAGACAAGGAGAACAGTCATCTTTGTACTAATTTACTTATATGAACATACATCAATATGTTTCTCTACTTGAGTGCATGTTGCCCTTTATTGTCAAAGAGAACTCTACAGGAGAATTTGCCCTTTGGTGTCTGTTGTGCTTGTCCAATCACAAACAAACATGAGCATAAAAAATTTAGGTATAGCATTCTAAGTTCTTTTAATTTTCAATGAGTACTCAGAAAAATTGTTTATTTTTATGTCTACATGTCTCTTGCCTACCTAGTTTACTTATTGAGGGCAAGTTTCAGAGTGGAAATTCTAACTTTGGGGTTGGCTGAGAACCTAACAGCCTGTGCTTGGAAACATGAAGGGAATTTGYATATGGCAGCCAAAGCTCCTATGAAAATATCTACAGTATCCACTTCATAGATGAGTTAACAACARTGGGATCCAGGGGTTCTGCTCTCTCACAGAATAACAAATCTGCCCTCCCTTTAACCTCCCCACACTCTAAACTGGGCCTGCTGGAGTCAAYAGCACCAAAGTCAATAGCTGCAATGAACTGCACTGAGGTCAGCAGCAGTGTGCTTCTCTAAAATTGGCAAATAATCTCGAGAAGAATCTGTCCCAGCATCTCTAACTGTCAGCTGTCTCTTTTCTCCTGCCTCCTTCCAGTGACAATGGCTATGGRAGACTGGCACTCCAGGGAAAAGTCATCCAACACAGACAGGGGAAAGGAAACCTCAAGGACAAACATTACAGTCAGGCTTATAAATCTCTGCTGAGACAGGTAAATAAGAAGATGTTCTACCAGAGAGGTGACCTTAAGTGAGTAATGAAACTTCTTTGAGGCTAAGTAGGCAGTGTGTATCAGTTAATTACAGTATAATGGAATTTCCAGTTGGGGTTTTATAAATATGCATGGTTCTTCCTTCCACTCCTTATACYAAGATACCCTTTGGAGCAGCTTTTTTCTTTAAATTACAGTGATTTGAGCCTGAGAAATAAAAGAACAGAAATACAGAAAATAGGAACACACAAATCTCAAGACAGATTCTCATGCATGCAATATTCTGACAGAGTTTATTCATCTTGAGATTTGTAAATGCTTCTCCTTCTCCTCCCCTAACTCTGGCATCTTCAACACATTGCTCCAGACACTGGGGATAAGCTGGTGCTGTTTTTAAGGGGTGTGAGTTTTCCTTGTGAGGTTTTTGATGGTGRGCCAGGTGATGCTGTGAGCAGCCCCAGTGCTGGCAGATGGATGAAGCCACATTCCCTCCAGTGGAGTCAGGGGAAAGCAGCTGATGGCCTCAGCTTATCTAACAACAAAAGGCACACAAGGATCAMAACCTCTCTGTTGTTCTCCACCTTTAATAGACTTTCCCATTACTATACATTATGAGCATTAGCAATTTTTGTTGTCTATCACCAAATTATAAATTACAGTTAAGCAGGATAGATTTTAACCATGAAAAGTATTAAGAGAAATATTGCTCTAGTTTTACAATAATTTCCGTCAYATAAAGAGAAGTATGCATGAAACTTTCAGAAAGTCTATTCTCTGTGTGCAATTAAATTATTTATATGGTGTATAATTAATATGTTCGGTGATTTTGGTAAAGAGGCTTAGCTTTTAATCCTTCTCTAAAGATAAGAGATCACAGGAATGAAATGCAAATTTGAGGTCTTATTTTATGTTTGTATAATAATATCAAGYACTTTTCACTGTGGATGATTCTCAAGGAAAAAACAACAAGAAATCCAGAAATCCCCACAGGCTAATGATTACATTATCAATGCAAGCAAATTCCTCAGCACAATGCTGAAAGGCTTAGGCACACCAGCAGTTCAGGGCTGTCYGAATCCACACTGTAGCAGATCAGCTGTCAAAACACCTTTGTTTCCCACAGATAATTTGGATATCTAGTAGGTGTACCACCTAAATGCTCTAAATCCATTTATTTGAGGAAAAATCTTCCTGATTTCAGAGGCCACAGAAGCCCTAAATACTGCTGAACTGCCAGTTTTGTTACAAGAAGCTGGACAGAGTGGGACAGACAGACAGACAGACAGACTGCAGATGTCTCATGCCCTTTGGCTTCACAACCTGCAGGCAAAGAAGAAATGTCATGACTGATCTGCAAAGTGTGTGAAGCTGTTGGCCATGCACTCAGCAAAGGGATTGGGAAAGGCCAGTGCCAGAGCAAAGCCTGGGATCCCAGGAGATGAGGTCTGAGTGATTGCTGCATTCCACTGATGGATGCTCTGGAGCTGCAGGGCGTGTGAAGATGCCCAGCAGTKCTGCACATGCACATCCCTGTGAGGCACCTGCTGTCCCTCACTCTTGCTGCAGCTCACAGTTTGCTTCAGAGAGAAAAACAGTGCAGAAACAGGGAAGCTTCCTAGTGAGCTAACAAAACCTGATCTCTTACTGATTCACTGACTGCTTTCTCTCATCATAATAAAGCAGCTCTCTTCCAGGCTCCCTTTAACCACATTCTTTTCAAGTTTTTTCCCTTGACAAACACATTCCCTAACCCAAACCTCCCTGCCCACCCTCCCCTGTGCAGGGAGCCTGCTGATCACAGGCCAGGCTGGGGCTCAGAGGCTCCCTGCTAACTCCAGGCAGCTTGGGCAGGGGAAAAATCTAAAAACAATAACTTATCCTGACTGCAGGGTGGTCCTGAGTCCTGCTGCTCCTGTGAGCTGCACTGCCCATGCAGGGGTTTAAGGCAGGAGATCTCTGCATCTCTGTCAGATCTAGATGAGGCTGGAGGAGGGATGTGAGGTTTGTGTTGTAGGCTCAGACTAACATGCAGATGGGCATCTATCCTGTGTAAGTGTCRCTTCATTAGGAAAAAGATCTTAAAATATCCTCAGGTTTCCACTATCTTTAAAAACAAGTCTAATTCTCCCCATGAAAAGCGTGGTTTAGTCTTGAGCATGAAACAGGAGGAAAGCCATAGGGAAAGAGTCCAATCTGTRAAAATACCAAAGATGTTCTCCAAACTCAAGTTTTGTTTACAGAACCCCAAGTTATCTGGCCAACCCCAGGCGAACACTGGAACTTCCAACAAATTTGAATGTTGCCCCTCTTTGAAATATTTTCTGTTATTAATGAAGGTGACAGTCAACAGTCTTTTTACACAAACCCTCCATAGGTTTGAGTTTGTAAATAGTTYATTTTTCCCATGATAATTCTAGTCTGAGGAAGGCTGAGCAAAACACATTGTATATATTTGGTAACTACAGATCCAAACAAACAGTCCAGGTTTTCCCCTTAACTTCTGCACACACTAAAAAACATTCTGTGGCCCATTCTGTGTGACTGTGAGAATGTTCAATATTAGCAAATGTGTTTGGTGTAAGTTTCTGGGAAAGCCAGCCAGGCATATTAACACAGCAGCCAGGTTCTGAATGGCCCTGCTGAGCTTACATCTCATGTGTTAACATACCCTTCATTTGATTTGACTGTTTCAACCCTTATTCTACCAATCTGTGATTAGTCACTTGGTGGCTGTAAGCCACTAATTAAGACACAGTGGAATAAAGCAAGGAGTTTGATAGCTGGAGGTAGGGCAAACAAGATTCAGCCACATGATRGAAAGTTTACTCAGTTTGCATTAGGCTGTAAATTATTAATTTTTCTATTGCCTAAAATATATAACTGCAGTGCTAAATGTATCTACATAAAAGCAGAAAATCTCAACAAAGCAGCATAAAATTGTTGGGACAAATAAAGGCATGAGTTATATGCAAAGAGTTCACACTAACTATTATTCTATTATCTGAAAATAATCTATGCCAAAGAAGAATTTCGTTCTACAATACATAGGTGAAAAGTTTCTATATTTTGTCATTTAGAAAACACAGTTTCCCTAAGAACTTGAATGAGAAAAAAAAGAGGCAACTGTCCACATTTTTCCAATTTGTCTGAAAGAGGTTGAATTTTTTTTTAGTTTCATTTGAAAAGATTTTACATCCCCTGTGTTTACTTTGAGGTTGAGACTCAAAGTTCAGTATACAAAGGAAATCTACATATTGGACTGGAAATATTTATTCATTTCAGACCAAAACACGGTGGATTTTACTCAGTGTTTTTTGCTCATGCTTGTTGATATTATTCTTCAGGGTCTAGCAAATGCCATAACTTTCTACAAAATTAATTTCACCCAGTTGTGAAAAAGTCYTATTTAATGAGTAGCTGCATTAAATTAACTTTGGAGAATGTCCCAGCCATGTCATTTTCATTCATTACTTCTGTCTCTATAAAAAACTCTAGCATCATACTCTGAAAAACTATTGTGAAATTAAAGTTCTGTCACTAATTCTGAAAATCACAGGGACAGAGATTCTAAATTCAGCCGTGTCAGTGCCATTACTGTGGTACAGTACATCCTGTTTCAAACACAGTGAGAGATCTTGTTCCAACAAATTATATTTTATTTTGCCCATTCACCTGTTGCAAATAACTGCACATCTTTCACGAGTGCACAGCAGTAACTAGCTGCATATTTCTGTTGAATTTCCACCACTTTTGTGGTACCCTCTCTTTACCTCCCCACTTGGGCAAGGCTGCCAGATTCATAGTTCAATCCAAGTGGAAGAAAACAAGAATCTGCTGTTTGAGGTGACAGTGACTTCTGTCTGGTGCATTATCACATCTCCAAGTGTGATTTCCTCAGGATGCCAGGAGAAAGCCAATCATTATGAGAGCTGTTTTATTGCCATTGCTTTAGACAGCTGATGCAAGAAACAAGTCTCAGTTATGTAAGAGTAATTCTGGACAGCAAAAACCCACAATAAATTAATGTAAGGGGTTCTTTTTATAACATAGTCACTCAAATCTTAACACAAAGGAGCATTTTAAAAATTGATGGCCTTCAAACCAAGTGAGCTGTGATTGATAGTAGATTTTTAATATAGATTTTTAAATAAATATGGGCAGCTATGGTCCACAGGGACATGTTTTAGTGATGGACTGAGCAGTGCTGGGTTAATGGTTGGATTTGATCACCTTAAAGGCAGTTTCCAGTCTAAACAATTCTATGACACTACRATTTTTTTTCTTTGCCTTGTACACTTACAGAATGATAATTTCACYCAAATATATTTACTACTATTTGTTKTAAGATATCACTAATGRAAAAAGGCGTTTTTTATCACTCCTTCCTTCTTATCCACTACACTGCATATTGGTTACAGTGTCAAGAAGCACAAGATTTGTTTAACRTAATTAGTTCTTCACATAGCTCAGCTGTTGTTATCACCCAATTATCCCCCAGCTCCTTTGAAATCAATTGTTAAGAAMCTAGGCTTCCCAGACAGCAAAGATTTTTAATTTTATTAAGGAAGTTTTACCAGATGTTTRTATAAGAGCACATAGGGGAAAATTATGGAAAATGTACACTGCATTACATGATTCAACCTTTTGGAAAGATTGTCTCTCTTAAAATTTGCATTATGCAGAACTGCATCACTGTGTACAAAGAACATTGATAAGAGAGTCAATTGTTGAGGCAATTTAATGTGGAGTTTATTTTTATTTTTTATTTTTGGAACTCCTGTTAGTACATTTGCTTTTAACAGGTGTTAATGCAMCAGGCTTTCAGCAAAACAAATTAGAGAGGAAATTTTGTTTCTTTTATGGGATTGCTAAAGACTTTTTTTCCCATTTAAGATGTTACATATTTTAGTCAATTAAAATTATCATCAGTGTGTTACAAAACAATTCTCGACTGTGATGTCAAGCCAAAGGTTGGGAGAACACATGAGAATTGAATGTGAGAAATTTCCCTAACAAAAAAACCCCAACCTGTTCTTTGAATTGAGAATTTTATTCCCTGTATTTAGGAGGAATCTGCCTTGCTTTTTCTGGACTCTATCTGAAATTCCCATTGAGTTCCCAGGCAGCAGGAGAGGGGCCTCAGTGTGTTAGGGCAGAGATAAGTTTCTCATTTCAATTCTACCARGGAACATGTTCCTCCCACAACATTTTGATCATTTGTGAATATTCCAGCAGAGACCTCTTCACAATGCTGGCAGCACAATAAAGACCACAAATAATGGTAAAAATTTCTTTAAGTGTGTAATTTTTATTTCTTCTCTCACTATACATCTTTAAAAATGTTTTTGCTTACTGCAGGGAAAGAATACGGTGTTCACCAAGTCCTGCATCTCCTGTCATCTGCACACTTATTGATGTGCCTCTATTTAGGCTCAAGGACATTTTCACACTGTGTCCAAATGCCTTTCTGGAGGCTGATTACATTGGCATTTTCCTCCTCCATTTCTGGCACGGTTTCAGAGTATGTTTTGCAAGTATAAGTGAAGTGTCAATGAAGTTAACTGAAAAGAAACACAAGAAATKAATTGTCCAGCTTTGGCTTCATGGTCATCCAGTTAAGCATTAAGATGCATATGTTKTCTGGAATATTACAGAACAGCTGAACTAAAGTGATGCAAACAAGTCTTGTGGTTTGTCAGGTACAGCATTGAATTATTTTTGTCTTCTGTTTCTAATTTTGCAACAGTTCTACATTTCTTTTATGGCAACCTATGTCATAAAAACAAGACACAGAGAAGGTACAGAAATGAGTTGGGAGCACATGATGGCTTAAATTTTCTCGCCAAGTTAGAATGATCTTTTTGACTAAACTCAATTGCCAAGTCATAATTATTTCATTTGATCTTTCTTTGGTTGAATTAAACCTCWTCTCCCTGGTATCCAGTGGGAATGGGAATGGTTCAAAGCTGTGCCAGGGGAGGTTCAGGCTGGACATTGGGAAGCATTTCTGTACAGAGAGGGTGGTGTTTGAGCACTGGAACAGCTTCCAAGAGGGKTGGTTGATGCCCCAAGGCTGTCGGTGTTTGGACAATGCTCTCAACAGCATGAATYAGAATTTAGCTGTAGGTCAGCCCCAAACTGGTCAGGCAGCTGGACTAGATGGTTGTTGCAAGTCCCTTCCAACTGAAATAGTCTATTCTATTCTAATGACCTTTTTAATTCACTCACAAAATTTCTCAGTTTCTGTTTTTAGATTTAAAAATTCCAAATCTGGAAATATGGAACAGCCCTTCTGTATTTAGGTTTTTGCTCTTGCTAAAAATAGTCGGTTTTTTGTGATGTGGTATTTTTACTCTTTATAATCTCATTTTGCTATTAACACTGAAGACTCCTTTCAAGGGCTCTTCTTAAGAAGAGATTTGAACATCCAAATGATGCATCTGATTTTAGGCAAGCAGACCATTATCCCATTTCTTTTGAATCATGACTGACAAAGAGTCAGCCTGGATCAAGCAGTAAACTCATATAATAGTCAACCCATCTATATTCAGACAAATCCTGTGGGTTTTCAAGCACTTTTGAAGAGGATATGAAAATCATTACATTAGGAAAGTGSTAGTTATTGCTGCTACTCTCACTCTGGATTTATGCCTTCACAGCAACTTTTTTCATTGTTTAAATCCTGCAGGAAAAGGCTGTTTACATTTCTTTCTCTGACATGAAGATGGACAAATGATAATGTGCTTTGCTGGCTTCAGCCATAGCAGCTGAAGATTCATGGCTGTATACATCGAGCATAAGCACTAAACCAAAACTACATAAATAAAAGAAAATGGAAATTACTTTCCACAGAAATTAAATCCAGCCCCAAAATACATCCAAGGCTGAGGGGGAAATAGAAATATGTATTGATATTTTACAATACAAATAATAACAGAAAAACAGTAACATATTGGTTTTTTTAAAGTACATGAAAAAGCTGGTTCCATGAGAACTAACCTTTTTCGGTTTGTTTTAGTTTAATTTGTGTTTTGTAATCAAGAATGTCCATAGCTAGATAACTCAATTMTTGTAAGAGAAATAGAGAAATAGGACATTATGGCTTGGAAAGGGTTGCCAGACAGGAAAACCCTTACTTGCTCAGTAGCAATTGCTGTGTTTGTTATTCACAGTTCTTTCAGCATCACCTCAGTAATCCAGCAGTGGCCATCATGTAAACATGGCAAGGGAAGGATGGAAGATCTGCTCAGGTCCCTAAATAGATCCTTAGAGAGCTGCCAGGTCCCAACAGAGCCTGCAGCCTGAGATTTTCAAACAGGCTTCTACCTGTTCAACTGCAGTTTGGTCCCACCATGCACAGTGCACTTGTGTGCACAGGAAATATCACAGATGCCATTTGTACCAATCTAACCCTTGTATCCAGGGGCTGCACTGCTGCACAGGCTTTTCCTCCTTTTCTCATCCATTCCTAATCCATCAGTATGGTTGTTTGCTACCTCAGAGAGCAAAGTGAATTTTCTGCAGAGAAGCTCCTGGGTTTTATCTGTGATTGCTGTCTGCACATACCAGCATTGCCTGTTACATAATTGCTCCAATTGTTGGCATTGTTTTTGAAAAGAGATGTGTTTTTATTTTCAAATGTGAGCTATTTTACGGAGTTATTTTAGCCTAAGCAAGATTCCTTGCTTAAAAAAAAATAGTTGGGAAAATATGTGAATACTAGATAAAGAAATTGAAAATATGGGATCAAGCAAGCATTCAAAATTAAGTCAAATTAACACAGGCAGAGCRAGTCTATCAAAGACTGCATAAGGGAATGCCATTAATTTTCACATTTGTGTGAAGTTCTCCATTATTTTCCTATTTTAAAAAGAGCACAGCCATTTTTTCCAAATATGAGGAGCCCATTCTGATGGGTCTAGTTGCCTATGAAAACTGTTTATGCCTTTGTTAATGTAAAAATTGCAACAGGGTAGTAATTCTAAGAAACTCCAGGAGTGGGGTGATTAGGAAATATGTGATTTTCAGATGTAAAGCCATAATTTACCCTGGATACTGCAAACACCACCTGAAAGCCACCTACTAACTTGTCAGAACAGCAGCATTTGCTCAGGACAGCTCAAGAGGAACAAAATGGTTCATTCTTTCCACATGAAACTGCCATTTTCCCTTCTCTCCTGCTGCARCCATGGCTGTTCTCAATGGTTCACTTCATGACACTGGGTTCAGGGGCAAGGGGAAATAATTGATGCAGCAACTTGATGCAGCAGCAGCAATTATAAATATTTTAATTATACTTATACCTGAGGTTGAGATACGATATCTGACCTACAAGACTTCYTTAGCAAGATTAATGCTGGGAAAAGACACAAAGGTAAGATTTAAGAGAAAAATACTTCCTAAGCATCCTGGGGAAAGAGGAAATTTTCCTCAGGGATTTGAAAAATGCATAATGCTTGCCTTGGATGAGAAATCTTCATGCTGTAGGTGTATATACYTCCTCACATTTTGTACTCTACCTTCCCAGCTCAAGTATCAAAAATCCAGAGCTGCCCAGGYAAAGACCCCTGAGTGCTGCTGCAGTGGGTGAGGCCCAGAGCTCCCAGAGCAGACAGAGTTTGACTCCCTGTGAAAAGCCAACCCCCTGGGCAGCATTACAAAGAGCTCATCTAAATGGAATAAGGAATCTAAATGGAATAAGATCACTCTTGTTCCATTCAAGTCACTCAGGCTACAATTTTAATCCAACAATTTGAAGCCTGTCTCTTCAAGGACCTCAAAGAGATCGTGAGTTTTCTTCAGCCTTCCTGTGATGTTTTCTTTCAGAATACAAAGAAATAAAAATGCATCCAAGATCTACTTTGGGTGCTTTGTTGACAGAGTTTGTAGCCAGGACTGAAGGCAGCCTAGGCCAGGTCACCCTCTGTAGCCCCTTTGAGCTTSTAACCATCATCCTTCCCAAGGTGGGAACTGGGGTGACAATGTCACATCAAATCATTCAGGCCTTGTGGATATTGTCAGACAGATAAATGCTCCAGGAAATCTTCACAATTAGCAAGCTCCAAATGCYACATCCTAAATAAGAAGAGCCAGATTTAGGAAGGACATGTGTGTAGCTCTCAAATAACTTCCCATTACCCCTCCTGAGTCAGTATTGCCTACAAGGTAATTTAACTTACTGTCTTGTCTTCCTGTTGATAAAAAAAATAATCTCTTCCTCTGAGACACCTAACAGATGATCTGCTGAAATACATGCCTAAATAATTATCTGTCTAGGAGACTCTTTTATATGGTGAGTCATCACTCACTGTCACTATAAAGGGCTTGTTCTAATTTTGAGACCCTCATTAGAATTAAAATATCAAACAAAGTATATGCCTCTGACAGCTAGTCCACCAGAACTGCAGCAGGAATTCTGTACAGCAAGAAGCAAACAAGGAGTGTTCTGAAGCCACAAGTCCAGAATATACAACATTTTCAGCACAGAGTGAAGTCAGAGTGCAAGGCACAGAACATTTGAATTCAACCTGCTCAGAGGAATTTTCTCTCATTAATTGTCTGCAAGCAAAACAGAAAAACCTTGAGAAAAGCAAAGATGCAAAATATTGTCCTCCAGTGCAAACTTCCACGGTACCTCCAGGGAAGGAATAGAATGTAAGCTACTAGATATAAAAAAGCAATATTTTTTCTTTTTTATTATTATTGTGGAAGAGAGGGTAGGTTTGGGATTGCAGGAGCTCCTATAGGATACTTTATTTGTTCCTATGCAGACTAGCATGGAAGAAAAAATTTGGAAAAAATCTATCAAGAATGTTGAGTGATTTCCAGCTCCCAGCTGAAGTCAGTTTCTCATACTCTTTCCTCCAAACACTTTTATATTTCATTTCTTTTAGAAGACACAAATATAGCAGACTAAAATTTAAAAAAATATCCCTTGCCACAAGCTAAAACAGAGCTCAGTGAGACATTGTACTCCAGAAGTCAAAGTTGGAGCAGAGTGGGAGGAAGCAAACTACAAAGTCTCAAGGAATTGAAATCTCCACAGAAAATAAACCTGCTCTTTGTGCCTAATCTCAGCCATTAGGGAGCAATGCTTGGTTAGTTGGATTGGTTTAAACCATACATCAGAACAGTTCTTTGAAAGAAAATTTGACTTTTGACTCAAAAAAACCATTGAACTGGAAATGGATGCTGAAAAGCTTTCAGAGCACAAACCTCAGTCTGTGTATGAGAACAGCTGTAATATAATAGACTTAGACAAGCCAGGGCTTTTCCTCAGAATATCTGGGGAAATGCAGAGGAAGTTTAGGGTACAGCTGGAGGTGTTAAATGTGTGGGTTACCTGCCTTTACAGCAATTGTGAAAAAGTAATTATATCAGCATAATTCTGAAAGTCAGTTTATACTAAACACATGTCAACTGCATAACCTAGTTCATATTTGTTTATATTCATGCTGCTGCTCCCACTGACTGGGTCAGCCTGAYCTGGTACAGCTGCTCCTGCCACAGAGAGCTGTGGGACCTCCCTGCCACTGTGGGGACAAAAACCCCTGGTTCTTCTTTCTCAGGGTGTCTCTTGGCCTTAGGCTCAGCTGGGACTCAGATGGCATGGTGGTGATTTTCTCCTCACTGTTTAATCTTGGTGTGAGAAACCCTCCTGCTTCACATCCACTGAACCCATTTGGCTGCTGCTTGACAGGGGTTTACCCAAATTCCATCACCTGCCAAGAGCTGACCAAGAACAAAAGAAAAAGGACAATCCCTAGCTCCAAGATCCTCACACTTAYGTTCCTTTCTCATGGGACTTTGCAATGCTTTGATGACAGCCCTTGGTTCAGTGTCCCACACCTGAACACATTATTTCTTTGCTTATCCCCATATCCCCTTCCTCAGCTGTAAAAATATCTTCTTTCCATCTCCAGAAGAGGTTCATRTGGATCAATTGCCAGCTAAATAGATAAAGAAGCAATTGATAAGAGATACACAGGTTGGTTTCTGGAAAAAAAAAAGTATTTCTGTCTTTATTGTCTTTACACCTAATGTCTCCCTGCCTCTTCTTTCCTTTTAAGCCTCATRTGGGTGACCTCCATACACACAGACACCAAAACATCCCTACAAACAAACAAAAAACCCACATGAGTGGCTTAAATTAGTTCAAGAAGTGTGGGCAGCCCATGGATGTTTAGCATTGCAGTGAATGTTTGTCTCCTTTATATCACACTGCAGATATTCAAATAGGTCTACCATGGCTCTGCCCAGAGAAGGAACTGTGATATTTAGGGTGTCTCCTTTCTGAACTGTGATATTTAGGGTGCACCCATGTTTTGCACAGCCTGTTCCTGCTCCCAGCTCATGCTGAGCAGCAGCAGCACCTCAGACATTTCTGATCTGCTGCCTGAACAACAACTCTCAGTTTCTGGCTATTTTCTTCCCTTTGAGAAACCTCTCCACTCTGAGSCCAGGTACAGGCAGAGATGTTCCCATCACTACAGTGCTGAGCTCTGTAAATGGTGAGCTGTGGTACAGAGAGCTCCAGGGCTTGGGCATCCACCCAGGGGCAAWGAGCTGAGCCTTTGCTTGACATCCTGCCTGGGCCAAAGCCTGGCAGCTGCTCAGTCAGCAGTGAAAGGTCAGTGTGCAGGGGTTTGGCTGGTTTTGGTGTCTCCCTCCATCCCACTCCTCATCCYCATCCCTCTCCAAGCCCCTGCCCCAGAACTGCCATTTCAGACCCCACCCAGCCCCTCAACACCATGCTGGGGCAGCATCCCCATCCCTGCCCCCTGTCCAGCCAGGTCTGTGGGGCTGAGCAGCTGAGCCCCCCATGGGCAAACTGGGGGGTTTGGGGGTTCTGGGGCTTCCTCCCCACCCCAGGCACAGGCTGCACCATGAGCAGCTCTGGGTGAGGCACCTCATCCAGAAACCCTTGTGGGGCATTTTACCCTGGCAGCAAGTGTCACTCCTGACAGAGCTCGGTTTGACCCGCTCAGGAATCCCTGTGTGCCACTGGAACCTGGCAAGAACACCCCTGGATAGGGATCACAGCTTTTCCAGGGTTTATTTATAAGGGCTCTATATCTTTTTTTATCTAGCTCTACAGTGGCTGATCTTTTGTGTCCACTGTCCCAAATGTAGCAGAAAATACTTTCTTTTATACATATACACATATGTATATTGTATTTACCTAGTGTATTATAAAGCAGTCAGGATTAGAKACTTTTTCTTTGCTCCTTGTTGCAAAAATTAGGCTTAAAATTATCAATTAGTATGGTCCATCACATTCTGGGTTACTGCTCTAAAGAAAACTGCTGTAGCAATGGTTCTAAGTCTGTCTTGTGTAGCATTTCATTCAATGGGCACATGCTGTCACCAGAGTCTTTGAGTCATYTTATGACATTTCTTTTGCTGGGTCCTGAGGAGACTTCTGTAATATCRATATCTTACATAAAAAAATAAGAAATCCCCAAATATTTTTCTTCCAACCAGACTAATGCGACRTCCAGCTACCTCTGATTGTTATTAAACTGTGCAAGTTGCCAGCTCTGCTGAAAGTTTTGTGAAGTTTCAGCAACTTTTGAGTTAGCCTGCAACATTTGTGGTTTTATGTGGAAATTGTGCCCAATCAACAATGAATGTGAATGCACAGCTTTGGGAAAAATGTGGATATGCAAATGTATCTGCACTGACACTGAAGAAAAATGTCCCCCCTAGTTCCTTATAAGGTGAGTCTGATACATCTTAAATATAGAGCTATGAAATTGATGCGAAATTAGATTTTATTTGAATAAATTAAGGATGAACATAAATATTTTTCTGTGTTCTCCAGCTGGGTCCTGTGCTAGCTCAGTCGTGCCTAGCACTGCAGTGGCAAGCAGGGTGCCATCTCGTGGATGAACACCTGTACTCACAATATATAAAACACGGACCTGTCTTTTCCCCACTGGTTGGAAGAAAATCAATTATGGTCTGCAGATATGACCCAGGACAGCAAGCTGCATGCAGAACCACGCAGTTTTTGACACTTCTTCCCTCCTGATACAGAGCAACAACCCTACTGGGAGTGTGCCAGACAGCACCAGTGGAATCCAAGCAGATATTTCCCTGGAGTGTATTATTCTGAATGATGCTGGTGGTAATATGTAGTAGATATTCACTTGGTTGGCTTATTAATAGAGAACAATTTCCCACAGTGGAAAATGTACCATTTTTATCATGGTATGTTAATTATAATATTTCACATGCCAGTAAAGATCAGTCACAACTTATATTTAGAGAAAGTCTGAATGATTAAGAACATTCCTGTAGCTTATGTTTTAATCCAGTTTTGGAATAGAGACAAAACCAGTATTGCCTGACTATTAATAGATGATAACAATTTTAAGGCACATTTCTGTGCAATCTGTCCATAAATTAGGTTTTAAAAAAAGAGATTATTTCCATACCATAGCACTCCRTACACTCTCTCTGCAGTATCACAAGCACACACATGGATTTCTCTGCTCCCTCTAAATGCTGGCCAGCTCCATAAATTGAAATCTGATCCTCTGTTCATATTTTATCTGTGGTTGCATCCATGCCTCAACCTTCTGCACCCCRTTCCTACACATCCAGAAAATGTCCCCACACTCTTCCCTGGCTGCTCCTTCTGTGCCTGCCTCCCCTGCCTGTGCATTTCTTCCTTCCCTTTAGTCTGACCAGCAGTTTCCTACTCAGCCATGTCAGTCTCTTCCTTCCTTGCCTGATTTCTTGTGCCTGGGGATTGAGAGCTCCTGTGCTCTGTGGAAAGTGTCCTTAAAAACCTGGAGTAGGAAGAAAATTACTCCTTTTGCAGTCTACTGGCCCAGCTATGTCATCTAAGAGAACTCTCAGGTGCCAAACAGACCCAGCAAGTGCATCTGGGCTTCCCTTRGCTTAAACTGCTGTTGAATGAAGGACAAACCCATTGGCCTGTGAGAAATAAGGGCACTGCAGTTTTAGTCACTGAAATTCTCAGGTTCCTAATGAAACTTATCAAATTAATCTCACTACAAAGCAAATTGCAGTGTAAACAAAGCAGAGTAGCCTAATTTGCTAAACTGATATGGGTGGTTTGCTCCTAATTCAGAAGAATTTCAAGTGAAAACTGAAGAGGTGCTGTGCAACTTCATGTTGTATGCCTTTTCCATGACTTTAGGCTGTAAAACATTCACCTGATTCACTGAGGAGAGAAACAGGGCACTCACCCAGAGTCAGGCCAGCTCTCCCCTTGGCCAGCAGCAAGGGGAGCTGWGCCAGCCAGCTCATGGGCACTGCTGTCTTCACACTTACAGCGAGGGCGGAATGTTTTCTGTGTTCTCCTATTCCACTGTAAAAACAAGGCCCTGGACTCAAGCAAACCTGCARAGACTGAAACCCCTGTGCTGGATCTCCAAGCTCAGTCAAGGGCAAATGTGCAGCTCACAGCAAGCACTGTGAGGCCAAGGACTGTTTGGTTTAGGCTGTAGAACCAGAGAGCTCCTTCTCAAAAATTGACAYGAGCAAAGCCTGCTTTGCCCTGCTGAGCCACCATTCTCAGCTCTGTCCCTGCTCTGGCCTGTTAGTTATCTGCCAAAAGGTCCTTGCAATTTCAAGTCCATTACCTGCAGGGCCATCAATCTGTGACAGAAGCATGTTGTTTTCTGTCCTAGAGCCCAGTTCTTGACTGAAGACACTCTGCAAGATCTGAGCAAATTGAAGATAAGTAGGTTCTTATCAGATGGATCCACAGAAAGTTACCAAACACTGAATAATATCTAAAGGCTGTACTCTTGAGAAATAGGTTGTTCATTGTGTTCATGAATGAAAAATTACAGATAGAGTAAGTTGCTTTTCTCCCTTCTTATTAATAGGGGTAGTTTCTACTTCCATTTACATCATGTGTGCTGTATTGTTTCAGATAATCATTAATTTGTTTTTGCTGAGAGCCAAGTTTTGACAAACACTCTTAAATCAAATGAGGAGCTCTTCCAACCATTTCATGCAGCAGTACCAGGTAGCTCTTTAGCAGATTACTGGGTTTTCCAGACCTCTTAACTTTTGATTCTGTAGAAGGGACAATACTAATAGCTCTGTGGTGGAYTTCAGAAACTGAGTATATACAAAATGATAGAGAAGTTTGTGGAACCTCTTAGACATATGCTGTGTCTAGTCTCACTGATGCAGTTCTGTGAAAAGCAGTGAAGCAGACAGGATCTGTCAACAATTATTCATCAAATGCCTGATTTGTTAAATATTGCATACAGATTGCCTGCTGAATAACAAGAAGCCAATTCTGGAACTTGCTGCAGTGTAATTCAGAGCTCCTCCCAAACAGCTATTAACATCTAGACTTTCGAGTATGTGAGACCAAGCTACCAAGCTATTATTTTAATTTCATTACTGCCTTCTTACAAGTTCCTATCTAATTAACTATAATAGTGCTTTTTGAAAAGCTCTCAATTTTTTTTAGAGCAGCTTAGAAGCAGTGCTAGCTGTCTTGGCAAATCTATAATTTGTTTTGGTAACCTGAGTGATTAATACATTGAYATGCCACCACCTTATTCTGGTCTCAGAATTCTTGAAACTTAATGCACAATGCATAGAAAAGCTCTTTGGAAAACACTGATGCTTTAAGCATTCCTCAGTTTGCCAGCCCCAGGAGAAGAAACAATGAAAAAAGCCAAGGAATGCTCTCCCTCAGTGAATCTACAGAAGGTGGCCCTTTTCAACAATGAATAAATTCCCTTTCCTTGATGAAACAAAATATGGGTTTGATCCAGCTGCTACTCCATCAGAGAAAATGAAGTGGAGATTTCCACAGTAAGTGGTGGGAATTAATGCATAAGTAAAACAGACAATAATCAAATCACTGAGGGTGCATTTTCAAAAGAGGCTCTTCTAAGAGTAAAAATCTTGCTAGAGCATTTTGGGTCAGAGGTTAATGCCCATAAACACTTTTCATATATTTATGCAGGCAGCTTATCCTGTTCCTGAACTCCAAACAAGGTTTTAGGATAGATCTGTGATGATCTCTGACTCACTCAGTGCTTGAGCCCAGCCGTCCATGAGCGCTGGCTTCTTGTTCAAGGCCTTCCAGGAACAGCAGAGCATGGACTGCTGAAAAGGCCTAGGATCCCAAAGAGAGGTGGCTGCTAAAAGCAGATTTACTCCTGTAACTGGGACATGAGCAAGTTCACTTTCTGACTCCAACCTGAAATGTGTGATTGGAATCTTAAAWCGGGAAACAACTTGTGTCCCAAATTCACAATATCTCTTCCAGAGATTTTCCACACCTTCAAGTCCAGTTTCTGTACAAAGCAGAGAATTATATCATTAGGCTAATGGCAATCAAACCTGGAACAGCACTGAAGGCTCTTCAGATGGAAAGAACAGATATTTGCATTCACTTCAGCTGACTCCCAGAACAATTCCTCCATTTYTCAGAAGTGACAGGATAAAGTACTTGCAGATAATGCTTTTCCCTGGCCCTTGGCAGTCTGGTATGTTCTGTTCCATTTTTGCAGGCAATGAGAAGGTGTTTGCAAATAGCACAGTGTTGCATTACTTAAACCTGAGATCTGCACGAGTACTGTAGACTCCAGTTTTGACCAAAAGATTTTTGGTTTTTCAGACTGGTTTTTATRCAAACAGTTCCCTCTTCTTCTCTTTAACAAGCTCACAAGCAAACAAACATAATCCTAACATCTGAAAACRTAACACCAAGAAGACTTGAGCAATGATTTAAAGTGGAAGGGAAATGGGCTGCTAATATTGAGCACCTCCTGTTGTCAGCAGGAGTTTAAKGCATATTAGGACACAATCCCAGGCCATATGTCTGTGTTGAGTGATCCTGTACAAGAATGAGGAGCAAACCCAAGCTGCTGGAAGCAGAGTCTGAGCTTTCATTGCCTCAGRTCTAAGAGCTCAGGTTGGGTTCTTCTGCCGTGGTGTTTGAGCATCAGGGTAAGGGATTCAGCAGATGTAAAACTGGAACAGCTCTGCCTGTACCAGGAGCAAAATGTATCAGGAGCTTCCTCTCCCCAGCACCTCCTACCCACCTGGGTGCCCTGCACAGGGCTGTGCTCCCTGTGTGAGCTGGCTCTGTACTCTGGCAAGGCACATCCAGTGCTCACTGCCCCCTTTGGGTCACAGGGAGTCTCAGGGCCACCCCTGGGTGGTGACACAGACACCCACCGTGGTTTGCAGACGAGTGCAAAGACTGTAGGGCATTTTCCAGACTGCTGGAATATTAATTCAGTATGAAGTACAAGGGCAGGCTAATTTCTGCAGTGTGAAAAACTTAGCACTTTCAAGGAGCCATTAAGGAAACAATAACTCACCAAAAAAATCACTGCTTGCCCTTTCTCAGACCCTGATTTTGCTACCATCCATTGCAGAGAAAAATAATTATGTCAAAGGATGCATAACTAGTCTTGGTGTATATCAACATGGGCTTCTGCTGTGCATCCAAATAGATCTCTGCCAGCTTCACTGGGGCTCTGTAATTATCTTTGATTAACCTAGACATAATGATAGGAAGCTGCAAGATTGTAATGGAGATGAGAATTTCACTTAACAAATGGCCTTGCCAGGTGCTCTTCTGTATATCTGTATTTGCTGCCTCACTCTTGAGAGGCTGGAGAGAATATAAGAGAGGTGTTGAAATGAAATCATAGGACATGTGAGCTCAAAGCACTTCAGAGATGCAGTGAACCACAATGTCCTCAAAACCACAGGCTGCACTCTCTCACYGCACGTGTGTTTTGATGGTTCTGATTTACAAATTGTTTGGAAAAAGAAGGATTAAAGTCCYTGTTCTTTGTCATTTGAAACCCTCAAAGCAGTTCACAAGAGAAAGTGATGTGATATTTCTAGTCAGACAGATCGGCACAAAGGCAGACACTGCAGGAACTGTGGSTAAAACAAAGCACTGATAGGAATTTGAGAGCTGGAATCCTTGATCAGATTACACCACCATATCCATGTTTATTTACACAAATAAGACAATTAAGACAAAAAAAAACCCACGTAACTTACTTTTATTACTTGAATAAAAGTTCAGCGACTAGAGACACTCATAGATRTCTGCTCCAAAGACCATTGCATTAAGGAGGCTCTCACTCCTTGATTTAAAAAWATAGGCTCATTCTCAGTTCCTCAGTTTTTCCTTCCAACAAGTGATGGGGTGTTAAAAACAGAGAAGTGTGATGATTCATAAAATGTGTTATAGGGAACATTATCAGCTGAGATTAATGTTATATCATGTGTAATATTTATTGTCAGAGCAAGTGGAAATGTTTTCTAAAATKTAAATTCCAGCTATGAACTTTGGCTAACTTTCAAATTTTAATGATTTTTTGCAAATGCATATTCAAAACTGTCAAAGTTTTCTGAATTTGGTTTCCTAGCATGTTCCAACTTACGCCTATCCATTTGCTTTCTCAATTCCTTTTAGATGCAGGAAGTTTTACAATTTATAAACCAGCAAAAGGTTAGATTTTCCATTCATATGTGGTAGCTTTGTTATGCCTTARTCTGGAGAAAGAATCTGAAAACCACATCTTTAATGCTCTTTTTCAGAGAACTGTCTAGTGATGCCACTGCAATATAATAGTCCCAGGATAAATGGTTTGGGGTAGATTTCCTTACTGTGCTCTCCTGGACTTCATATCTGACATTCAACTTTAGGATTATCAGCTCTGCTTGGCATTAGGTATTGTTGAGAATTAGCTTTTCAAAAATAACAATTCTTTTAAGTATACTTTTTAAATTAAAAATTAGGTCTTCAGGGAAATACAACAAAATGATTAAATGTTGGGTAGGGATTTTTCATATAATAGAGATGTCACTTCTTGAAAGAAATCCAGAGCTGACAGAAGTTGACAGAATAAAGGCCACAAAATTCAGCTGTTTGCCTCTATGATGCCCTTGGGGAATACTGATTCTCAACTCTCCCTGCAATAATAAAACTGGGTCTGGAAGGTTCAAGAATGTCCCCATTCTAACACCTACTCAGTGAATCTCTAGAACTGAAATATTTTTTTTATGATTTTAGAAAACAAACACAAATACATAAACATGAATAGATGTTAATGAGAGATGGACTCAAGGTGGGCACTAATCAGAAACAATAATGTGAGTGACTAATTCCCAAAACTGGATAATAAATAGTCTGACTGAGCAGCATGAGMTTGACTTCACTGCTTTATAGATTGGCTCCCAAACTGCACTTTTGAATGCCCAACCATGTTTGGGTGCAGGTAGAGAAATGCTCTTAAAATGAGCAACTGGCAACCCCAATGCCACTGACCACTGACCTCAGCTGAAACTTGGCCCATTATCCAATGGCCATGTAGCCATATTGGCCTGCCAGCCATAAATCAGATTTAAAGAGCCAAAGGGATACAGATAAAGACCTTTTCAGCTTCTGGGATGTGTCACTGTGCACCTGTCAACCCTAACAAGTTACAACTTGGGAAGGGAAGCTGTGCCTGAATAGCATTTTGTGGTGTTAGATAATTGGCTTTTGAACCTGCAGTATGAGCTAATGCTGATTTGCACATGGAAGTTATTTTTGAAAGACATTACATACTGAAATGATTTACATACTGAAACAGGAAAGCACCAAAACCCTTTATTTTAAAGGAATCTTAGTCTGACTGGCTTCACTAAAAGATGCATTACATCTTGACTTTGTCCAAAAATTACTTCACAACCTCAATGAAAATCACAGGGTTACTAGCAGGATTGCTATCAAGAAAATAAACTTACATCCACTGAAATGTCAATGAAAGTTTCCTTCAATGCAAGCAATGATCTCAGAGATAAACAACACACACACACACACAAAAAAAAAACAACCAACAAACCACCAAACATAAGAAAAAGGCACAAAGTCAATACAGCATGTTTTCAGAACAAATTGGAAAGGGAAAAAAATGGGATGTCTTAGATCCCTTGGCATCTGTAAACATCTAGAAGATATCACACACAGCCTTATAAAATAAATCTACAGGCTATCTAAATAAATCTATGGGCTTTCTTGGCCTTCTAAGGTATGGAAGATAATAGCAGAATAAGAAGATAAAAGGAAGTCCTCTTTCTTTTTTGTTAAAAAAAGGTTACTTTAAAGTAGGGTGAACTTTTTTTCCCTCACTTTGTAGGATCTATTTTAAATGACCTATTTAAATGTTCTGCAATTTGTATATTTTCCATGCAAAGCTAACAGAAAGGGAATCCCTTGAAGTCATGGTATTTTAACCAACCAAAGAATAATCTTCTTTTTCTTTCTTGCTGAATTCTTCATACAAGGTGTCTGAAAATAGATAAGACAGGTTCATTACCATTGTCAGCTTCTGTCAGTTCCATTAGTGGATAAAGGTGTCTCTGGATATTACTCATGCGCTCCTAGCCAGCTTCCCAAAATCTGTAAAGCCTCCTAAAACCTTCTGCAGTCCCTCAAACCTTCTCCTCAGCCATTTACCATGTTCCCTGCAAGGCTCCTCCTTGTTGCAGCATTTCACTTTTTTCCACCTTCTGTYCTGCTTCTGGATTACTTTATTGATATATGAATATCTGAATATCTTTATTGATTCATCAAGCACTCTTTTAATAGAATTCATTTCCCTTTATGTCTCAAGCATTCTGGTTTCAGATTTCTCTGGGAGGTTGGTAAAACTTCACACCTYGGAGAAGACCTGAAATGTTGTATGTCAGGACAGTATTCAGGTCATAGATCTTGAGATGAGGCAAGACATTTGGTTTTTATCTTTTTTGATATGCTCAATGTCTACAAGCATATCCTCCTCTTGGCTTAAGAGGATTCCAATAATGCTAGAATTTGCCTTTAGACTACAAGGTTTCAATCATTCAGGCACCAGTTTAGACTTTTCACATTAATCTGTCTTTGATTCTTTCACTATTTAGTAAATATGCATAAATGTTTCTTCTGAAAATGAGATTTCATGGACATGTGGGAAGAACTGATATTTTTCCTTTTTAAATGTTAAAAGGGACAAGTGTGAAAAAATACAGACTTTTTTTCTGGTGAAGTGAGGAAACTCTACAGAAATATATTTTTCTTCTTTACTTTTCCATCTAAACTTTGATCAAAATTAAACTTACACGACTGTGAGCTACAATAGGAATTTTAAAACATTTAACATATGCTCTTGCTGTTGTTGAGTCCAGCTCATCCTCCTCTCAGAACTTGTCCCATCTCTCTGTGCCCCCCTAAGTGTCTGGGTGCTCACACCACTGATCACACACCAGCTCTAACACATGCTGGAGCACTTTACAAACCAGCTCAGATCACTAATTTGAAAATTAGCCTGATCTAGAGAAGTAAAAAGGTTTATTTGGGCCTGGTGGGCTGGTTCAAAGAGGGTCCAACAAATGCCAGAGATGGCATGAGAGCTTGACAAGACTCTTTGGATTCCCATTTGGAAAACTTCACTRCTCTGAAAAATTATTTTACACACCATGAAATCTAGCTTTACATTTTTTTAAGATATTTCTGGGTTTTTTCTTCCTTCTAATGGTCCACCTCCTGTTCCCTGGTGTGTCCATCCAGCAGAATGCAGCAGAGCTGCCTGTATACATTGCTGTGCTTAAGCCTTTGCTCAGGKGAGCAATATTTCATTTTCCCTGCTTTTGGGACAGCCTGGACTGGCTGCTCATGCCTCACAGACAGGTAATGAGAGGACATTTCTCCCTTCACCCAGATGGGGCTGGAATTCATAGAGGGTGAGACACCATCTCAAATACAATCTTTCCTGGGAAGAGAAGACATGTCAGGGAAGACTTAGGTTGGATATTAGGAGAAGGYTCTTCATCCAGACTTAGACTGGATATTAGGAGAAGGTTCTTCATCCAGAGGGTGTTTGGATATTGGAACAGGCTCACCAAGGGAGGGGACAGAGCACCAGCCTGCCAGAGGTCAAGAAGCATTTGGAAAACACATGGTGTGATTCTTGGGGCTCTCCTATGAAGGGCCATGAGTTGGTCTTTGATGGTCCTTCTGGGTCCCTTACAATGATCATTTTGATACAGTGTCAAAATGTTTGTTGTTCAAAGCAAACATCTCTTTTTCAGCTACAGGTTCAGCATCCCTTCCCTAAAGACACTTTACATCAGACCAGGACTGGTATTTAATCATTAGGTTAAAAAAAGTCACAATTTGCTTACTGAAGTAGCTGCAGTTTCTTTCTTGAAGGATCATGCTCCTGCATTCCTTTGCAATAGTCTAGAGGCAACAGGAAAGCCAGTTTTGACCTGCTTTTTTAAAAACAATAATAAAAAAAAAATCTGTTAGCTCATGAGCCTATGGAGGCTTTAATTGAAATTAATATAAAATGCAAAAGTAGAGGAAATTAGGACAGCTGCAAAAGAAACCCCAGAAGCAAAAGCAGATTAAAGTMGAGCAATGAGCAAACCCATGCAAACACTTAATGTTGCTTCAGATGTTTCCCCCTTGGTGTAACTTTTTCCCTAAATCAAGCAACAAGTCCAAAGCACACGGTTTCTTCTGCAGATGCCTCTGAGCTCTACCCAGTGCTCCTTCAGCTGATGAGCACAGGCACTGCAGTGCTGGGGAGCGAGTGAGTGAATCTCAGCGCGCTGAGACAGGAGTAGCTGGCACACTGCTCTGTGCTTGCTCCCCATTCCACAGGGTCACAGCTTGAAGCTCTTCATTCAGGAGACAGCACCAGCCTAAACTCCAGCAAAAACAGAACCTTTATTTTTCATTCCAAATATTGGATGACAACTATTTGATTTTCTTTCCTGTAAGCTTTATTCTTCAACTATCCTAGAAATAAAGTCAGAGACCTTTCTGCTTGCACATAGCTTTATGAAGGAGTTATTCCATCAACCTTTACACACGTGAGAAGCCCCATGTAGGTCTGTGGAATTCCAGAAGGTGATAGGAAACAGTCTCATGTGTGAGAAAAACATGGAGGAGTGAGGATTTAAATTAGAATGTTCTAAATTCATATTCTGTTAATGTCAAGTGATCTCAACCCACCCAATTCTGGCTGCAAGCACAGCAGGCATGATATTCATGGCATAAAAGATTTCCCTTGCTCCACTGTTGAAGACAAAGTTATTAGCAGCAAAGAAAGAAACAAGTCTTGCAACACAATACATTTTCTCCCCTTGATATCCTCTAACATCTCCAACCACAGTCAAGGTTCTTTAAATCTTCTCTGCAGTTCCTTTATTTGGTTAATAGGCTGTCTGCTCAGGGAGAATGAACAGTTATTTCATGATTTGGTGTATTCAATAATGTCAGAGTTTTCTAGCAGAGGATCCTTATTTTAAATATATCTCTCATCTTGAGAAATCATTTAGTGAGCAGTTTCCACACGAGGTGGGTAGGAAAAGAGCAGTTGCTTGCAGGTTTTGCATTTAACCTGATATCATAAAACCTTATAGAAAAATATTCCCCGTAAGTTCTTTACCAATTATTTTCCTAAATTTTCTCTGTCCCCCAATTTCACATTTTTGGTTGTTCCAGGAGTCAAGAGAATAGGCCAAGCTTGGCTTTAGCCTCTGACAGTGAGCTGGAGGGTGAACAACCCCTGGGTAGATGAGCACWGAGAAAGAAAATAAGTAAGGCACAGGACATTTTGGAGCTCAGTGAAATTAAATGCCTGTCCACTGTGCTCTGACAGCTCTGCMAGTTATGGAAAGCTGGCAAGCACAGGGTTATGGAGCTGGACAGCCCCACAGGCTGAGCTTACAAAGAGAACTGGTGAGAAAACCCACTACCAGTATCATGACCTTGATCAAGCATTCAAGACAATGACTTATTGCAAATGAATAGCAAATGATGGAATTAAAACCCCCGACAATCCCTGTGGAAGGCACTGCAGTGACTCCTCAGGTTTCCTGGATGCAGGTGATGAGTTACTTGCTGCATATTGAGGAGGGGTCCTGGATAAAATGGAGGAAGTGAGGTGGAAATAATATAGAGACAGGCAGAGACATATATCTGACAGTTTCTTCCACTTTATTTAGCACAGTGCTCTCTCACAGTGCTTCTGCCTTGGGTCTGCTGCAGACTTGCACTGTTTCCTATCCCACTGTGTCTTTAAAAGGATGTACACGCTGGGACTCACTCCAGTACATACAGAGATTCCAAGGATGCTCTTCCTCCCTGCTTTTAACTGACAGTCTGGCAAAATACAGACAAGATCTGGACATAGGGTGGAGTTATTGGTGGATTTTGGAGATTTCTCTCCTCCTCAAAAGGCTATGACCTAATAGTTGAAGGCTTAGTAGAAGACTGCACAGTCATTTCTGTACTCTGCTGTGTTGGATGTTGTTTGCTGAGTATGGCTGTTGTTACTGGTCTATATGAAAGAAGAAACTTGTTGTAGACCTGTTAAACTGAAATTGCTTAACCACAGAAACCCCAGCAACAGACAGAGCCCATACAAACCTTTGCTTTCCTATTCAAAGAATTGTTAACCAGCTTCCCACATGTTCAAACAAAACAGTTTATTCTTTACCTGGGCCCTGTGTGAAGGGCCAAATTATTAACTCTTGGGCTTTTTTACCATTCTTTGGGAAAAGGAAGGTGTTGCACGTAGTGTTAACATAACATTAGAGTCTGATCCAAATGGATCCACATTAATTTCCAGAGATCTTTTATAAGAATTTCTACTCCTGGCATGAACCTTTTCAAACAGAACAACCCAAATACATATGTGTGCACACTGCTTCTCTCCTAGGTGTGTTTTTGCCGTCCGGACACACAAGGCTTGCTCACTGCTGGCCAGTAGACATGCAGACACGACCAAGGAAAAAGTGTTCCTCTGCTGCTCACAGCAATTGCAATTTCTTGTCTTGGCCTTCTGATTTGAAAAGACAGGAGTGTGTGGGTCATAGGCATCTTTGGTTAGTTCTCACTGCTGAGGACTAATTCKTATTTGATTTTCAGGATGACAACAGACAAACTGCAGAGAGAGCAGAAAAGTGCAAGGCAGTGCCTGTGGAGAAAGTGTTTAGTATGCACACAAATCCATAGGTAACATAAGATGATGGCAGATGTATGGAAGGCACCTCTTCTCTGCCACTTGTATGCACACATACAGCCTGATTGCAGGTGCTGCCTCTTAAATTGTACTTGTAAGTGCTCAGGAATGAGTAGGATGAACTGTTTCCTGTCAGTTCATTCCTCACTCAGAAAATGACTGTGGATGAGAAAACAAAGCAAGTTATTGCACCGAACTGTCCTCGCCTTCAGCTGCAGCCCCATTTGCATGTGTGCCAAGSAGCTTGAGGAAAATGCTCTCCAAGGTTTCCTGCTGTGAGCAGTAGACTCAGCATCTCAACTGGCCTCTKCATTTTGATGATTCTGTTATAGGAAGCTTTTCCTCCTGACAGACTTTGGACSCACATAAAGCTCAGTTTCAGTCTCAAGTTCCTGCATCAGCCCAGAATTAAACTGAGAGAGGTAGGTGACCAAGCATGTCTGTGTGTTTAAAGGAAAAGTGTTTGCTTCAATCTCACAAAAATGTGAAAGGAAACAAAATATAAAGAGGCTTCTGTAATTTCTGAGCAGATTTAATGATGAATGCTAGTAGCCAGGAGTAAAAAAGTATCTTTCTCTCCCAAGACCTTAGGCATTATCATCAACAAGTTAATTGTTGATATGATACTGAATGCTACCCTGGGTGTGTCTGTTTGGGTGGGAAGTAGTATATGTCACATTTCTACCTTTTCTTCAGCTACTTCTCTCTGCAGAAAACCCTGTTATGAATCTGTCTGCCTGTTAGCTTTTGCTCTCCTTTTGCTAAGCTGAAGAAGGAAAAACATGCTGCTATGGCAAACAACAGACAGGAGGAAAAATCAGAGATGAATGAGGTTCCATCACAGTAGGAAATTTAAGAAAAGGTTAGAGATGACATTAAATGGGCATGGTGTGTAGCCTGAAGTAATCTTGTAAACTTCAGGGAACCAGGCCAGGTACTCCAACTTGCCCTGTCTGGCTCTGCTGTCTTCAAATTACTATCTGCCATCAGCCTAAACAGAAAATGCCTCCTGATAGTGACAGAACCTCAAGCTGGATCTCAGAAAATGGGTGCAACCAAGTAATTMTAGGATGTAACCCTTTAAAGTGTTTTATTCCTGAAGCACATCATCATCTTGGATCCCAGTCCTGACCTTAGCTTGTGCTTGTGGTATACTTTAAAATTCCCCTCAGTTTGCTTTGGATGGTGGTCCTGATATGTAAGCCTAAATATGAGTGAGTTTGACATGATGTAGGCTAGGGCAAGTAGCTTAGGAATCGCTGAAGATTTGGAGGAGAAGTTATTTTTAGTGACTGTAAATTAGAAAGAGAAATATATGACGTACTGAAACCTAATAATGAAATTGTGCTGCATAACTAAGTTTCCTTCTCAGATAAGTTCTACAACACCATAAACATACACCATTGGTAATAGCCACTCATAACAGAAACATCAAGAATTATTTACTTAGAYTGTAATTTCAGTTCTCAAATACTTATTCATTTCACAGTTTACTTGGTTAAAATACAGTATTTTATTATGCTTCTTGTTTGATGTTTAATTCAGTCTCTGAGTAGTTGTTTGAATTTGGTGGGAGCAGTGATCTCTTTGAAACTGCCAATATGCTCTTTCACCTACTACATAAGCAAGGAATTAGTTTAGCATCCAGATAAGGTTGCTGATTAAACAAAACTGGCATCTTGATCTTTACACCTGCATTTCTGTGCCTGCTGCTAAAATAGTTATAAACCAGCTATCTTCCTAAATGAATTTTATTCTAGACCTTTGCTCTCCAATCCATTAGTTTATTTTAAAAGTGGTTGAAAAATTCAGCTTAAACTACATGCAAATCCTTCCAAACAGGGCCCTTTAAATACACACATCCCCTTTTATGTGAACAGTACTTTGTTAATGGCTCAATAATTAAGAGAGTTTACATTTTAAAGACTTCAGTTTTTAATTGGCTGAATATTAATCACAGATCGCTTTCAGTTCTGTTGTGATATGCAAATTATTGATGCCTCAGCTGCATTTGTTTTCAGGTATCAGTCTAACYGCATAATGCAAAATAACATTCTGCAATTATTTCAATTAGATGCAGTCAGCCTTTGGAGCAAGCTATTTATTTCATTTCAGTAAATGAAGAAAGCAGTTGCTGTTTTCCATTCCCTGGCGTTTATTGCCCAGAACTAGCACTCACAACCGGTATGTGTACAGCAYATGAACAGTTTTCTAACTGGATCACGTTAGCATTCGTGGTAAAGGACAAGCAGTTGAACTCCCCTTGCAAGATTTCATTTGGTTAACTGACTCTTCTGCTTCGGAATGCGATGTCACCTTGTTTGAGGGTATTCATTACCATTTTAAGAAAGCCAGAGTCAATAGGAGTTGTTAATTAGCAGAATCTGTTTAGCACCGGTGCATAACATTTGAGTGAGGATTTTTTTCCATCAGACTGCAGCTGTTACCTACGCAGAGAAGGAATTTCACCTAACCACAAAGAATGAGATAGACAAATAGCTGCGTTGTCGTAAGAACGGCTCGAGTATGCCTCCTCGCAGCGATTTCGCTCCATAATTGCAATTCACATTAAATGCAGCAAATGTTACCATCCTGCCCACTCAGTTTCCACCTCTACTTTTGTTTCAAGCCGGGAGGGGAGATCACCAGAAAAGAGAGGGGGGAGTCCTTGCTTGCCTCCTCTCTCTCCTTCCCCCGCTCGGCTCTCGCAGCCGCGCTGCCCTGCGGCTCCTGGGGCCGCGCTGGCCCCGTCCCGGCCGCGGGCTGCACTTGTGGCTGCCTCGCCCGCCCATGGCAGCCCCGGCGCGGCTCCCGCCGCGGCCCCGCCGCCCCGGGGGGCTCCTCCCGCCCCGCACGCCCCGCCTGGGCTCCGCGGGGGCGCAGCGCGACGGCTCCGCGGGAAAGGTACCGGCGGCACGGCGCCTCCGGGCTGCGGGAGAGGCTCCGGCCGCGGCGATGCGCCGGGATTGCTGCCCCGGAGCGGCGTCTCCCTCCCCGGCGGAGCAGCGCTCGGTGCGTGCATGTGTGTGTTTGTCTGTGTATGTGTGTGTGCGCGTGTGTGCGCGTGTGTGCGGGTGTGCGTGTGGCGAGGGGAGGGGGCTCGCTGCGTGCAGGGGGTGGGCGAGAGCAGTGCGATGGGAGCGGGCGCCCGTGTGCAGAGGGATCCTCTCCCCGCATGTGTGCGGGGGACCGCGGCGGCGGGGCAGGGCTCAGCCGGGCGGCTGCTGCATGCGGCGGAGCCCGCGGGGTTCCGCAGCGCCGGGCTTGCCCTCGCTCCGCGCGGCCGGGGGTGCTGGCCCCGGCGGGCGCCCGGCTGCCCCCGCCGCCCGCGGAGCCGCCGGAGCCCGGAGCTGGCGGGGAGAGCGGCGGAGCGCAGCCGAGYGGAGCCGCGGCGACCCCGGGCGCCGAGGTAGGGACGGTGCCGGGCTGGCCGCGGAGAGCCGGGAGCATCACCGAGGGCGGCGGGCGCCCGCCGGGCGTGTGAGTGCGGGCGGGGGTGGGGGCACGGCGGAGCCGCCCGTACGTTGGCGTTTTAATTTCTTTTAATTATTCCGAAGGTTTTGTTCTCATTGCTATAAGAATTACCGGTGCTGTTTTAAAGACGGCGAGGGGTGGGGTGGGGGGAGGCGGGGGTGCACACGACGAGGCGACAGTGGCTTCCTGCCGGAGCCTCTCTGCCATCGCGCTCGCCTCTCCCCGCAGCCGGCCGCCTCCCGGAGCCCCGGCCAGCGGCACCGGGCGCAGCGCTGCCCTCTCCCATCCTTCCCGGGAGAGCGGGCGAGCGGAGGCACCGGGGCCGGGCGGCCCAGAAAAGCCGGCGGAGGTGTGGGAGGGACGGGGGGGCAGGNGGTGTGGGAGGGACGGGGGGGCAGGATCTGCGCAGTGGGGCTGGGGAAGGGGGTGTGTGGATCCGCTGCGGGCTGGACTTTGCAAAGGTACCGGGGCGGGGGGGGCTGGTGCGTTCAGCGGCGGGGAGCGCGGCCGTGCCTTGTTGCGAAGGGACGGCGGAGGGGATGCGGGGCTGCTCCGCCGCGCTCTGCCCGCTCCCGGCCGGGATGTGCCCGTGCCCCTGCCGCCCTCCCCCGCCGGGAGCCAGAGGGCGACGGGGCGCCCACGGCAGAGGGGAGCCGGCACCAGCYGAGCCGGATGCGGCAAAAAATTGCGGTAGTGCCGGCACTGCTGGCCGGGCTCGCCGCCCCGCCGCCAGCCCCGCGCAGCGCCCGCAGCCCGCCCGCCCCGCACCGGCCGGGGCCCCGGGGCTGAGGAAGAAGAGGGACTCGAGCGTGGGCGAGGCAGGGATACGGGAGCACGGCGCCTGCCGGGGGAGGGAGACGGAGCGGCGGGGGCGCGGGGACGCCGGTCCGCCCCTGGGGGCGCGCTCGCCGCGGCCGGGGTCGGCAGCCTGCGGGCATCGGCAGCCGCTGCTCCGCTCTCCCTTCTCCCGGCAAGCGGCCTCCTTGACCCYTTCCTTCGGCCATCCTTTCCTCTCATCCTTCCTTCTCTCCTCTGTGCTTTTCCTCCCTCTTGTCCTTCTGTCCTGCGGTCTTTGCTCATCCCTCCTCTCCCCTCCCTTCCAGGACCCCCGGCACATCCTCCCCTTGTGTCTCCCTCCAGCCCGGTTCTCCTCCCTCCAGCTGGCTCCTGCTTTCTCCACTTTTCGTTCTGGCTCTCTCCTGCCAACTCAGTGGCTTCCTACAGCAGGAAATGAAAGGGACAAGTTGGGAAATGGGGGTAATGGGAAGATGGAATGTGTGTGTGTGCAATGTATTGGTTATTGACTGATTTATTAAAAAAAGGGGGAAAAAAACCTCTACCTTATAACTCAGAGGAAATGCTGTGGCTCGAGTTCTTCTGCGTAAAAAATGGCTGGCTGGACTATATGCAAAGGGTTCTTTATCAATGCAGGAATAAGAGCAAATTACATAATGTTTTAGGGGGAAGAAATAGTTCTCAGATTTCAGTAGTGTCAGAGTGGCAAATTGTGACTTTGTTTTTCCCTGCAAGTCAGTGTATTGTTATTCCTGGGGATGGGGCTGTGTGCTTGTGCATGCTTCTTCCATGTCTGAGTGCTTCCATTGGACACCCAGAGCTGATCTTCTTTTGTGAATAGTTGTATTTCTGCAGTCAGTTTATCACCTACTTATTTAAACTAGACATCAGAAGTGACAGAAACAATGTGTGTGCATGCCTGTGTAGCCCTTGAGTGAATATCTTTATCAGAGTGATACATCTGTATGTGCTGTTGCTTTATATACATATACTGAGCATTGGCATTGCCTTTTGTGTCAGCATCTCCATCCTTTCTATATTGTGCTATCCCGTCCCAGATGTTTGGGCATGCATAACATCAGCATTTGTGTTTAATATCCCTGAAATGCACAGCAACATGAGCAGTGCACAATTGAGAGGAGTAAATATGCATAAAATTGGAATCTCTTTTGGTTATTTTACTTTATTAGTTATGCATGCTTGGCATGTACAAGAGAGAGAAATACATTTGACAGACCTGAGAGTTATTTGTGTTTCTCTACAGAAATTTACATTCTGTGTTTGAAATCATCCCAGCTCCCRTGCATTTGTTTGGTTGTTAAAGTCTTTCATGTTATTTTAAATTCAGTTCTTGTAGTTTATCTATAATACTTGGCAGGTACAGTAGCTCAGTGGTATAACATTTCTAACCCAAGTGACGTTTTGGAGCAATGTCAACTGAAAAACATTTTCTTTTTCTTTCCTTCTTTCTTCTTTAGATTCTTTATCTTTGTTCAGGAGCCTAAGGTTGCTTGCTGATCATAAGAAGATGATTCTGTGGCTCTTTCTGGTTCTGTCATCTCCAGTTTCTTCTACAACTGCAGATGCTGATATATCTGTGGAAATTTGCAATGTTTGCTCCTGTGTGTCAGTTGAGAATGTACTTTATGTCAACTGTGAGAAGGTTGCAGTCTACAGACCAAATCAGCTTAAGCCACCATGGTCTAATTTTTACCACCTCAACTTTCAAAACAACCTGCTAATTATTCTATACCCAAATTCCTTTCTTAATTTTACACATGCAGTGTCCTTGCAACTGGGTAATAACAAGTTACAGAACATTGAGGGAGGGGCCTTTATGGGTCTTAGTGCATTAAAACAGTTGCACTTGAACAACAAYGAATTAAAGATTCTCCGGGCTGACACTTTCCTTGGCATAGAGAACTTGGAGTATCTCCAAGCTGACTACAATTTAATCAAGTTTATTGAACGGGGAGCCTTCAATAAGCTTCACAAGCTGAAAGTCCTGATACTTAATGACAATCTGATTTCATTCCTTCCCGATAATATTTTTCGATTTGCTTCTCTAACCCATCTGGATATACGGGGGAATCGAATACAGAAGCTGCCGTACATTGGAGTTCTGGAACACATCGGGCGAATTGTTGAACTGCAGCTGGAAGACAACCCCTGGAATTGTACTTGTGATTTGTTGCCTTTGAAAGCGTGGCTGGAGAACATGCCCTATAACATTTACATTGGAGAGGCTATCTGTGAAACACCCAGTGACTTGTATGGAAGGCTGCTGAAAGAGACCAATAAGCAGGAGCTGTGCTCCATGGGGACAGGGAGTGATTTTGACGTGCGCATCCTGCCTCCCTCGCAGCTGGAGCCCGGCTACAGCACGCCCAACGGCCACACCACCCAAACATCAGTGCACAGATTAGTCACAAAGGCACCAAAGACTACAAATCCTTCGAAGATCTCGGGGATAGTAGCAGGCAAGGCACTGTCCAGTCGCAATCTCAGTCAGATCGTGTCTTACCAGACCAGGGTGCCTCCTTTAACTCCTTGTCCGCTCCCTTGTGTTTGCAAAACTCATCCTTCAGACTTGGGATTAAGCGTAAATTGCCAAGAAAGAAATATAGAATCGATGGCTGAACTCGTACCCAAGCCTTTAAATGCCAAGAAACTGCATGTAAATGGCAATTATATTAAGGATGTGGATACTACAGATTTCGCTGAGTTTGAGGGGCTGGATTTGCTACATTTAGGCAGCAATCGGATTTCAATGATCAAAGGAGATGTTTTCCGCAACCTTACAAATTTACGGAGATTGTACCTCAATGGCAATCAGATAGAGCGTCTGAGCCCAGAGATGTTCGCTGGCCTCCACAATTTGCAATATCTGTATTTGGAATACAATGTTATCAAAGAAATCCTAGCAGGCACCTTTGACTTAATGCCAAATTTGCAGTTGCTCTACCTGAACAACAATCTTCTGCGAAGCTTGCCAGCGTATATTTTTGCTGGTGCACCACTTGCTAGACTGAATCTGAGGAACAATCACTTCATGTATTTACCTGTAAGTGGTGTTCTTGATCAGCTAAAGTCTCTTACACAAATAGATTTGGAAGGTAATCCGTGGGACTGCACTTGTGATTTAGTTGCTTTAAAACTGTGGCTTGAGAAGCTAAATGACGGTATTGTGGTGAAGGAATTGAAATGTGAGACACCTGTGCAGTTTGCTAACATAGAACTTAAGTCTCTGAAAAATGAGATTCTCTGTCCTAAACTTTTAAACAAGCCATCTGCTCTGTTCACTAGTCCCATGCCTGCTGTTATTTTTACAACACCCCCGGGACCAGTCCGGAGTCCTCCTGGTGGCCCAGTTCCATTGTCCATCCTAATCCTGAGCATATTGGTTGTGCTGATTTTAACAGTGTTTGTTGCTTTTTGTCTTCTTGTTTTTGTGCTTCGGCGCAACAAAAAACCAACCATAAAGCATGAAGGGATTGGAAACCAAGAGTGCAGTTCTATGCAACTGCAGCTAAGAAAGCACGATCACAAGTCAAACAAAAAAGATGGACTGGGTGCAGAGGCCTTCATTCCTCAAACCATTGAGCAGATGAGCAAAAGCCATACCTGTGGCTTGAAAGAGTCTGAAACAGGCTTCACGTTTGCTGACCCACCAGGGCAAAAAGTCATTCTGAGAAATATGAATGAAAAGGAGAAAGATTTGTTGCATGTGGATTCCAGAAAAAGACTTAGCACAATCGATGAACTGGATGAGTTATTCCCTGGAAGGGATTCCAATGTATTTATTCAAAATTTTCTTGAAAGTAAAAAGGAATACAACAGCATAGGGGTCAGTGGCTTTGAAATACGTTACCCAGAGAAACTGCAAGACAAAAAAGCCAAGAAATCTCTAATAGGTGGTAATCATAGTAAAATTGTAGTAGAACAAAGAAAAAGTGAATATTTTGAACTAAAAGCTAAACTTCAAGGTTCACCTGACTACCTACAAGTCCTTGAAGAACAAACAGCTTTGAATAAAATATAGGTCATACAATCTTATTGCCTACAGAGGACATTTATTTAACGATGAAAGTGCCTTTTGTTGACTTTTAACTTCCAAATACTATATTATATTGATAGGCATAGAGGCAGGTGTATCCAAGGGTGTCTGATTAACTGTAGCTGCGTATGATTTGTCAAGTAGAGGAGAATTTCCTTAATAGATYTTACTCCATAAAGCTCATGCCCTGTGGAATCCTGTAGGGATACTGCAAACTCTATTGCCAAAGGGATGCTTTATACACGTTACACTGAATTTAACCTCAAGAGGCATATATGTTTTGTATCTCAAATGCAAACCATCGTCTCCTTGTGATTTGTTAGAACAAACACAAGAAACCTGGTACTGATATTTGTACTTCAGCTGGGTCCTTCATCCTGCACGTGGATTTAAGTTGGTGGAACTGGAGTAATCCTTTGATTTGCGGTGTTCTAAKGGCACTGTTTAAAGCTTACCTGGAAAGTAACAAGCATGCAAAGAGAGAACATTCAATAGTATGTGTAAATTGGTTACATTTATGGGCTGCATCTTGAAACCACTGGAATTATAATGTTAAATTGTGTTTAAAATATACCATGCATTACATACCTATGAAATAAATCTGACCACTTGAAGCATACATGTCTATACAGAAAATTAAAAGAAAGAAAGAAAGAAAATAGTTCAACCTGACTTCTGCAGTATTCGTGACATCTGAAGAAAATATTTGATATTTATGCAGAATCTGTTCTAAGACTCATCTCCAATTAAAACTAGAGTTCCTTCTCAGTTACGTGAAACTCTTGCAACCCCAACAGGTTGTCCAAAATTGTCAAAGTGCTTACTGTGTGAGCGTAGCAGAAATTATTTTTGTAATATAATTCATATTTATGAAATACTTTGTATACTACATAGGAAAAAAATATGTACTCCTTAATATGTATTTAATATGCCTGACTTGTTTTCCTGATCACAATGCATTAATCATTCAGTATAAATAAAACCAGAACAATATACCAAACAGCAACCGGGGATGTAATGTATAGCATCATCCAGAATTAAGTGATCAGATAATAATGGTAATAATAATAATGATAATAATAATAAAGTTGTTCTGTACTATTCTCGTGAGATTAGCATATTACCTTATTTCAGATCTGTTACCAGTGGTGCATTTTAAATTAGACTGATTAGTTTTTTAGCATTGTGTCCCAGGCTGTTACTTGCCATCAGTTTTCTTGCTTTTCAGGTCTCTACAGCTTAATCTGAATACTTTTCACAAGCATTTACAGGAATTTATGCTAAGGGGAATATTTTTATTATACATGCAGGAGTTTTCTGTTCTTATCTCTCTGGCTGCTTTTAGTCAGCAAAACCTGATCAGAGCAGTGAACAATATGGCAAATCCTGTTCAAAACCACAGTGCAAAATGGATATAGTGGTCTCAGTTCAGAGGACTGTGTAGCTCACAACTAGAGAGTAAAAGCTTGCCTTTGTGAAAGCTGAATCTGAATAGCCAGGAAAAAAGGTAGGAGAATGGAAAATCGCTATTGTATCTCACTGATAGATGGTACTTTGACATGAGAATAGAGGTATATTGGTAAGGCATCCTAGAAAAAAGGTAGGAGAATGGAAAATCCCCATTGTATCTCACTGATAGATGGTACTTTGACATGAGAATGGAGATACATTGGTAAAGCATCCTAGAGCAAATCTATGTGATGAGATTAACAAATTTTCTTTGACTCAATGAGCTTTGGATAAGTCCCTCTTATCTCCTTTGCTTTCAGAACCTGTACCCCTCCTTACCTTTTATAATCAATACATTAGTCAATTAAGATAGTAGGATATAACATGAACGTTTTTCATGAGTTTGAAGCTAGCAAAAATTAGAGCAAGACTCAATAATAATACTGTGAAGAAGGCTGTGTCAGCTATTTCCAATATAAACCTCTAATTTCAGGGCTTTGTGACACTGAGTTGAAATTTTTATTCTGGAATGATACTTGGCAAACAGCCTGCAGTATATTTTTATCAAAATAGACCAAAAAAAAAAAGGCACTGCTTCTTTATTTAAGAGAAAGCAAACAAAACATTTCTCTACTTTCAGACATTTGTTTATGCTCTTTTGGCTTAGAAAGAGGGTGGTTTTATTATTTTTCTCCATACTGCATAGTATATACATGAATTCAGATAATAAAATTGMGAGAGATGAATTAATGGCTGAGTTTCTTTAAAAAGCTGCCTCTATCCGTGCACAATAATTAACTTGATTCAGAATGTCATAGGGATTTTGAGGACATGGATACTGCGTACACATGCAGTTCTGGCATWAAAAGCTCCTGGTTGACCAATGATGCAATAATGCATGGCTAAGGTTTGGATGAGAACATGTGAGTTTATTTATTGTCTGTGAATTAAAGAGTGTCCATGGTGCACTGACCAGGTGGACTCTGCTGGCTCCTTCMGTAGGCTGAGGGTGACAGGTCCTGCTCTGCTCTGCACAGAGCTGTGTGGCCTCGAGGATGGGTCCCAGTTCACTGGGGTTTGCCAAAGCAGAASGTGTCTGACACACTCACTGGCATGTCCTGTATGATCCTCCTGAGAGCAATGTGCTAAAAATATWAAAAATTGCGAGTAAGGAAATGCTTCTAAGTGATGATAAAACTGATGTGCTTGTGACTTCTGCTGCCCTKAGTCAAAAGAACAGAGATAAATGATCATACTTTCCTAAGCTAAAAAAAATGAGGGTTTTTTTTGTTTCATTTTGTGTTGTGAGGTTTTCTGGGGGTGTTCTTTCTGGGGTTTTGTTTTGGTTTGTTTTTATTTAAATTTGTTTTGAGTTTTTTTGGTTTTTGGAGTGGTGTCTTCTGTTTGCTGATCAAAAGAACTGAACCGTTATGCTGTATCATTACATTGGGTCAGAGTTTTCTGATCACTGAGGCCCCAATTCCAGTGAAGCATTTCACCTCAACCTAAATCATGTGCAGAGGTACTATTCATGAGATAATAATTAGATACCTGCCCAAGAGTGGGGCTTAGCTAGAGTTTTGTCATTGACTTCAAAACAAGCCAGCTCAGAACCATTGTATATAATCCATAGAGCCCAGAGACTCGTCTGGGGTTATGCAGTTGAGTGTAGGTTCACCAGCATCAGTAAAGGTTGCACAATCTGGACCTTCCTGTAGAAATTGTCCCTAAGTGTTTTACAATGTATGGTGCAATATGTAGGCATAATAGTGTGAGTGAAGAGTGCAGAAGCTGGCAAAACACTATTTTTCTGTGAAATTGTTACTTTGAATGGCAACCTTAGTGTCAGTTCATTTTCTCCATGTTTGGAAACGGTGTATGTGTCTGCACAGCAGTTTTAGTGTGATGTCCATTCAAATCTCTGGTCAGTCTTTCTGAGAAGGTGACTCTTGGGTGTGGCTTAACGGGTCTGTCTGTTCATTATATTGGTTTGAGTGGCCATGCTTGTAAAATGGCTGTTGAGACCCATAGACATAAACTAAATCAGTGAAGGTGTTGGCATAATCTGTTGTCTCCATTGTATTATAAAGAAGTTTCCATTTTTAAATGAAATCAATAAAGTGTACTCGTTTCCTTGAAAAAAAAAAAAAATTGTGCAATTTTATCAGAAAGCAAATACCGCGGTGCAAGAACACAAGAACAGGTGATTTATGTTTTGCATTTAGTGTTCAAGATTGACAATAATGAAACAATCTAGTATATAAATATATTTTTAAATGCTTTTTTTTTTAAAGCCATAATGATGATATAAATTATAAAGGCATGGCCTTGTGAATAATGTTAACAAATGTTTCAGAATCAAGAAAAAAACATCCAGAACTTGATGGTGGTATAATATCTATAATATCTTTTGCATGATTTGTATGTTGATATTGTATGAAATGAGCACAGTGAGACTTTTTTTTTGGTTGCATCCAAAGAGTTAGGAAGGAAATATAACAAGAATGTATTTATAATCACTCTATTTTGAAATAAAGTAAAGAAAACAAAATGTATTGGCTTTACCCTGTTTTGATCATTACTATTTTAGGTTAGTTTATAATTTAGGAAGTTACTTATGACATCCAGTCCAATGTAAAACACAGAAACCTATTGTTTATTAATTTTGTTTGCCTTCATCAATATCAAAATACTAGTCAGTGTTGACTTCAAAGTTTGTATGAAATATTAATAAAATTGTTTGGTACTATTGTATTTCTGAAACTAGACTTTGTTAAGTGCCTGTGATATTCTCTTTTGGATTATTTGTATATGGATGAGAGAGAATCTGTAAAGCAGTTATGCAGTAATGTTTTCTAACCATATCAACAATTTTTTTCTATTTTAGAAAGTTTTTCTCATCTTCTGTTGTCCAACAAAATCTTCCTTCCCCCTGTTATGCAAATAATCCCTCCAAAGTCAGTGATTTTTTTCCATTACTACCACAAGGAGAATTGAGTTTTCAGTTGGATTCTCAGTTCTTCAACCCAGAAGTGCTTAGAAGAACAATTATATAATGTTAGGGGCATTTGCTTTSATTCTGCTCTCTTCTTATTAGTCATTTTCAATAACAATTTTTCAGAGGAAAGAAAAGTTAATTTGTCCTTAGAAGAAGCAAAAGCACCAATCCATCTACCATTTCATTTGGTTAGGTTAGTTTTAGAACTGAAAGTTGCAAAGATATCTTTAGGTAGTTTAATTTCCAAATTTATATTTTGTAGTGAAAATGGTTTACAAAGCCTCATAAAAATCTTCATGGCAAGGGAGAAGAGCAGGAACAGAATTACATTTAGATKAAACATTCCCTGTTGTGCAGGGTTTAACATGCATTATAATGGCAGTGAATGTGAATCAGAATGGGATATGGAGTGGAAAATCAGGACTTGATACAGATTTTTTTCACTCTTAGTTGAAATGTAACATTAGGAACAAACTCACAGCATTAGTTGAGAAAGGCCTACATACAATATTCCATATAATTTCTTTCTAAAGAAAAACTCGAGAACCAGGCATTAATTATTCATGTTTTGATAATAAGTGTGCACTGCTTTTCTGAATGCAGAGGAACTTGAGAGTTTTCTGTTAATATGTTTTGTCATTATTAGTTTTATTTCCAATTTCAATTCACTCATCCTTATGTATTGTGTTTGATGCTCTGTTGGAAAACAAAAATAAGAATGCTGTTGCTCAGGGACAAACTCTTCTCAAAAATTTACCARTGTAAATCCAGACTGACTGAACAGACTTCAATGGAGTCAAATTCACTGTTACTCTAGTGAAAAAAAAAGCAGCAAGTACAAGATCTATCCATCATTGAAATAAAAAGAAGTAATTTTTGACTTGAAAAGTAATATAATCTTGCTTTAKACTCTTGTTGATTTGTGTGGTAAAGCTGTTACTGTTTCAAACRACTGCAGGGAGAGCACAGACCAAGTGCAGTTCTGTGTCTGTTTGATGTCAGTGGAACTCTGCAGTGATTCCAGAGCTGTGGGCATCCCAGAGCTGCACTATGGGTACAAAACTATATAAATTTACTGGTTTATACATACACTTGGGTAGATCTCACATAAAATACAAACGCTTTCTTAACAATACAATTTACTTTCTCCCTGTAATGGAGCAAGTTACTCCACTCTTGTTTTCCATTGAGTAGGGAGTTTATTGCAAATATCTTTGTTTCACTGCTAATTTTATTTGTATTCACTWGCAATACTTGAGATAACTAATTCATTGTCTGAAAGCAGTACATTTCAGTCTGTTATTTTTAAAATACCAGTCACTGGTAACAGACAGATACTGAGTTATGTTGAATKTCCATTCCCTAAGTAATAATTCCATAAATAATTCCTCAAAAGCACAAATACAGATTGAATAAGAAAAAAAAGTCCTAGCTTTTACTAAATCTGAATTTTTTGAATGCATGTATGGGAAGGCTTAACACAGTGTAGTACAACTCTGATGGGTAACAAATGGTACCTTACTTCTTTTTGGTCTTTGTTTAACCAGAAAACAGAAAGTGATCTCTAAATGGTTCAGTTRTCATTTTGTAACAGTAGAGTAACAATATTCCTAAATTTCCCTCATCCACGAGGATTTCATTTCTTGGTTTAATTTCATGTGGTTTCCTGGAAATGTGTGCACTATGACCTTGCAGAGCATCCTCCCACTCCATGCTCTCATTTCTCCTTCAGTGAGCCAGTCCTTTACAGCTGAAGGTTTTTCTGGGCTTGGGTTGATGGCAGTTTCCAAAGAGGCACAAGAGTGGGATTTGTCAGTTCCTAGAAAACAGCTAAAAAAGGCAAACTAAGAGCCTGTCCTGGATGGTTTCTGAGTCACGTCAGATGGTGTATGATCCAAAACAGAAATGTAGAAAATGGTTTAAGCTTTTGTTGGGAYGTTTTGTGCTGAGCTTTTGAAGCCGGACAGTTGTGGCTTTCCATGACTTTAATTTGTGTTCAAAGGAAATGTGGTTCAGTCAATTGAATTCTGACAGACTGTGGCTAAATCCTGCAGACATCTGCACCCACTCACCTGAGCCAGGCTTTGGTGTCACTGTTCACTGAAAAGTCTTGCACAAATCACTCAGGTTAAACCAGCTKTGATACAGATTTCTCAGGGATGCTTTTAAGTAGGATGTGGATGCATTTTTGTGCACACTGAGAGCTGTTTGGGTGTGGGGTCAGTCTGTGCCCAGTGTTTGCTGAGCTGTGGCTTTGGTAGGGGATCCCTTCATGTGCTCCATTAGTGCTCACATGTGAATATGAGACACAGCACAGGATGTACATCTCAATGAGCAGAGTCACTAAGGGCAGTGTGTTTTGACAGATTTTGAGCTCTTCACTGCAAGAAACTGCAGGAAAGGATATACCATACAGCAGTACAGCAGATTTTCTTGCTCCCTGGCAGGATTTCATAGACCYTGTGAGTCCTTCTCAGCAGGGTATTCTTGTCTATACACTGCAAATAAGGCTCCAGGTCACCAGTCTAGTGTATGTGCAGTCTGTGTTTGCTTATACCCAAAAATAGTTTTGTGAAGAAGGGTAGGAGAAAAATTTCCTCTTTTTTCTTTTTCTTTCTTCTTTTTTTTTTTTCCTGAAAATCAAAATGGGCTGAATTTGAATTTTTCAAGATTGAAAAATAAAAATGCAGGTATTTTAAAGAATGGTCACATTGTTGGTTAATATCAGTACTATTAAAGTATTTTACTAAGAGAGAGAGGAAGAAAGCAGTTGTGTTTATATTTTTAGCATGCAACTTTTCAGTTTCCATTCTTGGGTTGGAATATGCCCCTGGGTTCCAAGGCACTTAGATGTGCAKCTCAGGGCACAATGCAAAGATTCATCCTCAATGTCTTTCTGCCTTTTGTGTGGTAGGAATGAAATGCAAGGTTTTGAATGTTCCCTCTCTGTTTGCTTTAATGGAAGTTACATCAGCAGACATTCCTCAGGACCAGACTTGCAGCTCCTGTTGAGTTGTGCCTGCAGTTTGGTGAGGTTGGTTAGAGCAAGAGTACAAATGTCATACAAGGGGTGATCTTTTGGATGAGGTTAGAACTTTGTAATAATTGGGGTTCATATGGCTTCCTTCTTAAACATCAACATGTCATTGCATTGTTTTATACTTATGAAGATCTTTACTTCTGTGATCAGTTCAATAAATCAGTGGTTTTACAAATATGATCAGGAARTTGGGTCCAAGTGTCTAGAAAAAAAAGCTTTGCTTTTAATTCTCATGTTTCTTAAGAAAATAAAGAGCAAAAACATCRTGAATAACCTAGACTTAAGGTTTCTTTTTGTTCAATGAAAATTACTTTCACCTTAATGAAGTGAAATATTCAGAGAGTACAATTGAAATATTTAGGAATTAATTTGGGAAAATATGGTTTGTGCCAACAAACGAGGCCCCTATTTTGTAATCCTTTCTCAAGAATATAAGCTGGGATGCCATAAGAGGTTTTATCTTTTAAGTAGCTTCTCCTAGAATCTGGAGTTTCATTCAGCTGYTGGAGCTATGCTATGAGCATGATTTTATGATTTTGCTGTATTGGTCAGCAAAGCAASAGTGTGATGCATTTTCTCTGTGTAGCTTTGTCAAGTCATTTATACCACTTGTGACAGCAAAGATAGTAAGGATTATAAATTGTAAAGTGTGTTGGTAAGGATTCCTATACATTTGTAATGTGCTTTCAAAATGAAAGCAGCATGCAAATGATGAGTATTATCAGCATACAATCCATTTCAAAAGGGAAGTAGCACTGTACTCTGCACAGAGCTCTATTGTTCAGATTGAGGAATATCATTGAGAGTGGATAAGCTGTGTTTTCCTCTTTGTAGACTTTTCTTCTTCAGCTGTTAAATAGACCTGTTTACTCTGTACAGAGCAATACAACTCTGAGCCATCTGCAAGAAAACACGTAAGCCTGAAAAAGACAAGCAAATACATTCCCTCCCAAAAGAACGTCTGCATTATAATAATAAAATCACTCATAGTTTCCAGTGTCATTGGCACCTTTGGCATTTTTGCTATGGTGACAAGCTGTGGGACTGAGATGTGGAGTTGGCTTCAGCTCCTGTTTCCTTTCCCCACACCAGAACTCCCTGTGGCATCACACATGGCCAAGGTCAGTTTGCCCAGGTGCCTTTCAGTGCCAAATGGGGCTGAACAGCATGAATTCACACCCACTCTGCAGGCATTTGCAATRAGCTAGAACTGGAGTTATCATGGCTAGATACACTCAGAGAAGCATGGCAGTGACCTTTGCCAAAATGCCCTCTCCTTTACCCTCTGGAGCACACCTGTGCCATGGCCCACARCATCCTTGGGCCAAGGAACAAGGCTGTAGCAGGGCTCAGTAACATCCTTCTTTTAGCCTTGCAGGGAAGAAAAGTAACACAAGAGCTCTGCAATCAAGAATGTAAGACTCTCCTTGGCTGGCTGCTATTCAATATGTGGGCTAGTTCCTTTTGCAAGAGGAGAAGTAATCTTCACTGCTGGATCCAGTCTAAACTCTGGGGGCCGGGTAGGAAGAACTTGTTTGACCAAATGAGGTTTCCCCCACAGTACAGCTAGCCCAGGTTCTCTGTCAGATGTGTGGAGACACATCTTTTTCCCTGTCTGTAAATAGTATACACCTAAACTTGTATTAACAGTTCTAATGGTTTGATAATGTGCTACACAATACATGTGCATGTCCAAAATTGCATTTCCATGTGGTATTGCTGAGTGTCACTGGCAGTAAATGAGGACATGAGGACAACCAAATGAGTAATGAGGACAACCATTTTTTACCTCAAAACCTATTGTGGTGGCCAGATTCAGATTGCTTTACCTAATAATTACATGTGCTTCTTGTAAAATAGTTTATTTTCTTAATGACAACACTCTGTTTCTTTTTAACAGAAAGAGAAGGCTTTCACCTTTTTCTTTTTTACTCATTCCTCTGCAGTTGGAGTTCTATTAATCCATTTCCAACCCATAAAGAACAAAGAAAACATCTTCTACAGGAAAACTCCACTTTATGTAACGCACTGAAGATGGCACTGTAGTAACAACTTCATACTGTGAATGATAAGATATGCTTGTGTTTGTTACTGGGAAATTGTGATTTTTTTATTTATTTAGCACAGCTAACACAAAGCCAAAGGTCAGTTTAATGCAGCACCACTCAACACTGCTACTGTAATTCAGGGTGAGGAAGRGTTTCTGTTACTTGGACTTTTCACRAGGAGACTCCAAGTCAACCCAAATGTGGAATAGTTTATAGTTGATCTTCATAATGAGAGGAGATTTTTTTGCTAAAAAAGAAAAAAATCCAAGGAAGACACAGAAAATCCTTTCTGTAAAGGATATCTCCCCATGTCTGTAACCCTTAYAGGCCATGTTAAGGCATATTAACACCACAGCAGGTCTCTAAAGACCCAATGAACCTTGGGACCTTCATGGCTTTAGTTGCACTGCACAAAACTTCCAAAATTCAGTTTCCTATAGAGATTGGAGTCTTTAATTCATCTGAAACTGGAGCTTCAAGTTAAAAGAAAAACCACCAACCAACCACACACTAAGAACACCAGACACAGCTAACAGCCACATTTAGGTTAATGATAATTTGTAGTAAGACTTAAAAAAACCCAAATTTAAACTGACACTTATGTAGGTCTGAAATTATGCTTCTATCTGTTTCATAACCCACACTTTTTAAGCCTTTCACTCATAGCTGGTGGGAGTTTTGGGTTGTTTTGAAGTATGTGAGTAATTGGGCCAGTGTGCAGCAATTACYTCTCCCAGCTACTTCCATCATACATGCCTGAGCTATTTTGAAGGGGATTAAAAAGGCAAACTTTATATCCTTTTTGCTTTGTCTTGCTCAGGAGAAGTCAGTGGAAGAATTTGTGTGAACTGCCACAATGGGGATCTTTTTCAGGTGTAGAGAAAAAATTGCAGGRTTTAAAGCCCCACTGATTTCCATGAGAGACAGCATCTGTCCCAGATGACCTAATGCTCTTTGTCAGCAAACTAATTTTGGGGAGGAAAATTTTGACTTTTTCCAAACTCCCCTYCCAAGCTGCCAAAGTACTTCTCCAGCTGTCTGATATTTTAAGTGTGCAGCTTTTCAAAGATACGGGAGTTAAATAAGTTTAGGGCCTTGATCTTGGAATAAATCTGGTAGGAGCTCTCTAATTTCCCCAGCAGGATGCTCTGCTCTTTACACAGCCCCTTCCAGCTGCCTSAGCAGCCTCCTCAGCCTCCCCTCCTTTGCCAGCTCCAAACTTCCCACAGAACCTCTGCAGATTGCCCAGCAGAGGAATGCTGGGTTTGTTCTTGAGTGAATGAAAGCAGGGGTAAATAATTTCTGTTTGTGCYSCCAYGACYTCCAGCTACAGTAAAAACTCAGTGTGGGTGATGGAGAGAGACACAAGCAAGCCAAGAAACCCAGAAGCCCATGGTGAGGTAGGGGAATATTTGAGGGATGCAGAAGGAGGAATTGAAACAACTTGAGTTTGAACTTCTGGAGCTGGAATTTTTGCTTAGAGGTGATTTTGGGGCCATGGGATTGCTTAGAGGCCTATGAAGCAGTGAGCAGGCAAGATAGGTGAGAACAGACTGAGCTGTTACAAAAATAAGCACTAACTTATATACTCATGTAAACATTTGGAGATGTCTGTGATGCATCGGCCATTAATATTTAATTTATCACTAGTTAAATATTTTATTTTGTATCATTCTTTACTGGAAAGGTGATGGATTGCATCATCCACAAGGACCTATATATAAAGATCTGGCAGATTTCACAGTCTTTTGAAAAATAATTACACTTATAAGCAGTTTGCAGGAGGTAAAATGCATTATGAAGAGATTAGTCATGTGCAAACGTGTTGTCTCATTTTAGTTTGCAGAAAGGCAGAGTAAACACCTGCAGGCAGTATTTGTATTGCAAAGGGAGAGTTATTTTGAACCTGAAGAGAAGCTGCCACCTGGATCTTCACTACCCCAATCATCACAGAAAATTGGAGCTGTTTGCTCCTACCTGCCATGGCTGAGGTGACAGCACAGTGCACTGCCCCTGTACTTGTGTCCCCTGTCCTTGTGCCCCCTTCACCTGTGTGTAGGAGGATACAGATGAAGGTAGTATAGAATGAAATCTTATCCCCCAAAGAGTTGCAGCTGGACCAATTACTAAAGATTAGGAACAGGCCTGATCTTAACAGGCCACACCTGTAGCCAGTAAGAATAAATGGTATGAAAGAGTGGATTGGTGGGATCTGGAGTCAGATGATGGTTACTACAAGGACAAGGAAGAGTCGGTGCTTAGAGGAGCTGCCTACGAGAAACATTGAGGAGGTATGAAAACTCTGAGGATATGGATCCCTTGCACTAYAATGATAATAGAACTCTTGATATATAAGACAAAACCTATGGGCAGCACAGCTGTSTCTGCACACCTGGGAATTCAGGTCTTTGCCTCTGTGCCTCGCTGGCACTTGTGCYACTCTAATATTTGGAGGGTGAGATGGCCCAAGACACAAGCCAGTGGATCTTAAACACTGTCAAAAAGCAGTTCTGTGCAATTCCTATTTTTATTTTGTCATGAACATGGCATGTGAAAGCTCCAGGCCACAGTCTGTGTCCTGTTCTGTGGTCACACACGGCCACCATCTCCCCTGACTGTCCCATCCCACACATACAGACCTTGGCAAGCCCTGAAAGCAGTTCCCTCTCTCTGTTGTCAGGCCTCTGACTGWGCTGCAGACAATGAACATCTCCTTCATTTTTCAGTAGTTCTTATTCTGAACCCAGGAAGGCATTTCCTCAGGTCCTTAACAGCAAGCTTAAGGTTAAGCATTTATTTAAGCTCTTTGCTAAACTGTGCCTTGCTGAATGCCTGCCAGATGAAAACAGATGGGCTAATTTAGCCTGGTGTTCTTCCATGACTTCAGGAGAGCTGTAAGAGCAGGAATCCTGATGAAAGGTGGAATCCAAAGCAAGTGAGGGGCAGAGCTAAATGCTTCCAAGCCACAAGATGTTTCTGAGTTCCCTGGGAATCTGTAGATTTGGAGATTGACTGGGGAGAGTACAAGCCTCTCTGCAAGGAGCATCACCCCAACTATTCATCCCTGGTGCTATCTCATTACCTACAAGGAACAGAACYGAGGAATATCAGCTTTTCCTCATTTGTCACCAAGAAACAGCTGTGCCTGGGCTGTGTGCAGTGAGCAGGGCTTTTTTCCTAGCTTATCACCCAGTCTGTGCTGTAGGGCTTTTGAAACAGAAATGTGCTCCTCTTCTGATGGCAYTTCTGATGAGCCAGTGGAGACACAAAATGTTCATGGATCCTTAAACCCCTCCCCTTTATTAAAGAGCAGCCAGGCATGCTGTGGTTGAAAGATTCCAAAAACTCTTGTGAATATGTTACAATTTGGTATAAAATTATGACCACTGTCTGTCACACATGAGACAATGTGGTAAGTTTAAGGTTTTGCCAATATGTCACATGCTTTTAAAAAATATTAAATAATGACTTATAAGATATATTAATGAGACAAATTGCTAACTTAGGAACACAGATTTGTGGAGATGCATTTTTACAGTAAATTGGTTTTGTTCACAAACCTGAGAATGCTGCTAATGCTGGCAGTGACATTTAAATGCTGTCCTGTAAGGTCTCAGGTCTATGACTTACTGTAATATGGTCTTAGGGAAAAAGAGTGAGAGAGCATGGAATTAAAAGCTTTACATATTTCAAGAGTACACTGAATCAATATTGTCTTAGCAATATTTATTGTTCCAGTGTTATATTTAAGGGTTGTTTTTTTTCTGTGTGTGGTTTTGCTTCTCCAACTGATGATACTCCTGCTATCCACAGGCAGTCTAGCTTGTTACCAAAATATGCCTGTTTATAATAGTTTTAATGCCAAATGAAAAAGTAGGAGTAAGAAAGGAAGGGTGGAATTTTGGCTTTAAAATGTCTTTCTCATGAATTTTCATATTATTTATTTCACAAGATCAAATGCTGGGTTTGAAAAATAGTATGACAGGGCKTGCACAAGAGATTTCAGAGGTTGAATATGAGCAACAAACCTTTTTTAGGAGAGAAAAAACAATAAAACCATCTCCAAACCTCARACAGAAAGCTTGCCTAAGAAATATCAAAGTTCAGTGTTGGGGGACTGTAAAATGCAGACCCAAATCTATCACTTTATTTTTACAGCAAGGTGTCATCAAGCTCTTCTCTGATCCAAGACTAAACAGCAATTTTCAAACTGTGGTGCCAGAACACAAGATCACCTTCATTTTTAGAACAGCATAGCTTGGAATGAGCCACTGCATGTATTAACCTCTGTAAAAACAGTGAATTTCAGCTTCTTGAACAGCACTTTATTCTCTTTGGGTAATTAACTCCCTTATGTGARTGGTGAAGTTCCTTCATTTAACCCAGAGAGCAGAAAGGGAATCCATGGAGTGCCAGTTTCACCCTCCTTCTTTCTTTGTACCCACTCAAAGGGCACCAGTGGACATCTTCCTGGATTTCATGGGATGTGTGTTGGGGAATGTTGCAGTAATAAGCAGACAGGACTCAGTTTCTTCAGGCAGGAAAAGCCAATCTTTAATGTCACAGCCCATTTTTATGCAGTTTTCAAGACCTCGTGCATAACTCTAATTGGTTCGTAGCTTTCTTGCTATTCAGTTCATTGGTTAGTCAATGGCATTATACATGTCCATCAAATCTTTCTATTCCTGGATAGTTTACATGTTTTTTTCACAGATTCCCATGGGACAGATTTCTTGTTTTTCGCAGGTGCAAACAGTTCTCTTACCAGAATAGTTTGTTGTGCTAACTGCTTTCATTCTTATGATTTTTYGCAYGGGAAGTTACAAGCTAACTGTTAGCTTAGCTAGAAGAGAAGGACATAAACCATATTTTATAAGGCCTTTCTTTTATAATATCCCTGTATGCAACAGGGGAATGCCCCCTGGCAAAGAAGCTGAGGCTGTTCCTAGCCCTGCTTCAGYGTGGGGATGGCAAAGGCAGGCTTGGAATGGAAACCCTCTGAGAGCCTCTCCTGGATCTAGTGGGGCCAGCAGAGCTCCACTGAGCTGAGTAGCCCCAGGATGACCTTTACAGTGGCTCCAGGCTCTGCAGTGTCACTGGTGTCCATGGAAGTGCGATGTGCTGGATGAACAAGTAACATGGAAAATCCTTTGTAGTCTCTAATGCCTTCTTCTCTCCTCTTTCCTTGCTTACTCTACATACAAATTAAGACCAACTGGGGTTRTACCAGCTGCCTAATTTATTCAGATATTCAGATTTGTATTTAATGTCATCTCCTTGTCAGCCTTGGTAGACTCTGGTTCAGACCCACGGATTTTGCTGCTGCAGCAGCCCTCAGAAGCTGGAAAAGAAGTAGGATGTAATTCCAGAGCTCTTTACATCTTTGTAACCACGGATACCTAAGTGATGCATATGACCAGTGTTTACAAAGTAAAGTGCCTTGTTTCCAGAAATGGGAAGCACAGACTGTGAWTTCTCCCTGGGACATATGTGCAGGAGATAAAAAGTAAAAGTTATGCTCTTCCACCTTTATGAAATAATGYTCAGTAGTAAGTTCTACTTTCTGTTGTTGTGACTATAGTGAAGGTGGATGGCTGTGTGGGGGGATAGAATGYAAGAGAACAGTGCAGAAGGCAATCTCACCCCTGAGGAGTTGCAGCTGTGCTAATTACCARAKATTAGGAACAGRCCTGTCCTTAATAGGCCASAGYTGTGTCCARTAAGAAGAAGAGTGCTACAAAAGGGTGGGCTGGGTGGTTGAGGAGAGAGCTGGAGTTTGTTGGCTGTGCTGTGAAGAAGAAGGAGTCAGTGCTGTGAGGAGCTGCCCATGAGAAATCACCAAGAAGGTATGGAACTTTTGCAATAAGATGACAACAGCTGTGGGTTTGTGGTTTGAATGGCCATGGTAGACTTTGGCCCAATTTCATATTTAAAGTCAGGTGTGAAGGGGGCAGCAAATTGCTGAAAGAAGCTTGTTCTTCACAGAGAGTATTGTTTGAGGTAATGAGTTAATTAGTCTTAAAAAAGTTGTAGTATTGGTACTAAATGTCCCAGGGTTCCTTATTATAAGTGTAAATAGTAAGCTGTCCTGCAGAAATGTGATTTAAAAAAAAMCATTAATGTCTACATATCATACCTTTTATCTTTTATTTGTATCATACCTCCTTATTGATGCTATCTCTTAGCACRTTTCCCTACATAAGGCAGTTTCCTAAAGCTATCTTTAATTTAGCACTACTTCGTTGAGATTTTTTTCTTCTTAGACACAGTGAGGAGTTCTAGGACCCTACTGGCATCTATTTCTTTCCCTACTGCTTTCGAGTACACATACTCTGCCTCAGTTTCTACTTCCTAGGTTAAAGTCCTATTCATTCATTCATACGTTCATTTATTCATTTATCCATTTTAACCATTCAATTTCAAGATAGATTTAGAAATTCTGCCCAGCAAATACTAAAAAATATCTCAGCAGTAAGTAAAGATGTACAAACAAAAAAGCCCAGGTGTCTCATGAAAAAAGTCACAATAGGCAACTTTCATTTTCCTGATGCTTTCCCAAAAAGAACATTGGTGCCATCATGACCTGTTGGCTTTTTCCTAGAACTAGAAAGCCATTCTATGGGGGCAGGGAAGAAATAAAAATTGTAGTTTTCAGGAAGAAAGTGTTCTTCAAAGTGCACTAAACATTGAAGTGTTTTGCTTTGTAATAAGCTTAAAATAATTTCTAAGCGTTTATTGCTAAACCACTGGGAAGAATCTCATTTTTCAGTGTTGGAAAACAGATAATCTATTTCAAGTTGATACGTATGTAAAAGCCTGTAGGGAAAATTTTTATGAAATTGAAGATTGCCCACATTTTTTCCAGAGCTGGAATAAAAAAAAACAGAAAACAAAAATTTAAAAATTCCAATACTTCAGTACATTGCTGATTTCTATAAGTACGTATGACAGTTTTTCATCTTACATAGCAAATCCCTGTAGGTGAGGCCAGCAGAGGCAGATGTGGTGGATGCTCTAGTAGGGGGGATTTGAGGGCTGTTCTTGCTTTTATGGCACATTCATTATTTCTTTGCTCATGTTCACAACTTTCTGTTGGTGTTTTCCTCTGTATCTGATTCGATGTGGAAATGCACATCAGCAGCAGCCACCAGAGCCAGCAGCTGCAGGACATTTGTTCAGAGCTGGAAGGGCAGTGCTGGCAGTGTCTGCAGGAGATGATCCTTGCCCTGGTCCAGTCCTGGGCACGCTGTTTCACAATCTGATTATTGTACACATAAGTAGTCTGTGGTCTGAGAAGGAGGAAAAGATCAGGCATTGTTGGACAGTTTCTCTTGATTAAAAGCATGACATTACCTTAGAAAARGTATTTTAAAGTAAGGCACCAGGARACAGAAATTCCCCTTTTCCTCCAGAGCCCAGCCAGAGTTGTTTCAAAGCCTGAGGGAGCAAGAAGCTTTCCTTCACCAACCTTTTAGAAAGTCYCCGTCTGGTAAAATTTAAACACCCTGTGGTCAGTAGTTGTCTTTGATTTGGGATTGCATGGGGGTCTAAGGGAATTTGGGAACTCCCTGCCAGCTCGTTGCAGCAGGRGGGGTAAGAATGAACATGTGCACACATGCCTGCAAACCCATTACAGAGGTGAGGCCTCTTTGTACAAAACCTCTCTACCATACAAGCATGACAAGTGTAAAGATGAGGAAAGCATTAACTTCAGAGCTGGTTTCTGTTAATCTGTGCCATGTATCCACTCCAGCATTATGTAATGGATGGCTACTGCTGCTCAGAGGCACAGCAAACTCCCCAAAATAAACAGAGCTGTGAATCTGGTGGAAAAACCGACCATGTGGAGCAGCCAGCATCTGATCCTTGCTGCTGCAACAGGCTTATTTGCTGGCAAAGTAAGTAACCACACTGCTGATGAACCTTTGCAACACTACTTTTGTTTCTGTCAGTTCTGCTTCTGTGACCAGGAAGTCAGCTTGGCATCTTTATGTTTGTTTTTTAGTGATGATTTCAGTTTTGCAGTTACACCCACCAACTTGAAGCCCATGATGTAAGGCACTATTTAGGGGTTTTAGCCTGTACATAGCAAGGGGGAAATCTGCAGTGCAAGTTTGTTCCTCTGCAGCACTTACTTTTAGCAGGTCATTGATTCAGGTTTCAATAAGTAGCAGCCCTTTGACAATTCTGTTTTCTTTCCTTTTTTAAACCAGTGTTACAGGACAGCTGCAATTTGCCCAATTTATAGCATGTCACTGTGAATATTATCCTAGTGATTGTTTGTTTCGATCTTTTTTGTCCTGGGTCTGACTTCTTTTGTAAGCAGCTTGCATTTTGTTAATTTAAACCAACACCACCAAAAAATGCCTGTCTAACTTTCAAGCCAACTTTGGTGTGAAAAGAGTTAAGTTTTATAATCCAGAAGTCAAATGAAATGTCATGTAAATATACTCATTAGTCAAATCTCAAGATTTTATATAAGTCTCACTTACTTATTAAAATACAATTTTTGAATGCTTGAGGCTAACAAACTTGGCTTGTCAGAAAAYCATGTGGGCCCTGGAGCCAGCCCTTGTCTATAGAGCCCCTGCACTGCAGTGTGTGAGGGACATTCACTGTCCAAACGGGGCTGGATTCCCCGGAAGCGCCTTGGGGAGCGTGAAGAAGGAAACCTGTGTGGTCAGATGGAGGGGGGAGGAACGGGGTGGAGATGAAGTTTGGCTCACAGCTCCTGCATGATCCCTGTTGCTGTGGAAACCAGGGCCTTTGCAGTGCCTATCACATCGCTATACATCCTTAAGAGCCATCTCTTCTGTGTGTGGTGAGGAGGAGCCTGACACRGAGCCCATCAATTGGGGCCTGTGCTGCGAGGGGGAAATGTAGACAATAACTCCAACTATGTGCTGAAAGAGAAGTAATGAATCACCCTTTTATGCAGGGACATATAGTTACATCCAAATGCCATGCTGTGCTTCTTAGGGAGAAGAAAGGGAGAGAATGATAAAAATGGAGCTGAGCTTTTATGTTCATTTGCTCACAACCTTTCCTAAGTCTTCCTTATCCTCTGGAGTGAGCCAATCACTATAATATCCCTCCTCCATTCATCCACTGCCTTGTGAATAAGATCATTTTATATATGATTATTTCTTCAACTAATGAGGCTCAAGCTCAGGGAAGTAGGTGCTTCCAGTTAGAGCACATTTCCTTCTGCTGTTTGCAGTTTGTTTGTAGGAGCAACTGTCTGATTGTTACCCAGGCAACCAAGGCAGGCGTGAATTTGATTAGATATAGTTTCACAGATGTGGGCAGYGTTTCAAGCATTGTTTGGTGTTTCTGTCAAAAAGAAAATTCAGTTTGTTAACTTTTAAGAGGGGTTTTTTTTTTGAAGGACAGAGAGGAAAAAGTCAAGGATCTTATAATAATCATTTTTTATGGGGTTATCTCTCTCTTGTTAGTTGCTATTTGTGTTTGGTAGATGGTTATTCATCCCACATAAAGAAAAAAATATGGAAAAAATCCAGTATTGACAGCAGGGAGATGTTTAAAAGTACACGAATTTTTATTATCTCCACTGAAGCAGGTTAAATTATTATCATCCCACTAGAAGATAACATCATTAAAATGTGASGACTCTTTGTCATATCATGCTAATAACAGTACAGGGAACATATTTTGATGCTTAGCTATGCACGGCCTGTCTTGTGAAGAGGCAGCTTGGTATTTAACTGATGGCAATGTTGTGCTCAGAGTGTTTATTTCTCCACTGGAACTTGCAGATGGAAACAGCAGTTGAATGTGCAGCTAGAGGACAATGGTCTGACATTCTGCATGAGCTCTCTTGGTGAGCAAGGCTCACTTTCTTTTGATGCAAAAGGCAAAGGGGGAAGTAAACTTTGTGGATAAAATAAAATGAAAATGACTCCCCCTAAAGCTGAGCATTTCAAATTTCAGAGTGCAGTTCAGTCTTGCAAAGACATAAGCCTACATGTGATGCTCAGTTCAGTTGCCAGGTAGAAACTCAAGGGTAGTTGAGATTTTCTCTTCTGTTTCAAGCTTAACTCTAGCATAAACAGGATTTGCAGTTTAACTGTGATCACTTGTTTGGGATTGCAATGACCTGCAGGCTGGGAGCTGGAAACAAGTCTTCCTTCCCTCACTGCAGACTCAGTAACCTTGAGAGCTTTACRCACTCTGCTGCAAATGCACATCAGAATTACTTCTCTTGAGTAAACGAACTCTTCTTTTATCACCCTGCTCTTGAAAATGGATGATTTGGCTGCCAGTGYGCTATCATTCATACCTGGTCTGTGATTTTATAAGACTGCTACCTTCTTCTGGGAACATTTAGTCTGGCTTTTTAAAGAAACACAACTCGTGATGACATTGTCCATCTGTGAGTCATTTACTTCCTAGCAGCTTTTGATTTTTTTTTTTTTTAGTAAATTCCAACCAAATTTGGAAATATCCACTACTTTCATAGCACAGAGAGATCTGGAAGGTGTTAAGCTCCTAAATATTCTGTTAGAATTGACAGCTAGCTACATGGCAAAGAGCCTTTAGTGAGCGATAAACAGGGAGTGCTCCCTGGCTCTCAGCTGAGTTTATGGCAGCCACGGAGCCACCAGCCCTTCAGCCAACTCCTCGCCTGCACAGCACAGGGCAGAGCAATCAGCATGGCAGGATGGCTGCTCTGATGTAAAATGTGGCAGGGAAAGGGCCTGGGGAGCAGAGGGAGCTGCTGGGGGAGAGGAGAATCATAGCAGGGGGGCTGGGAATGTGCAGGGCAGAGCCACTGTGACAGAGCTGTGGGGARATGGGAATTACCCAGGGAGGTGGGATGGGGGTGCAAATAGCACAGGAGTGATCTGGAAGCCAGACTTTGCACTGTTCATGAGTCAATTTGTTCTACCACATCACTCAGCTGTGATTTGATCCTGATAGTCTGCAGTGCAAATGAAAGAAGCTGTTACAGATCAAAACTTCATTAATAGAATGACTCCTGCTGAGTTGAATGGCTGTGGGATTGGGATGGTGTTTGGCAAAAACAAGTAATAAGGGATCAAAAAAGAGAAGGAGTAATTGAGAGTAATTAAAAATCCATAACCAGAAGGCTGGATTTGTAGTGTAGCTTAACCATCTTGATTGCTGGTCATTTAAAAGTGCAGCCAGTGAGCAAAAGATTCTTGCAGATTGAGATGAGATTTTTGATGAAAGAGTTGGGAGAGAGGCTGAATAATACAGTTCAAAACTGTAATGCTTCTTTTGTGGGTTGCTGAAAATCACATGGCTACTTACAGCTATTTGCTCTAATAAAATTATCTCTTTTCCTGAACATCATCAATACAGGCTTTGATTTTCTGCAGATGTATTTCTCACTGATGTGAACTGAAAAAGTGAGAATGAATTCTRTTCTCCCTGCTGATTGCCAATAAATGTTAATCCTCTGTGCTTTGTAATCAGATAATATTGTTTCTGCATTGCAAATTCATTCTTTATGAGACAATTGCTAGAAATGCACACTTTTTGGGTGTGCAAAAAAAGTCTGTTTTTTTTCCATGTGTGACTGGGAAATTTGCATGTTCCTATTTCCACATTGATCTTTTCTTTGGCAAGTTTATATTTGCACAGGAAGAGACRTTTTTCAGTGCAAGCTTTTTTCCAAACTCTTTTTACATGTTTGTTAAGAGGGGCAGTAACCAAAACCTCTACTCCAGACAGTTTGTCAGCATCCCATGCCCACTCACTTTGCTGCCCTCCATTTGCTCAGTAGTGGGTGCCAGTTCTGGCTGTTTGACACTTCTTTACCCTTTCAAAACAGAACGTATTATTTGAAATGAAGAGAGAGAAGAGGAATTGACATAATTCAATACAATTTCATCACCTAATAAATGGAACGGGAATGGATTTTTCTTTCTCATTTGAATTCCAGGTACTAAATCCTCTGCATACAAAGGCAATTATTCTGGTTTAAATATCCATTTATACCAAGAAATACAACACACCCACAGCACACACACCTTATATTGTATAAATGCAAGAATGGATCCATAATTAGGTTTTTTAGTTTTCCTCATCCTCTAGATTGCCAATGCAACACCACAGGAGGMTATAGCCCCTCTATCTGTGTGGCTGGGTGCATTTTATGCAGGGTGACTTCACAAGAGTGGACTCACATAAAGAATGTTAAGTCACATGTTAGTGATGATTTAGGTCCTCTAAGAAACGAGCAAAGCAGCCCTGCCAGGGCTGTAGATCTGGTAAGTGCTAATCACACTGGGCAACAGATCACATTATTGTGAATATAAGATACTTGGACAAAAGCTTTCCAGTCCTTATAAATTTTTAAGCCACATTCAGGGGAGTTGTATTTTTCTTGTGCATTAAATTCTCCTCAGGGAAGAAATTATAATTCATACTTTTAAACAGTAGCAATAGTGGAACTGGTTTATATGGCACCTTTTTAATAGGGATAATTTTAATAATTGCTTGACACAAAATCATATGCAGATGTGGAAATATTAAAAGTGCTAGAGAATAAAACAGCTGGAGGTTGGAAGCTGTGCCTGGAGTGGTGCAGATGCTGAGGCTGTGTTATGATTTCATAGGARTGAGAGCTCACTAATATCTTGCATTTAAGTAGCCACAGAAATTATCCAGTATTTAGCCCTCAGCACAAACKTGTACACCCTCAGCTCTCCCCAGCTCACCCTAGTGTCCTGAGCAGAGGCAATGCCACAGCTGCAGTCTGGCAACTCCACACAGGTTCAGCAGCTCTATGAAACCCTTGGTGTTGCTCAAATTGGAAATCATCATCAGAAAAATGCTGCACTATAACTTGGACATGGTTTACTGTTGTCACCAGTAAATCTACTTTTGCTTGTATGGTGTAACAGCTCAGTGAGAAGGCAAAAGGTAAAGAAAYGGTGTAAGGGTAACAGAATACTGATTGTAGCTATCAAGATTTGTTCTGCTTCTGACTTAAAAAAATAAGGCAACAACCAACATCAAACAGTAAGGCATTTAAAGTGGAAGGGAGTAAATTCTATACCAAACCACAGAAGAACTAGGGATTCTATGTAAATATGTTGCATTCTGAAGGAGAAAAGAAAAACAAAACAACAGAAGCCACAAAATTAACTGCTGCTTTGAACATGGTTGAATAGTTTTTCACTAGCTAAAAATATCCACGAAGAACTGATACAGATCCAGAATGTTTATCTGGGTGTACCCCCATTATTTCCACTGTTATATTTCACATTCCTGCATTAAGATGGGGCTGTGTTACCTCAGAGCATAGAGAAATTGCTCAGGCTTTCTGGAAGGAACTGGGAAGACAGGCAGGAGGATGTACTTGTACTGTGCATGTACTTTGTACTTTTTTTTTTTTCCCTGCTTGTTTGCCAAGAGATCTTTCTTACAGGCAAAACCAGTTTTTCATCTGGCATCAAATTTTTAAAAAACTTGTGTCTCACCAGGGATCCAGAGAGCTCAGCATCAGTTTGTCCACTTTTCAAAGAGCTGTGTGGATCTGCCCTGAGAATCCAATCCTCAAAGTGCTTTAAGTGCTTGCAGATATCAAGCAGCTACCTTTAAAGATAGTGGCAGCACACCTTTGAAAATAGGGCTGTATTATCTAATTATTATATATTATTAATATATTATAATAATAATATATTATTAATATACTGTGTGTTATAGAAATCTGAAGACATGTGTGTGACCATGTTCACAGGGGTCTGAGGATGAGGGAAGAGATGAGGATCTGACTCCATGTTTCAGAAGGCTTGATTTATTATTTTATGATATATATTATATTAAAACTATACTAAAAGAATAGAAGAAAGGATTTCATCAGAAGGCTAGCTAAGAATAGAAAAAGAAAGAATGATAACAAAAGCTTGTGTCTCAGACAGAGAGTCCAAGCCAGCTGACTGTGATTGGCCATTAATTAGAAGCAACCACATGAGACCAATCCCAGATGCACCTGTTGCATTCCACAGCAGCAGATAACCATTGTTTCCATTTTGTTCCTGAGGCCTCTCAGCTTCTCAGGAGGAAAAATCCTAAGGAAAGGATTTTTCAGACAATATCCTGGCTACACATGTGGATATCAGTTTTCTCTTGAACGGGCAGGTCTGCATAGTGAGCCCTTGTGGGTGTGCAGTGCCCCTGTGATGTCACCTGCAATGTCCCTGTGCAGCCCAGCCCAGGAGCTCCATCCCTGGGAGCTGAGTGACATTTCTGCCACTGAGCTGTTGCAGGGGTTTGGGAGCTGAGCAAACAGCAGGGGAAGTCTCCTTCTCTCTCTGTCCCTGATTAAACCACAGCCATGAGATGGGGCTGCCTTTGCTGATACCAGACTCCTGTGCTGAGCTGGGATTTCTGGGAGTGAATTACCTGTGTGCTGTCAGATCCCCTGCTCTGGGATTTGCCTCTATGGGAAACACTAATTTACTGCAGTAAAAATAAACCCAAACTGACAAAAAGAAAAGCCAGTGCTAAAAACCAGTGCCCCAAAATAAACCCAAGTGCTGACAGCTCCTCCACTAGATGACATGGCATTTGGACACCACAATATCTAGACTGATAACAATTCTGTACCACCTAGAAGAGCAGAAAATGCTGCCTCAGGTTATAGAAAGGGCAATTTCTGACTCATTGAAAGAAAAACAAAAAAAAAAAAGCACATTTAAGCTGCTCTTAGTGGAGTAGAGAAAGTCTCTCAGAAAGTCACTGTGAGTAGTCATTCAGCTGTATTGTGCTTGGGGCTTTTTCATGAAGGTAAAACTATTTCAAGCATGAAAGTTTAAGGTTTTAAACYGTGCAAGGTTTAAGGCTTTAAAGCATGTATTTTTGCTCATTTATGTGTTAAACTCAATCCTAGCAGATCTCACTTTGGACTCCGTGATAAACTGGAAATTTTGAGCATGTCCAAAAATGGAGAGCAAATGRTAAATTGTTTCAGGATGGCTGATATCAATAGCCCATCCCACTTCTGAGCTAAGATTTCTGCATCTCTCTGCTGCTTCATTGAAGCCTCAACACACTATCTTCCCTCCAATGCATTGCATTTCTAATTTGATTTGGGGATAAAAACCTAATGACAAAAGAACACCAAACCAAATCTGATTAGATAGAACTTCAAGCTGTTTATTTCAATTATAAAAAATGTACTGCTCTGCAGTGCCCACAGGAAGGAATTTTTTTATAGCTTTGAATTAAGAAATCTTAAGTACTTTAATTTGTGATAGCAAAACTACTTGAGTGACTTTCTTTACTTCTGCTCCAAACACAGATCTGTATCACACATTCCATTTTCAATTTATTCAGCACTGTAAGTATTTTGATGCATGGATTAAATTTCTCTGAGGTTTGTATGTGTCTAACCATTTCCCCTTATAATAAATTCACTAGATATTCACTTGCAGGGGTATTAATATRGATTTTGCTGAGAGAAGAAGTAACTCTGGGAATCAGCCATGACTCTGTGTCAGAAAGTGAAATATAAAGCAATGAATTCTATGATTTAGATATAAATGTACTTAGTGGTATGAGAGAAACAAGATTGCATTGTGTAAGTGGAAAGTCAAGGGATTCCTCTTATATTGCCATTCACATTGCTGCTGTGAATGGCAATATAAGAGAAAAATGCATATCTGCACACATTTCTTAGATTGTTGGTGTCATTGGAGTCACGTTTTCTTTCAGTAGCTCTAAATCTTGCCTAATTCATGTGATTAGTTTTTTCCAGCTCACCCAGTTTTATTATTGCTTTCTCAGATGCCTGTTTTTATTCCTTTGCCTCTCCATTTTCTAAAGCTCTTCAAAACTTCCAAAAAAAATTTTAAAAATCCTAGGTGGAATAGATAATTACCTGGAGGGGAAAGTGATAAGTTTACAAAGGATGGATGATAGAAGTTGGTTTCATYTATGGTGCAGGGACAGACAAGGTGGAAGAAAGGATAAAAGTTCATTTGGTCAGCATTTGCTTTGATGAGGTCCATCTAATGATCATTGGATGCTAAAAAGTTCAGTAAAACAGGAATCCTGTAGGCAATGATTGTACACAAGAGAAGTTTAAGGGAAGGCAGGTTTAATGCCCTCAGGCTGCAACTTGTCTCTATTTTAGTAGTGTTATCTCCAAATGTTGTTGTCTGTTCCTGTTTGTTGTGGTTTTGCACTTTCTTTTCCACAGAGGAAAGCACATTGCATATTTATTGCTTTACTGTCCCACCTCTCAAACAGAGAAATCAAGCAAGCCTCTTGTTATGGCTGCAGGCTACCATTTGCAAACTGCTGGTTATCACAGCCTATTGTAACCTCGAGATACCTAGAGGAGTTTCAATGGAATTGTGTTTTAAACCTTTACATGTAGGTGTTGCTGAGAAACTTCTTTATGAGTCTACTGTAAAGATACAGGTGTGAATACACAGGTATTTTATCTAGCACTACTTAGACCAGAGCACATAAACAGCAATGGAGATTAGAGAGCAACTTTGGCTCTTCCTAAAGCTGTTCAGTGAAGGTCATCCATTTCCCAAAGAGTCAGAAAAGGGAGGGTTATTATCTGCATTTGCTAAGGCCCTGTGATCTAAGCCACAAGAAAAGACCCATATTGATCTCATTAACGGAAATATATATTTGAAAAAATCGGTTTCTTTGGAAAGACCTTTTGATGTAGTCACATGCTATTCTTATCCTGTCTTCCTTTAGCCTGCTTTTGATGAATATTTCTGTTATAACAGACTTTAAGCTGGAAAACTTAATATGTGGCCACAGGAAAGGAACTAGGTGGATCTTTATGATGTTCCTGGCCCAGGGTATCAGCAGACAAGAACTGCTACCCATCCATCAGAACTGATAATCATCCCCCCTCCTGCTCATTAACCTGTTAATTTTTGTAATGAGCAGTGTATGTTGGTGTGGTGAGGAGACAAGGTCTATTGAATGGAGATTGATGCAAATATGTGATAGAGCCTATAAAAATGTTTCTGGCTGCTAAAGAAAGGAGGGGCTGAGGTCTGCAAGCTTTTGATTGTCTCCACAGAAATCTGCTTGCAAATGGCACTGGGTGTTTAATTTAAGACGACAAGTGCACTTGCAGTCAGCTTTCCTGGAAAATACTTGTCAGGGCCTGAAAGATGCTTCCAAAAGTAGAAGGAAAAACTCTCTGGAATCTCCAAAAAAATGGTGATGTACTGCAGCAAACCTGGAATGAAGGGTTTATTTAAAAAAAGAACAGCTGGTTGAACAGTCAAAATATGACATAATGAGATATCTATCAAAAAATTCCTTGCTTCTTTTAGGGACTTCTCAGTTCTCCCTTATTAGTTACCAACTGCAGTTTCCATTCAATTCTTAGAGTAAAATTTATGGACTGTGAGAGCAGAAGAGAAAAATTATATTTCTGTTCATTGTATGGTACAGCCGATACAGAGCCTTAGGTAGGCAAAGCTTCTGGTTCCCTCCTGCAATTAAAGAAAGCTGTTCCCCAGAGTTTCATTCCAAAATGGATTGGCTTGGAAGGGACCTTAAACATCACCTTGTTCCACCCCCTCTGCCAAGGGCAGGGACACCTGCACTGGGCCAGGCTGCTCCAAGCCCCATCCAGCCTGGCCTTGGACACTTCCAAGGGTATCCACAGCTTCTCTGGGCAAACTGTGCCAAGGCCTCRCCATCCTCRCAGYAAAGAACTTCTCCTAATCTAATCTAGTCAAATCAAATGCAGGGAAAKGAATCTCTGCAGTGCTCTCATGGAAGTCAGAATCGGATCCAATTTTCCATTTCCCTTTCTGCCTCAGGGCAGCTGCAGTGCAGTTGGTTAGATTAGATCTGCCCAGGGTGGGGAATGCTTCTGCTGTGCCCGAGCTGCCTGCTGAAAGCTCCAGTCTGGGACTTGCCATGGCTGCTGCCACAAGATGAATTATTCCGAAGGCTGAGCATCCTGAAGGAGTCATCACCTTCTCTGTCACTTGTTCTGGCTTTGTTAGTAAACACTTCTCACCTGTGACAGTCGCTGATAAATCTCAGACAGGAGTTTCTGATCTATTGTAAACAGCTTTCACTTGCTCCCCTGAGGGAGGTGTTTTTCAGAATTTGGCATGTCTTATTGCTCACATGGCAGCATTAGCAGTATAGTGCTTTTCCAGTGTCCTTAGTGCACTTGTCAGGAATGTTAACAAGATGATAGTGGGGTGGTTCCCTCCCTTGCTCTTCTCTCTGGTATCAAGGATACCAAGGGTACCAAAGCCTTCACATTCAGAATATTTCATTTGTAATATCCACAACTGCAGCATTGCCAACAGGCAAACTTCCATCCTAAGAGACTACTTCAAAATACCCACTGTGCTCAGTGCAATTTCATTTCCTTTCTGTCTGAAATCAGTTTCTGCAGCAAGTTGATTTATGGTGACCTTCTGGTAGGATATTGAGGACAGGTGCCACCACAAGCTCCTTTTATGCRGTTCCTAAACCTCCCACATCCCATAGAGTCCCATTCTGTTCTCTGCCTGGCTTCTTGCTAAGTCTCAGTGAAGGCAACAAGAATAGGCACAAATTTAAAGTTGGGCCTGAGCTTCAGTGCCTTGTTGGACTGACAAAAATTATGACATAAACAGAGAATGAAAACTAAATTATACGTTTAAACAAACTAGCAAAAAATTTCCTAGGTTCCAAAGTTCTCCCATCATGTTTTCTCTCAAAAGACATGCAAATCCACAGTGGTGTTTATATTTTAAAAGGTTTATTGCCACTTAWGGATGTACAAATGCAATGCAGTAATTTTAGGACCCTAGAAGTGGGGAAGATGAAAAGGAAATATGAATAGCTATAGCTCTAATCAATGTGTAAGATGATTTTTTTTTTTAGCTGGAGACAAGGTTTTAAAAATGCAAGATACATATTAATGAGTACTGTGCTCATGAAAGGTGCTAGATTAACCTTCCCAAAGAGGAGAATATTCAATTTACTCATTAGAAAAGTGCTTTGTTAGCAGCAGTGTTGGTACTGCTGTGTCAGGAGCTCTCTGTCCCAGTTGGGYCCCTACTGTGGCAGAACCTGGAGTCAAGGAGAGACCCCTGAAATCCATGGGCCTGGTTCTTTGTTTAGCAGGTGCCTAATGGGGTTTGCTACACCCTCAGTTTGTGGAAACATTGGTTTGGAATGAAAGACTGCTAGAGCTGTGCTCTAGACCAAGACCTAACCCTAGACCTGTCCATTAGGTAAGGCTTAGTGATAGTGGAACSCTGGAAAAATAGATTCTGAAAATGTTAGCTTTGTGTTTTCTCAGATCASTGCACCTGCATAAGCAATATGATAAATGATATAATTGTTAGATGTGATGATTGTTTAGCAATTAAATATAATTATTATATAACCATAAGAAGAATCACGAGAAACTATATTGGGATGTGTGTTTAGCTGGAATCTATGTATACAATAGAACAATATAAGTTTAATAATTAACATGAAAGTTATATAACGATAGAGTATAAACCACGCTCATCTCAAATGTAKGGTYRGAATTAGATTTGGGTAATACCCYGATTCCCAGAGCTCTTAAATAAAAAGCACCACATATAATCATTGCGTGATTGTGTTTTTGAACGCTAACATTCAACACCTAGGAAGGTGCCCCGATGAAATGGAGAGATGGTCAGAGGTAACAAGCATGCAGTCAGCAAGATGAAACAGCTTTTGGATGATCAAATCTTCTAAACCAGCTTGGGCCAGCTTCAAAATAAATCCTGGGAGGTGAGAAAACCTGATTCTGAAAATCTTCCCTTCAGCATTGCTGGTGGAGTCCATCAGCTGGGCAGGAGCATTTGGTGTTTGCATCTACAGCAGGATTGCCAGAGGTTTGCAGTGTTACGTGGAAGTCCTGGGCTTTGTCTGCTTCTGTGAGAAGATCTTACCCTGGCCTGTGGAGATAAAATAGATGTTGGTGCAGCACAATGTTCTCTGCAGAACGGGTGTTGCTCATTAGCTGGTGGGAGCTGTTGTATTTACAGATTTCAGTGAACGTGTGCTGATTTACTGCAGCTCACGTTGGGGCTCGCATGACTCTCTGCCAGTGGAGAAACAGGCATTGCAAATTGAATATAAAGTTTAAAGTGATATTAGAAATTACCTCTTAGAACTTGATATGGACTGTAATCCATGGATTGGGTGAAATTTAAATTATGTTTTCTTCCTTTTCTTACTCTACTTTTGCAATATCAATTATTTCCCAAAAGCAATCATTCCAAGACAAGCTTAATCTTCATTAAGAAAGGTTTTACCACAAAATATGTTGTTTTTTATATCATCTGATACATTTTATATTTCTATCAATAGTCGTGAAAGTGAGGAATCATAACATTACAACTTTAAATTTAATACCAGTAAAAGTAGAGCTCTACAGCACTGAAATGTAAAAAAAAAAAAATGAACAAGCTTCAGTTATACTCTTAAAGTTAAAAAATGCCAATAGTAAATCATTAAACATGAAGCAAAATATGGAAATGCATCAGAGAAATAGAATCCACAACTCTAAATAAAATATATAGGCTACTGCAGAAATGTTTTTTAAAAATATTTCTGATAAATAAAAGAACAGTCTAAGCACAATTAATTATAATTCATAGTTYCATTACATTTTTATTGTTGGGGAATTGCATAATATTCAAAGGTAGCAGAAAAATTTATAAATGTCTTAAATAATATATTTTAAATATAATCCTTTAATGTGAAGAAAAATAAAATTAAACATAGTTACTTCTAGATATATGTGCTTCATATTTATAAGAAGGAAACCAAAAAGCTACTGACAGGCAAAATCAGGCAACTCCAAACAGGTTATGCATAAATATGAGAACATATTTGGATCCCGTTGGATAACACATTTGTGTGATTGAAGGCCRGCATTCTCCTTTGGGTGAGCTATAACAGCATTGGGAGTCACCTCCAGCTGCAGCTCCCTTGGCCAGCAATTCTGGTCCCACACTTGGAATACCCACAGGACTGTGTCTGCAGCGCTCACTGCTTTCCCTTCTGAGCACCTAAATTAGGCCAAAGCCACCTCCAGGGTAGGCAGAGATAACAGGACTCTCTTGAATAAACAGAGGGCTTTTCTCGCTGGGTTTGTTGGGTTTTGTCCCAGCACTGAGGTAATAACAAATACCTGGCAGGTAATTGCTTTGGCCATTCTAATTATGTATGCAAAAGAATGTTTGATGAGGCCTAAAGAACAGGAAAGCAAGTCCGGGGATTTATTTTCTGCAAATCCAAATTTTGATCATTGTTCCATGCTAAACTCAACAACTASATGGATTGAAGTTTCAGTATTCAAAAGCCTGTTTCAAATTTTATTTTACATATATGTTTTTTATCAACTAGTTAGACAGAATGTATCTATAATAGACATATTTACAAATGTATATATGATATACAATAAATAAATCAAATATAATAAATAAATCATATACAATAAACAGAAAATATGCAATCAAATATAATAAATAAATCATATATGATAAATAAATGAACTGTATTTTGGAATCAAGGCTATTGGGGGATTCTTGTCCTCTACAAAGTTAAGGAAACAGATGAGCTTTGRCATCATTGCTAAGCAGGTGTCTGTATGTAGCAAATCCCCAAAGAGGGTTTTTATGGGGCACCATGATGACACAGATGTTCGTTGCTTCCCTCCACTATGTAACCTTTGGAGTSTAATTTATTTTTTAAAATGAACTCATAAGTCTTTTTGCCCTGACATATTTCTAAATAAATAATAACAACTTAAATTGGACTTTTCAGGAAATCCTATCAGGTGATTTAATTGACAGTGATTAAAAAAAAAAGAAACAAAACAGCCTTAGAAGGTTTTTGCTGTTAAAATTCCCTGCACTGTCTCTTGATTTTTACCAAAACCTGGCATTCTTCACATTTATTTKCTTAGTTTTTTATTGTTCCTGTCACATCATTAGGACCACTCCTGCTTTGTTTTCAACTTGTCAGTAAATCCCCAGAAACAGTGAAAYAGAAGAAGGGGCATAATGAATTCTCTTTGCACTGAAGGTGCAAGAGGACTGAGAGGTGTTTCCTGGTAAGGTCAAATTTAGTAAAATAAAAAATTTACAAACAAAACAAAAGGAAAAGCCAACCCCCCTGCCATCCCGGTTTTCTATCTGCAGCTGTGATCACTGTGGCTGGTCACTGAGGCTGGGATTGCTGCAAGGGTGAAGATGGGCAGGATTTATCCCCCACCTCAGAGGAGCTGTGTGAGGCCAGCACTGGGGGCTGCTCCCTTGAGTTCTCCATGTGCCTTTGGTCTGTGCCTTTCTSCCAGGGCTGGAACTGCCTTCTCCTGCCTGGACAACAGGGCACAGAAATTTTTTTTGCCAGAACTTTAATACCCTGCAGCAGCAAAGCAGAAGCAAGGCAAAGGGAAGTTCTAAGACTGATTTTGTCTCCTCCTGGGGTAATACTGAAACAGTACAGGGTATTTTTTTATTGTTGTATTTTCTTTCCTGTTTGTTTRGAGGGTATTTTATTACTGTTTCTATGAGCAGACATTGTATTTCAGCCAGGAAAAGGAGGACCAGTGCTCCTCTAACCTTCCTGTTGTCCCATGGTGGTTTTTTGGTTGGGTGTTTCTTGGTAGGTACATGTTTCAGATGCTGGCAAAGTTCCTGCAGGAACCCAGAAACCCTGCAAACACTGACCCTCATGGAGGGAGAGAGAGCACTGCATCAAGTAATGCCAAGGTAAAGCACAAAATCATCCTTCCAGCCGCAGGGTGAGGTAACACTAACCCTGCTTTCTGTCACAATAAATCACAGCACAGCAGAGAGGAACTGCCACARGCACGTGGCCCCTGCCCCAACTTAAGTTATTACAAATGCTCAAACCTGGCTGTTTCTAGAGCTGCAGCCACCAGACCCAGCTGTCCTTGCCTTTGATTCATCTGAGCTGGCTCAAGCCACCTGCTCTGCTGTAAAACCTCGTGGAGCCCCCACCACCCAAGCACCACTTTACTTCAAATGTAAGGGAGAAAACAAAATAAAAGTAAAAACCTGAAGCATCCTTGTCCCACTGCTGCATGGGAATACTGAGAAGTCTGACAGAGTCAAAAATAACAGAGGGGTGATTAATGAATCACCTTCTCCTAACTTATCCTTCTTAGGGCCTGCTGTTAGGACAATGGCATCCGGGATCTCATAAAGCACAGCAATGCTGCTGTCTCACTCTCCAGGAGTGCTTTTGACAAAATTCCTATGGCATACTGATCACTCTTGCTGTGGAATTAGGAAAACAGTTCATCAGAGATCTGTTGATTAGAAAAAGTTGATTTCATCAGGGTGCTCTGCCAGCTGAAGTGGCTCATGCACTTGACAACCCAGCACCTGCTGGTGAAACATGTTGTTTGGTTGGGAGAACACATAGCTCCTCCTGTCCTCCTCACAAATGGAACRTCTTTCAGAATCATCTGGCAATCTGGGACTTTTTTTTTTCTTTGTGCTTCTGTTATGCTGCTTGCTATTATCCATCCATCTTCAAGAGATACATTTAAATTTCCTGATGAATTCTGACCTCATGGTCAGAATTCTGAGCTCTGTGTCACCATCACTGTCTGAAAGGCCTTATCTGAAGTCATCTGTTTAGGATTATGCAATAATTAGAAATAATTGCCAACTGGAAGAACAGAGGGAGATGTTGCTGGCAAAAAACCCTCAGCAGATCTGGGGATGATTTTGATGATGATGCTTATATAAACGCCCCCAACCTGTTCAATATTTTCCAATTTCTGGAGGAAATTCTCCTGAGAACAGCACGATATAACYTGCCCTAATGTTTCATACTTAAACTTCAATATTTTGAAAACTCCCTTGAACACTATATTTTCTGAAGACTTTAACTTATTAATCTATTTTTTGCAGCTCAAACCAGCAGTCTGTTTTCTGCAGATCCTTGATAAAAATGGACTCATTCTGGTTCTGAGCACTTCTTGAGTGCACTGGAACCCCACTCCACTAAGCACATACAATAGAAGTAGCATCTAAGGTTTGTCAGCAGGGTGGCTGTCGTGGTTTAACCCCAGTAGGCAGCTAAAACACAGCTGCTCTCTCCTACACCCACCTCCATCCCCACCCTGGCTGGATGGGGAGGAGAGCTGGAAAACAAAATAAAACTCATGGGTAGGAATAAGAACACTTTAATAACTGGAATATGATGAAGATGATGATGATAATAATAGATATAAGAGCATACAATCAGACTGTAGTTTGGAATGTGCTTTCTCCAAAACCCCAAAACATCCAAGAGAGCTTTCCTTCTTACTAGTTAGTGGAGAAATTGCTGTTAGATCATAACTTCCTAGCAAAGGCCATATTCCCTCTGAAATACTCCAGTAGCTCTTTATGGGATGATATTTGGTCCGAAGTTGGGGACTTTATTGCCATTGCTGTGAGAACATTAATTCCATTCCAGCAGAAATGGGTGCACTGTGAGCATTTGAATAGAAAGCAGAAGAATTTGAGTGAAATCTCTCACTTCTACCTGGCATGACCAGACAAGTCTTTGAGGATGGCAGTGAGTGTTAAACTGATCACATTGGGTGCTGGTCCAAAAACATGTTTATATGGTGATGATACCATTTTGTTTAAGCCAACGCATTTTATGTTTATGAGAACAAAGCTGGAAATTGTCCATTTAGAAAGTCTACTGCRAAGCATAAACTTGACCACAGTCTCTCAAATTTGCACAGGGTCTCTCAAATTTATGGTCTCTCAAATTTGCACATACAGAACAGGTAAAATAGAGCAAACAGGAAATACCCCATCTAATCAGAAACCCCAAATAAAAAAAGTAATAAAAAATGGAAATAGTCTCACATTCATCCAGTGTATTTGTAGTTTTAACAGAGAAAAATGCTTTCCTTAGAAACTAGTGTATCTTTACAATATACTGCTGAAAATTTACTTGTTCTGTCCTGAAGCTGAAATGAAGAAATAGTTTTCTGTATTCAGTAATGTGGAGGTGATTGTTAATGATACATCTGAGGTCTGCAGCATGCTAAGAAACAGTACTGGTATGTTACATGCATGAGTGGCTTTTTACATATAAYGTAGTCTGTTATTAAATTGTGTATTTAAGCAGAAAATAAACCAGGYTGGACAAAAGTGTTAAGAGGAAGAGAAACTGGGGAAAATGTGTGTTTGGTCACTCTGCATTAACAGAAGTAGTTTAGGCATTGTTGTCAGAAAGCAGGGGAAACACAGCTTTTCCTTATTGCCTTTGACTAGAACAGAACCCATTGCATCAAAAAAGATCAAGGATAAAGTTCTCAAAATCTGCCTCTGGGCRCTGCAAACAGCATTCCCATTCATTTCAGAAGGAATTGGGTGTCTCTTTCCCTCAGTTCGAATAGTTGTTGCAGAAAATTCAATGTGAATTTTCATTACTTACCAAGTTAGAAAATATTATCAATTGCTGAATTCGAATTCAATTTATAATATATTTACATCTACTTTTTCCTTGGCTCCAGTGCTGGAGTAATTTCATAGGCACAGTTCTTTGTCTGCACAGAAATTRTCACTTTTTTCTTCTGCAGCGCTAAATAGCATGTGCCACTGCTTAATTTAAAATAGGTAATTAAGAATCTTGCTAATGATSCTTAACACATTTATTGTGCTGACAAGACAACAGATTTCTCCCAGGGAGATAGTGTGCAGTGTCTTGGCTGTTTGCCTGTGTGGGATCACCCAGAGATGTGCAGCAGACCCTTGGAATTATGTGGTGCATCTGTCAGCCAGGGCTCATCACCACTGCCTCTGCCTGTGCTGGGACTCAACACCTCATCAGATGCCATGAGAGATCTGCACAGCTGAAACCATAATTTCATTTTCCTTGCCTTTCTGGAGGAATCAGAACCTGTTCTGTCACTGTATATTCAGAATATCCATGCTTGAAGGTATGAAGACAACGTTAAGGAGCAATTGGGTGTCATTCTTTTGGGATGTAGAACCCCATAAACTCCCACCTAGGGAAAAAATTCCAACAATCACTCGCCCAGCCTGTTGTTTTTAGGGTGGGTTGAGGAAAGTACATGACAATTTTTTTTCCTGTATTTAGTTGTAGAGCTATGTTCTCTAAATTCCAATATCTGAGAATAAAATCCCAACRGGAGGAGGCCTAGTTCAAAGCTGGTAGGAGAATTTCCATCAACTTTAGTAGGGTGCAGGGGACGCCAAAGTCTTGCTCAAGTGTTTGTTTACTGTTTCATTCCTGATCAAACGTAGTGGCCAAATTTAGAGAGCTTATCATAYTGCATCACCAACAGCTTTAATGGAGTTAAACAGGTTTACATCAGCTAAAAGTGTGGTTCTGAGCTTTCATCTGACTGGAATGTACTGAACAACAAATGCTGCTAATAAGTAAAACTTCAGCCAAGAGAGTTGCATGCTGTAAGTTTTGAAATTTTATCCAAACAAATGCTGCTCTCTAAATGTGTAGTGTATTCTACAAAAGGAGAGGTTGTTCACCTTAATTATTTATGATTGACTGATTTATGGATTTTAGTTTGTGGTTCACTTTTGGGTTTTTTCCATGTTTGTTGTTTTCCCTGATCTCAATTTAACAATCTCTTTAATATTGATCTGGATATGGCAAGCAATGCAAATTTTTAATGTTCTGCATCATGTGGCATACTGCACTTATTGGGATTTACTGTCATGAATAATTTATAGCTGTGTTCTTTAATAYGTTATTGATTGTTGCCTCTTTTGATAAGGAATGGAGTTCTCAGTTTTGCTGGATTGACAGGTATGGGTGGGTGTGTCCTGTTCAACTGCTCACAGTAAAAGAACCGTGGCAGTTGAGAACTAACAGRGTCAAGAAAAATTGTCTTGAACTGAGAACAAATCAGAAAAATAAATAGTGTTYCCTTTCACACAGAAATAGCAATAATGATTCTTTCTAGTTGTGTCCTGAATTCAGGACACTACTGAAAAAAGTTCACAACCACAGGAAAAATAAAAGCATGTGTTAGAATATTTAATCTTTTGCACTGTAGCAATCTCAAAACTGATTTCCTGATGATAATTATTTGTAGATGGAATAGCTTATTAATAGGAACTTATTTCAAAATCAGGTGATGGCATAGATTGCCTAGCAAAAGGATGTACGTTGTTCAAATTACTGGAGGAATTTGTTACTCGAGTTTCTGACTCCTTTGCAAATGATAAAAAAAATATCCAGACAAGGTCACTGCAAGCACATTTTCCATCYGTCAGCTGGGGAAAAAATGGCATCAGTAGGGAATAAAATCTTAGAAACAATTGGTACTTTCTGAGGGCCTATGACCTATCTGAACTAATTAAGCACTCTTTGAAGTACCAGCATTTCAGCCTTCATAATACATCATGCATAGTCATTGCCTCTTTTTCTGGAGCAGCAAACTGCAATGCAGCAGATGGGATTTCCAAGAGTACTGCCCTGTCCTCACTTGTGCTGGAGTCAATAAGAGTTTTCACATCGATATTTATGGGTAAGAATCATGATAACACTAACTCATTGACCTCAGCAGCAGCAGAGAGAAATCAATGATGATGGCCTTTCAAACAGCTTTTCCTCAGTGACTTCAGCCAGCTCGGCATAAAAGACATAATCAGAGGCAGGCAGGTCATCTGGGTCACCCTTCCAACMACCACACTGCTCTGCCTTTGTAGGCAAGTTTTCAGGTGCTCATTCCCCTGCTGAGAACTAAGTGTGCAGGGCTTATGAGAACTCTCTGAGTGCAATCTCTGTTCTCCTTCCCACAGAGCAGGAAAAGAGAAAGAGTGGTGGTATGAATTTTTGTATCTCAAAATAATGARTATTTTTGTAGCTCTGTGTGACTAGGAGGACATTTTCTTTGCACTGCCACATGTAGAACGAAAACATCAAAACTTTTAAGTACATTTGGGATCACAGAATCCAAGTTAAATATTACAACTCATTATGTGGTCACAAGCCATTAGTTGCAGATCCAAATTGGCAAGAAAGTAGTAGTTCAGGACTCATATGCATGTGGGAAAAAATGTACTCAGAAAACTCTAAAAATTAATCAGAAAAAATGTGTTTCATAGCAATTCCCTTTTTTCATTTTAACACCCTATTGCTTATGATGATGGCTCATTAGCTTCTGTCAAATATTTCATCATTTAATCCTCAGCCTTACTTGAGAAAGGCTACATTACATTTCTATTCTGGCTCTAAGGAGGTTTTATATTTGTTAGTCTTGATATCAAATTTATTTAATGCTAATCCATTTCACCAATTCATAGTACTTCAACTACATGTTTATTCATTTGTCRTTCTTTTCCAAGACTAAATCTGTGCTTCAGTAATAAATTGTGCAAGATAGTTCTTCACAGTGGTAATTATTCTAAGTCACTGCTCAAAATTACTTTCATGTTACATAGAGAAATCCACAACAAGATATTGTGGATTTTCTGAACAATTAATGACTTCCTACACAAGTGCAGTCCATTCTCACCCTCTGTTCCAACAGCCTGTTAAAATAATCCTGTTGGCAGCTAGCAAAAATTCTGAGTACTCATTAAAAGAAAATGACATTTTTTTCCCTTGGACAGTACATGATGGTAAATGTCTGAGAAGTACAAATGCCAAAGACTTAACTGCAGCTGYGTGCTACCTACTAAAACAAATGGGAAATATTTTTTCTTGGTTTGACTCTCCTTTTGTATAGGAAAAGCTCAGAGAGTTTATCATTTTTCCGCTTTTGCTGAAGGCTTAAAATGACTGTCTGTTGTCTGTGGAACACACGGAGCCCCTCAGCCAGGATGTGCAAGTTGTCTTTGTTCAAGCCTGTGCTGCATGGTTTGCCTACTGATGGTTTTAAAATGGGGTGGAATATGCCACAATGCTGGTGGATGTTCCCTGGAGGCCTGTCAGGTTTGGATCCTGTCAGGATTGACCCCTGTTAGTGAGAGTGCTCTGTCAGACCCCAAACAGTTYCCTGTGACCTTTGAAAAGGCTGATTACTTTATTCATGTGTGTGTGACCACAAGAACCCCTTTAAAATGGCACAAAGCTGTGCACCCCTGTGACTCCAGGTAGGAAGGACTGCAGACACAGACACTCTGCAGAGCTCTCACCAGCCTGGAATCCTGCAGTTTGGTTTCATCTGGGACCAGATGCCTTTGGAATGGTTGAGACTTTGGAATGGGGTGGATGGTGCGTCTCAGCCCAAGCCAGATGTCTGACATCATGGAGAAGAATCACACTCTGGAGGTGCTAGACTCTCTGTCGACATTAAAATGAATCCAGATGAGCAGCTGGAACAAGATATTTCATTCTGGATAGCTGAAATGTGGTGATATATATCTATACCTCTTACCTACAAATTCCTGCTGCCAGCAGGGCTTACAAGGGCTAGTTTAGATTGTGTGTGCTTGTCAGAAAGCAACGAGTGAAATTTGTTGTGGCATTGTTTCACTCTAATGCAGCAGAAGATGGTAAGAATATGCATGCACAGGGTCCTTCTGCATAATTTGTATAATGATGATGATTATGGTGCTGGAAACATTTGGGAGAGCGAGAGTAATTGACAGAGGATGGGAAGAAGCACAAGCAAATAAACTAACACAATGATCTAATCTCACCAGAAAAAAAACAGAGCCAAATTTGACCCAAGGACTGCAATTGCAAATAGGCATTAATAGGATTCCTCAGTGAATGTAGCAGAACATAATTTAATCTGAAGTGCACTTGAGAAATTAGAAATGCCTCCCTTTTGTTGCTCTTTGTCATGGCAGAGGTCTGGATAAGTGTTAGGTTTTACTGTAAATTAACAAGATGAGCATGTCTGCAATTTGTCTACAAATAGTCTTCATCTGTTTAATTTCCCTCAGTGCTGTCACCCTCCATTTTATCCTCTTGAGATCCTTCAAGGGGAAAAGAATTGTCAGGGCAAAAAAATTATTTAAATTTCATTTTAAAATACTGTCTTGGTTTCTTAGGCTGTCTTCTAATCAGGCTAACCATCTTGAAGAGTAAATACAGAATTAATCAAGCTTRTGCTTTCATGTTCACAAAATTCCTGAAACTCATAGCATGCACTGCAAAGAGGTTAAACTCATAATATGATAGAACTTTGTTAAAATGACCTATGCCTTGTATTCTGGAGAAAGGTTGAATAAGTGAACAGGGTACATAAGCAATCGTTTTGTCAAGTACTTCTCTAAGAGCAGCTAATTAGATCCACTTCTATTCAAAGATAACAGGAATTACATAGAAAAAGGCTTGAAAATAAATGAAACTTTCTCTTCAGTTAAAGAATATTGAAATTATCTTTAGTGTAATTTTGAAAAGTCCTTTCATTGCTGTTAATCAGAAATTAAAGTGAAATCTGTTCTAAACCACTCTTTCCACTTAGCTTCCCCAAAATTATTTTCACTTTCAACACTTTCAGATCCATTTTGCAGTTGTAAAAAAAAAAACAAAATGAGGAGGTTGAGTGGAAACCTCCAACCTTTGCAGGGCCTAACCTCAGCTTCTACTTCCTTGGGGGTCAAATAACATTTCTTCCTCTCCACAGACAAAAATATCATATAGTGAACAAAAAATACTTTTCACCATATCATTAATCCCAAARTGCTTATATGGACTCCCCATGTTTTATGCCATTCAGCACAAAGGGAGAGGAGGGGATGCACAGCAGATGGTTATTACATATGTGGCTCTACTGTATGTGGCTCCACTTTCATTTGCAGATGCTGCTYTCGCACATGAACCCTTTCAACTCTCAAACTGTACAGCACAAGGGCTTACACAATATCAAGTAATTTTTGGCAGCTGCTGCTCAGTCTTACATTGCTGCCAGATCTCTGGCAGAATGAGCTGAATCCCTGTCTGGTGTACAACCAGCACAAGGTCCTCATTATACTGGAATTTAATGCTCAGGGCCAGAAGGCTCCACACACAATGCAAACCCAGATTCACTCCCTTGCCTTTTGAGTGAACAACTGTTTGATACGTGGTGCCTTACAAAGCTGCCATAATTAAATGGATAACTATTTATGTACACATTCTGGTCCAATGTAAATAAATAAGAATGAAGAAATTATTGGGATAAATATCAGAAGCTAAATATGCTGGAATACATGCATTTATGCCACCAATGAATAATGACAACTGGCACAGAAGTCTGTGTAGGACAATTATGACATAGAGAATGTCAAAGGCTGCATGGAATCTGCAGTACATGCCAATACTGGGAAAAGCATGCATAGATATGTACTAGTTTTAAAGCTAGTGGGAGAGCSCAAGTCAGAACTACAATTTAATAGGAAAATTAAGATAAAGGCAATAATACAGAATCACTGGCTTAAACTGACAGTCAGGATATGACCTGAYGCCCTGTGGGTCAGGGTGGTGATAGCAGAACAGTCAAATGGTGGCTGCAGTCCTTTTGGAGTAATGGGTGTGATTCTGTCAAAGCGGTGATCCTGTGGTAAATTCTGATCCTTTTCTGGAGGTCCAGTGGTGATTATGGAGCTCTTCTCCTCTGGGAATCCAGTGGGCAGTGCTGTTCATGGGGTTCCAAACCTCAGATTGGCAGAGGTTGGATCCAGATAGGATCCAGATCCAGATCCAGGTAGGAATGCTTGTTCCKCCCCCTGGGCAGAGCATCTCACAAAGGGGTGATGTAATTTTATCAGCCATACAGTGAGACTTGAGGGCCCATTAGCAGAAGATTGTCCCCAGAGGGAATTATCAGGGATGTGTCATGGAAGAGATAAAGAACRCTGCCCCACTGTTTTARCAGCTTGTGGAGATGGTGATAGAATACATACTTCTGGTCACATCTTGCATTGTAACCTAAGACAACACAAATATACCAAAATTGTGTGTGTTCTGCACACACAATGCAACTCCTTTTCTGCTCATTCTCCAGGAGATTATTTTAAATATTAGCTATAGATTAGAACAACCACAAAGCTTTATTTCCATGGTCTTTTAAGTTTCAGAGTCCACCCATTCTCCAAGTGGGAGAGGAGGAATATCTTACTGAGGCTTTTAGCAATATGTTCTTGTGAATATAAATGGTCCCAAAAATATCAGCTCAGTGCTTTGTTTATACTGCCAACATGCACACCCAAGCAATTTGTTACACATAAGTCCTTGACAAAGCACCCTCCTTCTAAGACTAGTCTTGTGCATCCAGAGCTTTAGAAGCTCTGGGCCCCCAACACAGGAAGGACTTGGACCTGYTGGAGCAGGACCAAGGAGAGCCATGAAGGTGCTCAGAGGGCTGGAGCACCTCTCCTGTGGAGAGGCTGAGGGAGATGGGTTGTTCAGCCTGGAGATGAGAGGGCTCTGGGGAAACCTCAGAGCAGCTTTTCAGCACCTCAAGAGGCTCCAGGAGATCTGAAGAGGGACAGCTCACRAGGGCATGGAGTGATAGGACAAGGGGCAATGACTTGAAATGGAAAGACTGATGCCTCAGCTGGAAACCTTGAGAAGCTTTGTGTGGAAGGCAAATACTGAGGCAGCACTTCTGGACACGCACAGCAGCATAAGGCTGAGAGTCTGGGGATCTTTTTGTCTTGTCAGTCTAAGCAGAWTTTTTTGACTCATTTTACTCATCCTGCCTGCATAGGTGACAATCTAAATGCCTAAGTACTATTCAATATTTTATCCTAAATGAATAGGTAATCAGAGTAACTCTAATCATACGGCTAAGCAGGGAGGAAAAGGGAATTATTTTGAATGACCAAGTCAAAATCAATGATCAAGGCTGTAAACARAAATATTTCCTTTTTAATTAATTCACCTTCAGTATTCTTTTTCATTAAAATTTAAATGAGGCACTGTAATTCAGAAGGAGATAACTGCAGACTGTGGAGATTACTGGGCTTTAAATCAGTTCATGGATGTTTGGGGTTATTTCATTGTGTGTTGATTTTGAAGCAATTTCACAAAATCAAGTGTTAGTGCTATGAGGCTGTTTGGCACAAGAACCCTTAAGGACCTTGAGGTTAAATAAAAACTGAGGTAGACTGTTCATGTTTCTATTTATAGTAGAATTACTATGACCTTGTGAGCATTTCTATAAAACAGATTAAAATTTTGCCACTGAATTCCCTCTACAGGCTGATATTTATCACAACAAGGCTTCAGTATTTTAATAGCTCCTCAAAATTAGACTCTGATGCTGGAAAAGGCTTTACTGTTTAGATCAAAACTGGCTGAAATTCAATTTTGTTTCATGGGAATTGAGCAGATTTTGAAGTTTTATTTCAGGATAAAAGTAGTGCTTTCAATTTCCCATGGAAGAAAAATAATTTTTTTTAAAAAATGATMGTTTAAGATTAATATTTTTTTGAGAAATAGTATGAATTTAAACAGGCCTTCCTAAAATGAAAATTAATCAATATGACATAATAAACCAGTTTTGCAGAGCTTCCAGGTTGTCAGAAGACGTTGCCATGGATTAGAAATAGTGAGTTGAGAAGTGGAGAACTCATAGCCAGGTTTGCCAGAGCTTTGATGGAGCTTTGCTTCATGAGGTGGAGTTTGGACATTCTGAGTCCACTGAGACCCCCCCAGAGCATCTCCTCCCAGTTCCATGTGTATTTGGCATTCCACATGCCCTATAAAATGAAGAAATAGTCTTCTCATTTTGAAAATGGGTACAAAGAGAGACAGAAGGCAATGCCAAGAGCTCATCTTTGCATAACTTAACCTTGGAAAGTCTGCAACTGAGAGCATCCGGGAAGTAAAGCCAAAGTAGTTGAGGAGAAATATGTTGTATGGACCTGTAGTTTGGACTGGAGGATGGTGCCTCCATCCAGTCAGGAGTCACAGTGAAGTTCTTCTTCCAGGGCAGGAAACTCGCTCTGCTTTGTATCTTCTACTAGAAAATTCCAGAAAGAAGTCCTGACCAATGTGCCTGTACATCAAGGCAGGAGGTATTTCAAATGAGATTCCCCCTTCTCACTCCCAAAATTGTTCCACTCTCTGTGCCAAAATAATTCTTTGCTCACRGGGCCTGGGAGAGCCGATGGCTTTGTGACCAAGTGACTCAGACGTACCTTTGGGAGTCTCTCGTGCCTGGAGGAATTATATTAATCCAGAGCAAGATGACAAGTGGTAGGTTTGAAAGTCAATATTTTAGTTTTAGCTACTCAGATCTTTCATGGGTCCAAGATTATGTGTTTATCTGTCCAAAGGCTCAAAAGAAAAGCTGTAGTTGAGCCAGCAGCTTAACTCTCTTGGCAGAAAATTCCTAGATGCTGTCAATGCTGAACAGTCAGTGTTTATCATCAAAAGGCATCATCTCCACTGATTTTCTTTGGTTTAAAACACAAAATTGCAACACACATTTTCAGAACTTTACAATTAAATAATTATTTTTATAAAAATAATRACAACAGTATAGCTGAGATCTGTAAAAATTAAAGATGCAGTTTACTGTGAAATATATTTGTCTAGGAAACTCACTATKACTTTTTCTAACTTTATATAACTCCGTGAACAATTTATACTGCATAAAGATCTATAATATGGAGCACACATTGGTTTCTCTATCTCCCTAGCAGAACCCCAGGGGAGCTATTAAAATAAAGGTAGTGAACAAACATTAAGTTAAAGTCAGAAGTCTTGTCAGATCTAAGTATGGCTATTGACAGAATATAAACTCAAAATGAATCTCCTATTCCTTTGTGTTTAATAGCACTTTGAAAATGCATATACTTTAATTTTGGCAAAACAGAGTAGAAATAAAAAGGATTTAAATTACTGCAGAGCATCATAAAAATATTTAAGCAATCATGTAAATGTGGAAAACCTCTACCTTATTCTAAATCATTATGACTCTTGTTATAAGAATTTATACTGTCTTATGTGATCACAGCAGTGATTGCCAACTCAGGAATGATCATACCTGAAATAAATACAATATTTTACTGCAAGCCATGGAAGAAATTAAATTAGAGCAAAAAAAGCTGTGAGGAGAGTGAGACATAAAGTCAAGGCCTGTGATTTTACACCTTATTGTGTTAAATCTGCAATTTTGGCACAATTTCCAACGCAGGCATCCTACTCAATATCAGCTGTCAGGGTGTGTGTGTGTGTGTGTCTGCCATCTCATAGATTTTACTGTAAGAAAGGTTTGGCACAGGACTCATCAGATAGGGGGATTTCCATCACTATACACCAACTTAATGAATCCCAATCAGAAATAATTTGTGCCATTTACTCAGAACAACAATTCATACAACAAAGTCACCCGTGAAGTGGATTCATGACTAAAGCGCATCATGGAGGTGTGGATGGGTGCATGAAAATTTATGTCCTAAATKTTAGGAGTTGGGTAGGAAATATCTATATCCTACTTCTTTTGATCAAAAGATCTATCAGATTCTCTATGKGCACGTTTCTGAAAACCTTTCATGAAGGTTCATTCCTGTAAGAGAGTTTTRACATAAGAACAGTCAGCACTGTGAAGAGGAGAATAAATTCTGAGTCTCTAAACTCAATTCTTAACCAGGTCTAAATATGAGTGTTGCTAACCCAGCRGACACTGAGCTCAGTTTGCTTCCTTGACTCATTCTAAATCCTAATTGAATGCAAATAATGGCATAAGAATAGTAAGAATAGTTTGCAAGACGGGGCAGTGCTAGATGAAAGCAGTAGAAAGTGTTCAGCAGCTGATCRTGTATTTTTCTTTTTCCAAATTTAGCATTTTTAGTCATAGAAAATTAAGCTGAATTTCAGAACTAGGGAAAAATCCCCAAACATGTCTAAATAACAGTCTTTTGACTCCAACAGCAACAGTTTCTTCTGAAAAAACACTTTGAAAATTATGAGCTCTCTTTGAGCTAGCATATGCCAAAAGAAGGGTTGAATTGCAGCTGTTCCCAGTGCTCAGCATATACTTTCAACCTGTTCTTGGTTTCCTTTTCTATTAAAAATGTAAGAGCCTCTTTTTTCTGTGCTGAAAAAATGAAAAAAAAAAATTGCAGTAGCTTCTAAAAATTCTGCAAGGTTTAAAAGATCTCTTTAGTAAAGCGTTTGATTTTTAAAGTTAAGGCTAGGCTGCTTCCACAAGGTTTTTTGCAGCTCCCACGTGGAATATACTCTTGTTTCAGGTTTAAAAAAAAAATAAATCTTTTGCTAGTGATGACTCTGGCTTTCAGTAGGATTCCTTGATGGTCCCTGCAGGACAAGCTGTGTGTCTCTGGCCCCAGGTGAGTGAGGGTGCTGGGGACGTGCTGGGGCTGAGCAGAGCCAGGAGCATCACTCCAGCCCCTGCCAGCACAGCACAGGCAGGGCTCTCCTTCCCTCTCAGAGCTGATGGGATTTCCTTGGGATGCAAATGGAATTGCAGTGGAGAAGTACCCTCTCTAGGCTGACAAATGCCACTGCACAGCAGGATTAATATTTCACAGGCTAAGTGGAGGGAGGCAGCAGAAGTCAAAGCAACACTTCTGGAGATGGCACTGGTGACAGAGAGGTGGCTTTTTTTTTTTTCTGTCTGTGTTATAAAACATTTCTTATCAAATTAAYATGCAAAATTATTAATAGCTATGAGCTATATTAATGATGAGGTTATATACATAAACTAACTACTGTTGATGAAACTTTGTGACCTGAGCAAATGGGATCAGGAGATATTCTCCTGGGTGGGTTTGTTTTTTGTTTGTTAATAATAAATAAATAAATATTAGCCTGGCTGTTRCATAATGAAAGCGAAAAAAAGAAACTGCAAACTTCTTTCCTTTGATGTAGGGCCTGACTAAGTGTGCAGAGAAGCAGGCATGGGGGAGCTGAGGATCAGCACTCTGCCATCCCTGTTTGCTGTGAGTGCTGCTCTGCTGGGCCCCAGCGATGGGAGCTGCGAGAGGCTCAGTGATTCATCCGTAGGTGGCTGCCTGTCACAGGTGGGTGAAGTGCTTCCTATATATAGCCTCTGTATGGGTTCACAGCACACTTGAGGATGGCCTGGAATGAAAGGTGCTCTCAAAAAGCCCTGGGTAAGTCATTATTTTATTATTACAGGAAGGCACTAGCAGCTGTCAGTCTCAATAATTGGATCAACGTTCACATTGCAAATGCCAGCAGGTTTGACTCAGCTGTTTATAGTTCTCTAGCAGATAAATTATATTCTGTGGAACTGATTTTATTTCAGGTGAGATTTTTGGAAGATGGCACAAACAAAGGCCGGACTGTTCTTTGCAGCTGTTGGAGATCCCAGTGCTGGTGGCCCAAAGGATTTTCCCTCTGTTATGTTGTGACAGCGACTGGCAGGTCCTGCACTGGCTGTGGCACAGACATTAGCACTGCTGTGTAAATAAAATCCCAGTTTCTGGTCCCTGTCCCACAGTGCAGCTCATCAGTGCTGAATCCAGATAGGTATAGGGATGCTCTCACTGCTGACTTGAGCTGTCTGGGCCTTGCAGTGAAATCTAATTCTAAAGGCATTTAACAGAAGTAGACTGGCTTACCCAGATAACCAGGAATTGCTGCTGCTCTTCTCTGGTGACAGGAGTTAATCAGAGTCTCAGGAAGTCATCACCTGCAGGGTTGCACAGCTGGAATGTCCTCCTGGAAGAAAAGGCCTTGTCTTCTTTCTAAAATGTGGCACAAACCTCATGTCAGGAGGACAATCCTCTTATGTGGTAACCTTGAGTTTAGAACCCCTATCCAAAACCATGCAGTGTGGGTTCAGTTTCTTCCTCTGTTYGAACATACTCAGCTTTCTTTCTTTTGAAATCCCTTAATATCAGAGCAAATTGGGTCAATAATTCCTGTTAACCCTCATCTAAACTCACAAATGACAAAAATTATGTACTGAAGTAATAACATTTTGCTTTTCCTCGCTGAATCATAATTATATCCATGGCACTGCATTTGAAGCAGTGTTTCCCAAGATGATCTACAATTTATGCTTTGGAAAAGTCTTTAGAGGGAATGCTGTGAACTTCAGAAGCTGAGGTTTAAGTCCAAACCCAGGAAACTTCCCCTTGATGTTTGTTTACTTTTCCCATCACTGCCTCTCTCTTTCCCTGGCATGAATAATGTATCAATGCTTTTTTGGTTGGGTTGTTTTGTTTTGAGGTGATTGTTTGGCTTTTTTTTCATTTCTTCTCTTAGCACCTCAGGAAAATTGAGATGTTAATTTCTTACAGTGGCAGCTCAGACAGGCACAATTAAGCAGTTTACTTTCTAGGGATTGCTCAGTGAATTCTTCAAGAAGTTTCTGTGCAGGTGGGGGCCAGGCTATCGATTCCTGGCTGGCAGCAGACAGATGGGCTGTCAGCAATGCTGCTCATACTTTTACTGGGGTACCTCATTAATGAAGCCAACTATGAGCTCAGGTTTTGAGCTCCCTGGTATTTGGAAAGTGGTGCAGCACACTGCAAAAGTAGTTTATTGGATCCCATGTGTCATTCAAGGGAATCAGCAATGTGTGTTACTGGTGCCCTGCATTCTGTCTGACAAATTTGTTTTTTTCCACAGGTAAGTGCTAAAATATTGCTTTGCATTTACACTAGCAGTAGCTCATCTTTGCATTCCCTGATATGTTGGGTGTCAAAGGATACAGAAAAACCTGGGACAGCCAAAAATRAGAGTTGTAGGTCTTTTTAGCTTGGTATCACCATTTTTATTTTTGCTTCACCTAGAAAAGACTAATTGTGTGTTGTGTGTAAAAATTCAGATTTCAAAACACCTGGCCACAATTTCACATACTCTACATTTCAAATGAAGCAGTGACAGTTAAAGGAYCAATTCCCACTCACTTGGCTCTTACAAACAGTCCCACTGAAACTAAGCCAGCCCTGTAAAATGTGCACTCTTGCTCCTTGCTTGTTTCCTGGAACTGMATTTCCCCAGGGCAGTGACCTCTCTGATCCTGTTCACCAGTACAAAAAAACTCATTGCCTCATAGTCACTACTTGTGTACATGGCAGAACAGCAATAAGCTGGTCCAAAACCTAAACAATGAAAGATTATTTTGCAATAAGGAAAAATAGATTAATAACTACTGTGAGGCTTAATCACAASAGGTAAATCTGCAATGGTACTGACAGCACTGTGGGCAATATTCTTAAATGCTGTGTTACTCTTCACAGAGTCTGCTGTTCTTCAGATATTTTTTCTGTATAATCCATATACCTTCAGAAAAAATTTCCTCATATMCCTGTAGTCATCTTCGTCAATTTAATAAATGCTTCAGTAAATAAATGTTCAGTAAAATTTTGGAAAGGTTTCTTTTGTGCTGTCACCTTTKATTAGTAAAGTTCTCTACAGGGGGAATGGTGATGTCTGAAGGTTGGAGTGGTTGCATTTAAGGTTTTACTCAAGAAGCTGTATTTTTTAATCARTGACTCATTTAAAAAAACTCAAAGAGTATGGAAAAGCATTGTTCCTAGGGTGTTTTATTGTACCTTTTTTGGCTTTTTATCATGTTCACCATTTGTAATTCTTCTATTCTTTCTCTCTCAATTACTATTGACGTTCAGGATGACTGTCAGCTGATGGCTTTTTATAAGCTGTTCTGCAAGCTGAACACAAATAACATGACAGCTTGCAGGCTACTTGTTGTCATGGTGTTCTTACTTTGCTCTGGGCAATGCCATATAAAGWATATTACATCTCGACTCCTATTTGCATCAACCAAATATTTTAACATTAACACAATAATATCAGAATGCCAGGATGTTTATGACATTGCCAGCACCAAGAAAAACAGAATAAAATTCTGTTCTGTTTCCACCTACACATTTTCACCCACTCCCAGGTTCTGTACTACTGTGGTTACAGGATTGTTGATTTCTGTGGAGGTAAGTTGATTTCAGGTTCTAAGCCAAATTATGAAATCTAATTTAAAAGGTCTTTCTGATTGCATTTGCAAGCTTCATTAAGTGAGATGTAACACAGGGAATGTCACCCTACATGCTGCTCTTTGAACTGTCTTCTACCAATTTACTCTGAGGTTGTCTCAGTTTTAGAAGTTCTCTGCAACATCCACAGCTTAAAAGGCTCCAAGGAATTACAGCACTGGCCAAGAAAAAAAATTGTAAAATATTTTTTATAAGAATATTACCAAAATTATGGATTACAGAAATTTCCTGCACCAGGAAATAYCTCTACATGTGAATAGCCTTCCTGTGTTTAGGTTTGACTTTGATTTATTATATTTGGTTTGGTATTTTATGTTTTGCATTATTATTATAGGTTTGACTTTGGTTTATTGTTTGGTTCATTAAGCTGTCTGGCCTGAAGGATAAAATGCTTTTTAAGCAAGAATATGTATTTGAAGTTCTTGTATACAGTAACTGTAGGCACAGTTCTCACCATACAGCTGGTTCCAAGTTTCCAATGAATCATTTTGAATAAAAGCTCTCAGTGCTGTGCTGCTGGTTGTTAGATACAAGCAGAGCCTGTGTGAACATCACTGATATGTTCCTGTATGACCTGCAGCTTTGCAAACCAAMTCCTGTCACTAAATGCAAATTTTTTGTCTGCAAAGCAGGGTCATCTGCAGTTTTCTCTCTTCCTTTGTAGTATGAATGTTTGGGAACATGAAGAAGAGCAGGCAGAGCTTTGCTGGAAGCCYTGAGGTTGTCAGGAAACACCTGCTTTAATACAGTAGGCTTCATCCTGAAAAAACTAGAATGGTGCAGTGCAGGAAGGGCTGTCAGAGCCAGTCGGGAGCCCTGGAGCAGCTGCTGCGGTGGCGCCTCCCCAGCAGCAGTGAAAAGGCTGCTCTGCCTGCCTGAGGTGTTTCTGACCTGGCACCTCCTGCCTCTGCAGCTTCCATCCCAACACCAGCACCCCCTGCCCGTAATAAAATGGGCAGAGAAGCACCTCAGCGGTTTTTCCTGTGTCTCCCCTGTGCTTGGGAGAAGGACCTTGCAAACACCTGTGTGGCCCTGGTTTTTTAAGATTTTCTAAGCCTTCTRAKRTTTACATTCTTGYAWTGAACTTTCTCACACCCTTTCTGTAAATAACTCATTGTTTTGCATTCTTTTATGGAGGAGCAGAAATTTGATGGGCTGTTGGTTTGTCCAGYGTCACTGGAGAGGTGGCACTGTCACCCTCCAATGCACTGTCACTTTTGGAAATCTATAAATGTTAGAGTCAGAAAAATAAAAGTCCCTTTATTCCCTTGGAAAGAGCAGCGAGCCCGTGTTGTTTCGTGTCCTGTAGTGACACAGCTGTGCGGCTGAAGAGCTTTGGTTGCCCTCGGAGCCTCTCCCGAGCGCCGCGCGCTGGCCCTGGGGCTGGGACAGGAGCTCTCCATGGTGCTCGCAGGCGCCAGCACCTCCTGAGCAAAACAGCATTAATACTCCTGTTGCTTTCTCCTACAGAGAACTTTTCTAGATAAGCCCCAGATGCCAAGAAAATAAGACCAGACAATAAATATCTCATTTTGGTGTCTCTTTATCCATGTTAGGCTACAACAGCCTTTCAATTTTCCAGCAGCCAGTCCCTGAGGTACAGAAATCCACCCTTCTCTCCCAGCGCTGCAAGAGAGAGAGAGAGAGTTGCTTTTGCTGCATTAGCAAATATTAAGGACAGACAAAACCACCATATCCTCCAAGTACAACATGAACAAGGGGATACACCTGGGCTTTACACCTGAAAAATACTATTTTGATGAAAATAACTATATAAATGAAAGAAAACAAGCAGAGAAGCAAAAGCCACCACCCCAATACAAATTTTATTTCACTGGGATTTCATTTCCATTAAAAAAAAGCAGAAGCAATATACTGATATATTCTTTGTGCTTCTTCTATGCTTTATGCATTCATCTGGGTAGCTATTTTTTGCACACTCTTTCTCACTTTTCAGGATGGCCCCTTATGTATTTCAGCATTGTTCTTTCTTGTGGAAAGAAATTAAAGGTTTAAGGATGAAATTCGCTTCAATTAAGTTGCCAAAAAAAAATTCCATTCCCAAGTACTTACTGATTACTTATCACTTTGCTATGAAGATGGAGAGCATTTTTTTCTTCTGAAGATCTGAATTCCTAGAAACATGAAAGTGGAAATTAAGAAATAATACATAATCCACTTGCTCAATACCAGATCAATTGCCAGGCACAATCCATAGACACAAAACATATTAAAACATTAAAGTTCACCAGACTAAGCAGATCAAGCTTTATCCTTTTCTTCATTTGCATTCATTTTGTGGCTTGTTTYACTCCCCAGAATTGTCACATTTTATCCTTCCCTTCCCCCTGCCCTTCACAGCAAATATTAGCACACACATGATTCCATCCTGTTGGTATTTTGTACAAAACCTTTATCAAGATTCTTTTTAACCTCTGAATCTTTCTGGACATTTTGGACAACTTCAAAAGGAAAGATAAATGAAAAATKATTTTAACTTTTATGTTGAATATGGTTTTACCTTTCCTGGTAGATGGGAAAGAGCTTCACCAGAGAAATACTTTAGGTACAGAAGAACATACAGTGTCATTGTAAAATACCCTGGAGACTAGAAATGCACCTTTWAGCATCTGTGTGCATGAGCCAGCTTTTTAGGGGATATTGGTTGGAAAGGCAACAGAATGAAATACTATTCMATTACCCATGTTTGGATTTTGTTGKTTTTTGTTGGTTTTTTTTTAACAGGATATAATGTAAGGTCAAATGCTTATAGATYTTTTTTTGACACTGGACTATGCCATCTATATTGTTATAGCTCTACAGACAACCAAAAGATAAATGGTTAGACCACTGGCTGTCTTCAGGCTTTTTAACAGAAGAAGATATAGAAAATAACTGGTTTTCAGAGACACCTAAGGACATGCTATTGCAGGTTACCCTGGTGGCAGCTGAGCCCCTCTCAGCCACTCACTCCCCCACAGTGGGATGGGGAAGCAAATCAGAGCTGCAGAAGTGAGAAAACTGGTGGGTTGAGATAAAGACAGTTGAATAGGTAAAGCAAAAGCTGCTTTTGTGTCAGTGAGGCAAAAGAGGAGCTCATTCACTACTTCCCATGGGAAAATGGGTGTTAAGGCATTTTTGGGACAGCAGGGCTCCATCACACACAGCAGTGAGGAAGACAGACACCATCACTCTGAATGTTCCTCCTTCTTCCTTTTCCCCAGATGTAAATGCTGAGCATGGCCTGGGATATCCCCTGGGTCTGCTGGGATCAGCTGTCCTGGCTGTGTCCCCTCCCAGCTCCCTGGGCACCCCCAGCCCCTCTCTGGTGSRGTGGGTGAGCAGCAGGAAAGGCCKTGGCTCTGGGTAAGYTCTGCCCAGTGACAGCTAAAACCAAGGTTGTTTCAGTCACACTGAAACTCCAACACTGAAACTGCACTGAAACATCATACAAGCTACTGGGAAGCAAATGAACTCAATGCCAGCCAAAGCCAGTGCATGTGGATAAAGCTGCTGAGAAAAARGCATTGTAATTGCTTCAATCAAAATGCTTTACTTACAAGTGTCCTAAAATCAAGTGCCATACCTTGGGAATGGAATGTCAGCAGAGGCAGTTCATGGTCACAATTCATTCATTTAGCAAAACATCATAAAATACTTTAARACTGGAGCCTGTGAAATCTGGGAGTTTTGAACATTTCAGCTGGAAAATGTTAAGCAAGACTGAGTATTGTATKTAGTGCCAGAGCAAGGATTCTGTCAGGGAGAGGAAAGGGAAAAGAGCAGTGAAGAAAGGAAAGGCTCCTTTTTCAGGAGACTGCTCTAATGCAAGAGCAATTGTGTTATGATGCTGGGACAGAGCCTGGAGCAGCAGCAGAGTGACCTTAAACTGACCTGACTGACCTGACCTGACTGAACATTGATTTCCCACAGTTCTTACCCAGAGGGCAGGAATCACCACACTGACAGAAAATTACGGGAATTAAGGACTTTTTGTCTGGAAATAAAGGATGAGGAGGCAGCTGATTTGGCTCTGTTTGAAATGACCTCTTTGGGCAGTGCCCATCATTACAGAAGTGYGACTGCGCCAAAACACAACACAGGGATGGCTGCACTTCACACTCTCAGAATTCAAAACATTTCCACAGAGTTATGAGCACAAACTGAAGTCTGAATAACAACAAAACYAGATGAGAATCTCAACAAAACACATCACTTGATAAGTGCTTGGTCAGCTCAACACATAAACCAGCAAGCCYCAGTTGACTGAACTGGGCCTTATTACCATGCCAGCAACATCCTTTGAGCCCCACAGCTCTGGATATCAATCTGGTTTACATAACAAAACAATAAATAGATTATCTTTCTAGAAGCTGCTTTATAGAAGTTTACCTTAAAAYTAAAGACAGCTATTTTGATTGAGAAACTTTTTAATTTGTGTTCAGAATGTCCAGAATCTGGCAGCTCTGAATATCCAATACCAGAAATTTAAAGAGCCAAGAGGAATTCARGGTGTTTCTTGTGTCAGATTTATTGTGTGGGCACAGATGAATTTTCAGAATACACRGTGCAGGTCCCAGATTTTGAAGACAGAAGGACCAAGAATAAAGACCACAACAATTTATTTTTCTCCTGTTRTGTAAAGAATCTTTGGACCCTCAAATGAGTTTATGAATGAGAGCCTTCCTATAGAATGGCAGGTAGAGCTGATGGAAGGCAGTATGGGGCAGAGTCAACTACAAAYTCAAATGGGAATAATAATTAATTGTATACACTTATATGAGTTCTCTTTATTTCAATTTCTTTATTTTGATTTTGYTAGCTCCAAGTCCCAGACATTAGTTTTCTCTGTGCTTATATTAAATAGATGAAAGAATGATCTTTTTGTGGAAATATTAATCATTTAATAAGATAGATTCATTATTTACCAAAAAGCTGCTTTTTTTCGAACCAGCTCACATTTTGCTTAGTTCTGTGATGCATTTGATCTCTTCTAAAGCCTCCCAACCTTACATTTAAATAACTATTGATGATGACTAATCTTTTCTATTTTACACAAAGCTCAATCTGGAGATTTTTYCCTGAGTCCAAATGATCACCAGGGCTACCCTGCTCTGCAGTTTCAAATACTTTTTAACTGTCTTTTTTTATTTCCTAAAGAGCTAAACACGCCTCCAAAGGAAACTTTCTTAGTATAAACCCAGAGCAGGCCCATCAGTTTTGTGCTTACATAAGTTGGTTCATTTCCTATTCCTCTGTACTTTGCCAAAACCATTTTAAAAATGCATAATTCCATTCAGCTAATTAAATTTCCGCTGTATTTGTTTCCTCTATCTCTTCCTGAAATAAAAATTCATCACATATTTAACCTCTTACTTAACAGGCTCACAAATTCCCATGCATCATGCCAGTGAGTGATAAATACTTAAGCAGGTAGGGTCCCAGATGTCCTTTAATACATTCTTGCATTGATTGGTTGCATTTCTTTCAGTAATAGTTGAACCTRAACCTGCAAATGAGGTCTAAAATAGTCCTTCTTTTCCCTGTTACACTTTTTAATGAAGGATTTGCACAGCAGAGTACAGAAAGGTGGGTTGGTACACTGAGTTAAGCTGATAGAAATCAGCTGATGCCCATCAAGGTGTTTATGATGCTAAACATCAAGGTTGTCTTTCATTTAGGGACTCAGTCTGGACATATCTCTGAGTGCTGGAGGCACATTTAATGTCAAAATCTGAGATGAGCATGCAGAGAAAACATTTTCACAGGAATGCAAATATAAAAATATTCTGACATTTATTCCTGGTTTTGAGAGTTTATGACAAAAAATAATCAACCCAGAGATTAAGGATTAAGCAGCTCAGAGCTGGTATGGAATAAATAGCAACGTTTTGCACAGTGCTGTCCTCAGCAAAGAGTGAGCACAGTGCTGACGTCAAGGAACAAAAAAGCTGACCCTTTTGCTCTTTTTCTGGTATCTACATAAGCTACAGGCTCCCTGGTTTATAGATGCCTTTKCACCTTCCCAGAATGAGCAGAAATGCAGTGTCCCATATTGGCCGCCTCTCAGTAGTGCATTATATCCCTAGCAGCTGTAAAATTTCAGAAAGCTGTAGTGTCAGCGTGGTCTCCTAAGCCATCTGTGTCTCTAATCTATTTTTCCATATGAAATCATCAATATTCTGATCTACACAGCCACTKTTGGGTTTTGTTTGCACTACAAATACAATCAGTTACACATTACTCAAGATCTAATTATGCCGGACTGCAAATGATGTTGAACTAGGTAATTTCTTTGGAATGATAAAGTAAATTTATCAAACCCTTTTTTGCCACCCAAACAGAAATGTCCCTAAGAGGATTCCTTTGGTTCATATTGGTTTGCTTTCAAATTTATTGCTGTTTCCCAACAACTTGCTGAYACAGCTTAAGCAGTGCTCAGTACCAAACATTTGTGAGGAAATGATTAAATGGCTTTTTTCAGTTTTAATAAAAATTTATCCGAAACATCACTCTGGTACAACTTTCCAGAAATATATATTCATAATTACTTGCAGTGCTCTTCATTCMTATTATCATGGTCTGATTATTTAAAAGGATGTAAATGTCCTGGTTTGTATGATTTACATGAGMATATAAAAATATTTTTAGACTTTCAATATTTTGGAACAAAGATTAATAAAATAGTAAAATAAATATCTGAATATTATCTTTCTCTATAGCAAATAAAATCCACTTAAATACTGTTTAAAGATTAAAGAATTTTCACTTACGAGAACATTCTATAGGAGACAAATATGAGAAATTTGATTTGGCCWGAAAGATTCAAATCTCCCCAAACATATAGTTTTCAGTTTTTAGCAAACTTAAAATTAAATTCTTTTGGGAAAATGTCCTGGTGAAAATAAATAAAGAAAAGTCCCTCCTTCATATTATTCAGTGTAAAGTGCTATGAATCTGTTTCAAACTGCATCTTAGTGACATAATATACATTCTCCAAGGAATCCTGTATCAAGCTGTGAAAGCTAAAATTTGAAAGGATTACAGATACATTTTTAAAGTATTGAGAAAACATAATAATGTCTGTGCTGCACATGCAAGCAGACAGTGGAGCTGTGGATTGGTTCCACAACAGAATTGGTTCACAAATTATCAATATGTTCTTCTAATATTAACAGATCTCAGAAACCCAATTGTTCATATTCAGGCCCTCCTGTTTTTTGGCCAATATTGACCCTGCCAACCCTCCAAGGTCTGTTCCACATTCATAAGGAATAGGAATTTTTCCATTCTAGTCAGCCCAAAAGGTCTCCTTCCTCTTGTCTGCATTGTGCCATGAGAATTACCAGGCCAAGCCAGTTCTCAGAGCACTGAACACTTCTCCCCCACAAGTAAATAACAAAAGTGGAACAAATGAACTCTTTTAGAAGCGAACTGGATCCCACAAACTTGTTCAAGTTTCCCATTAGCAGAGCTCTGCTGACCTAAATCCATCCTTTACTCTAGACACCAAGGTTCATTACTGATGATTTAGATGGCAGGATGGAAAGCACTTAATTATGAAGGTGATAACAATTAGAGGRATGGCAAGCACTTTAGAGGACAGGAATTGAATGAAAGGATGTAGTAGAATCAGTAAAATAATGAGTAATTCAATGTGTACCACAAGGTGACACCTACCTACAAGATAGAAATGGTTCTATAGAAGGTGATCTGAGAATTAATGGCCCAAGAATGGAACAGTGTCCACAGGGCCATAACCCACCAGGAGATGTGTGTAGGAATGTTTCACATACAATACCTGAAGCTTCCAACATCAGTGGGCTCAGCTGGAGTACTACATCAGATTTGGGGACAACATTAGGGCTGGAAAGTTTGCCAACTGAAGCTCAAAAAAAAGCAAAACCCATTTCCAATAAAACCTGTGAAGAAAGCTGGAAAATAATGCTTTTAGCTGTAAGAAGATCAAGGAGGGAAATGAGTATTTATTTCAAATGACAGCTGATGTCACCAAGAGGTTGGCAGAGAGAGGAAAGCACCAATGGGTTCTCCRGGACAATAAGTAATGGATTTAAGTTACTACAAGGAGGTTTATCCTATACATTATAAACATGCTGAATGGCAAGAGAACCAAGAGCTAAAACACAGCTGTTAAGAGAAGATGGGGATTGTGCATCACCAGGCTATTTTAAAAACAGGTTGGACAAATGGATGTCAAATATTATTCAGGTAAAGCTGAATCTGTCTGGGATTAGTAAAGGAAACCAGTGATTTCCTGAGATTACATCAATCCTATTCTAAAGGTTCTGTGTCTGTCTGTGTCTAGCTTCAGATTTTTTAAYAGCTCTAAACCACAGACTACTCTGCATGTATTGGGCTGAACTCAGAGCAAATCTCACTGATTTGCAATCAAACAYATCCTGATGGAAAACAATCACCAACCATCACCGAGTCAAGAATAGAGACAAAACCTTCAATATAATGTCTGAGTTKTATTCAGAGGGTAAAAGCCTTGGTCAAGAGACAGTTACCCTTATTTTTATTTAAGAAACACACAAGGTCTATGGTAATTGTTGAAATTTGGTTCAGTASCTTTAAATATAAGAAATTTGTGGTCCTCTTTTGCCTTTCACTGCATTTAAGAGATAGTAAAYGACTGCTAAAAATAATGAGTTTGCCTCATGAAAGTTAAGCATTAAAATAATAAGTTAGAGGCCATAAAAACAAATGTCCCTTAGGGATTTTATCCATCTGGACTAGACAGAATATATAGCTCCTGCAGTTATTTTGCAAACAATGTTAACAACATTATTCTAAAGCTTTCACATTGAATCTTAAAGACCACAACACATATCTGTTCTGTCCCAAAGATTCACARGCTTCAGATTTACATCCAAAACTCACAGATGGCCTTACATGGTAATGGACCARCACAAATCAGTGACTCAGGGAAATATCTAAGCAGTTAAATCCATCTTTATTCAATAAAATGTTAATAYGTGATTAACTTTAATAATGTCCACATTTAAAACAGAATATATTCTGCTCCCATGGATGTTCACATATGTTCAGTAATGCATTTAAATTTTTATCATTAATGTGAAAGAGGCCCCTGGAAGGGACCAAACTTTAAATATCCTAAAATGTAAGATTGCTGGGGAGCTGGAACACAGGGCTAGATGCAAGTGTCAAGGTCAGGCTCTGACATGAAACACTCTGTTGGCCATTAACATCTTCAAGCAGTTGCTATGGCCATGCCTAATTTGAGTGGAAATTCATTACAGAGCATTTCAAGGAAAGAAAGCCTGGCTGATCAATATGAAAATGGCAATTTTAGATTAGTGTATCTTTTTTTTTGGTTGCTCAGCACAAAATACTCAGTTTACTTTGAAATTGCTTTGTTCTACTTTAATGAGGCTGATCTAATTCCTAAAGCCTTAGAACAAAATGGTAATTGACAGGCATCATATAACACTTACAGGAGAAAATTAAAAATCTATACAGCATCTATAAGTGATGAARCTTTCTCAATGAATAAGAAGTGTTTGGAATGAGCAGCTATTATGGATAAAGAATAAATAAATTTATTATGAAGAAAAACCCAACATTTCATTATTATCTTTTTAAGCAACTTTGTACTCTGCAATAATCAGCAGAGATCTGGAATGACAAGCTTTTCCCAGAGCTGGGGAGGTTGGCAGCATCGTGTGCAGTACTCCCAGGGCAGCTGGGAAACGTGGAATACCTCCAGAGCTGCTGGGAGGAATGACACTGACTCCAGCTCTGTGGCCACCAATGCATATGCTCAGCTTGAAATAGGGTTAAGCTAAAACAGRAACACCACTTGTAGCAAATGACACCAAAATCTGTCATCAAAGGATGCCATAGATTGGAGATAAGCAAGCATGTTAATTCAAAATCATTTCGTTGGCTAAGTTGCAACTAAATTTAAATTTGATTGCATTTTCTTGTACCTTTTATTCCTTTGGCTCTGATTAGGGTCAGAAGTCAGAAATKACAAAATACCTGAGCAAAACATAACTGAATATTTCTAAAACAGAGGTGAAGAGAAGAGAATCCTGTTTCTTGGCATCCTGCCTCACTGTGCAGATAACAAATCTACAATTAGCTCAAAGCAATTCGGATGAATATGATTGGCTGAATTTAGTGATTACTAATTTATTAATTATAGAGCCTCAGTTAAGTGAATAATCTGACAATATAAAACATTGGTTTTTCAAGGTTTTTAAACTTATTTGCTACTGATTCTACTTGCTGCAAAATCTACCATGATCCTGTTTATGAATCATTCATCGAATGTTCCTAAGTTCAACAAATGCATTTCCTATCAATAAGTGTTTGCCAGATAGTCTGGGTATATAATTTTCCTTCTCTTTCCTTTTCTTTGATCACTGACTATAGGACCAGTCATTTTTCATGATTTCTGACATATTTGGTCGGCTAAATCACAGAGAGTTATTTCTCCTCCTTGACAGTGTGACTGAGGCTTGGGAAAAAAAGAAAAAAAGAAATATATGAGAATTGCAAATTAGAAAAATCCTTTAGGATCATAGGATCTGCCATCCTGGTATAAACTATATCTTGCATATAGTCCAATACGTTGCATCTGACAGTTTTCAGTGCTAGGTCCTTCAAAAGAAGGCAGAAAAAAATCTGTAACAGCAAAGGGGAACTAATCAAGACAACTCACACAGTTCTTTGCCTGACAGTTTAAAGTTGGTTGACATCTGCAAGTAGAAGTCAAAATTCCTTCAAATTCTGTCATCATTATTAATTCTATCTATGAATATCCCTGATACTTTTATACATGCCAATTTTCTTTCCATTTGAATTTTTTTGCTTCAAAATAGCAAAGGACAAATATAGCTTTGATGGCACAAATGCTTAGTCAAACAGCCACTTACAAAACTTTCAGAATCAATACATTCAGCAACATGGAAAAGCTGTCAAAATTTGTGTCTAAAGTACTAAGAAAACAGCCTTCATATTTCTAGTCATGAAATAGAAATTTTGATCTCTTAACTAGCAGCATTAATAAAAGTCTGTGGGGTAACAGAATAATCCCTGAAAATTCAAAGGTGTTTTACATTTTTTATGATCATGTGTGAGTTTATGAAGTATATATTGGATTCCTTCTGGGAAGGTCAAACACACAGACAAGGTTTGATTACTTGTAACTGAACCTTCAGCATGTGATCTTTTACCAAGGAAATCCTGCAACAATCTGGGGCTCAGACTACCATTAATCTGAGTAAAAGTATTTTCACTAAAATGAGCTTTGTTTCTTATTCTCTCCTAATTTTAGTAATTAAAAAAATGAAGCATTTAGTCAAAACACAGTTATTTAGACAACATTTTGGGACAATGCAGAGATGAGCTGGTGTTAGAGCCCACCTGAAAACAGCTGCTTAAGACTGGGATGAAGCACTCCTTTTTTAGACATCTTAATCTACCTTCCTCTTCTCTGCTCCTGAGCCAAATTCTGTGAATTGCTAAGCACCCTCAGCTTCCTAYACAGACAATAGGACTTCAGAGAACACAACTCTGCCCAGGAGCAGCTCAATTCCTCTCAGACTAAAGCTTTAAGGAAGAGAATTCTCTTTTAGTAATAATCTGGCAACAGTTTAATGAAAAGTGGAAACACTGGGAGATAGGTGTGCCTATATTTCCATTTGAATCACTGATCAAAGATTTAGAAAAGGCAGCATTTAATTCTTTTGAAATCTCACTCCCAGGAGTATAGTTCAGAACAATTCCACTCCATCTTATCAGTGGGTTTTACAATAAGACCTTTATTAGATTGCAATTGATTCACAGTAACCTATTCATTTTTAGTCAAATTAAAACAACCTTGATTGCAGTGCCATAGTTCATGCTGATACAATTAATGTGGTGTGAGGCATTTCTATTATAAAAATCCTTTATTCCCTTCCTTGATTTATAGCTCAAGCATAAAGAACTCGAGTGGAAACTTGTTAGACAAAGTCTCAGCCCAGGCAAGAATGTATTCTTTGAAATATATAATAGTATGAAAAGAACTGGACTGCTTTTCCCTTGCAATAATATAATGAGGTGAGAGAAAYTGGAAATGTGCCACTGGAGCTGACCACTTGCCCCATCAGATTAGCATTCTTTAATTATAGATGACTACTAAAYGTGAGAACSAGRAAAACAGGTTCATCTATTCACTATMTTCATTKTATGTGACACAAGGATTCAAACTGAAGACATGATTCCAAATAGTTCCCATCCCTTTAATTGTGTCCCTAATTTCAAGGAGTGAACAGAGGAAATAGTCCCAGGGAGATGCAGGAACTGCAGACACATCCCAACACACAGACTGTCCTCTCACCACAGGCAGGGACAGGCTGCCCCAGAGGGAGCATCAGTGGATAAAGCACAAAAAGAAGCTGTGTGTGATAYAAAGCCAGGTTAACACAAACAAGCTGGGAAAGAGTCAGGGAACTGCARATGTCCAGATGAAAGATAGACTGAAGCACATCTTTTACTCTCTGCATCTGGTATTTATCCTGGATTCATGCTTTGGGCTGTATTTTTAWCTCAGTTAATGGAAGTAGCACAAAACTCAGTGCTTGGCAGAGAGAGCATGCTCCTTTATCTTCTTTGTGGGCTGGTGATGCATGCACTAATCTGTGTAGCACTGATTTACAAATGCAAGAGATATTGTGAGACCAAATTTCAGGCTAAGGTAAACTTTTCTCCATTTGCTCCCTAGTGCTAAAGCAAGCTGCYAATCTTTCCTTGAGAAGTGCAATCACAGCTCCCTGAGCACTGAAAGCTGCTGTAAGCCAATGGTGCTGCTCAAAGCCCCCCATATCCTCACAAAACCATCCCTTCAGCCAGAAGGAGTGCTCAGGTAGCTGCTCAGGGAGCTGATCCCAGTTACAGCTCACCTGGCCAAATAAATACACATTTGTTTCCAGACTCTGGAGATTTTAAATTAATACATGGATCACACCTGTGTAAGCAAAGTGGTGGCTGGAATTAGCAAATGGGGATGGGATTTCCTCTTCTAGCAGCATTGAAAGACTTGACTAACTTAAACTGCTCTTCTATGTTAAAGAGAGTTTCCAGAACCTCCTTCTTATGCAGCTTCAATTTACYCTTTCCCAACAGAGCACAGCCATGTAAAATGAGACCAAAGCACTCTGGACTCCAGCAGGCACCTTCACTTGTAATATGTGCAGCTACTCTTTGTCCTCTGGAGCTGACACAGGAAAGCCTCATTTGCTTAAAAATCCTTCAAAATGGAAAATGGATAAAAATGTAACAAGCAAACAGGGGGGAAAAAACCAAAATTCAATGCAGTCATTTATCCCGAGTTCACAGAATCACAGAATCACAGAATTTCTAGGTTGGAAGGGACCTTTAAGATCATCGAGTCCAACCCATGTTCTAACACCTCAACTAGATCATGGCACCAAGTGCCACATCCAGTCTTTTTTTAAATACATCGAGGGATGGTGACTCCACCACCTCCCTGGGTAGATGATTCCAGTATTTGACCACTCTTTCTGTGAAAAACTTCCTCCTTAATTCCAGCCTGTATCTCCCTTGGCGCAGCTTGAGACTGCATCCTCTTGTTCTGTCTGTTGTTGCCCGAAGAAAGAGACCGACCCCCAGCTCACCACAGGCACCCTTCAGGAAGCTCTTTGGTTTCAATTCATGCAGTTCCCCTTCCCTACATCTTTAAATACCAATTCTTACCTCTATTCCACCTCCTGTTTGTTTGTTCTGGGGACAACAAAAATAAGAAAATAAAATAAAGGTGGGTCATTACAAACTCAGGTCTAATTCCTATTCAGCAACATGTTCCATATGTTATCCCAGCTGAGGGTGCTGAAGCTAGAAGACATTTTTAACCAGAGCTGACACCAAGAAAACATATGTGGGAACTTCATTCCCCAAGGCATTACCTTTCTGTGAACTTTACAGATCTTTGCTGCCCTAATTCTATTCAAACTGATTACTTGAATTTTGTACAATACTCTAAAACTTACTCTTCCTTGGGAAATCATCTTCTGAAATACCAGAATTACCATTAGAAATATTAAAAAAATTCCTGATATAATTGTATAAAAATACTAATATAATAWTAAAAGTCAGGATTGTATCAGGATTCTTCTGGAGTTGTTCTACTGTCCTTCATTTTTACTGCAAAATCATTTCCCGAGTACAAAGCCAAACACACAAAGCCAGAAGCATTTAAACAGAGCAGACTAATTTAAGCATTAAACATTAGAACAGTTTGAGGAGCAAATTTCAATGTCWTGGAATATGTACAAAAGAACAGCAATTGATTTAATGCAGGAATAGTGTCCATGATCAAAAGGAAAGCAGATAACTTGAGTGCCTTCCCCAGTCAAGCAATAGCAGAAGAAAACCCAATATTGCAACAAGTTTTATATTTACTTTTTATCCCCACTGGGTTCTTCTTTCACACAAAGGTTGACACCACCTGTCCAAGTATGGATTTTTCTAGTAAAAGGGTTCTCTGTAGAACATTAGATGAGCATGCCTGGAAATAGTTTGGGGTCTAATCAGGAAATAATAAATGTGATGGAATGCTTGCTATCCATTCTGACAGGAGCTGGATTGTTCTCTTAGGACAAGATCTTCATGCACAGCTGAGGGAAATGTTGTATCAGGTCTGTTGACATGTATTCGAACCTATGTCTTGATTATTAAAAAAAAAAAAAAAAGGAATGGGGTAAAGATTAGAGTTCTTTTCAAGTTCTGGACCAGTTCCACATTTCTTCCAATTTAACATCTATCTAGAGTGCCCAAACATGAGCTCCAGTGAGATACAGTCAATTATATTATGGCAAATGTTCACATAATTTCAACCACATCGATTTATAGAAATACACAAAAGTGTACACACTGTTCAGTCTTGAAAGGAAAAAACAAAGCAATGTGAAGAGCCATTAGTATTGTCATATAACCTTGAAAAAATTCACTTTGTGAGTATCTCATATTTATTTGCAGTCATAACTGCTCAGATAAAGTATTTGAAGAGGATGCTCGGGTTTTATCCATCATCTTATCTCTCATCAATTGGGAACAATTATCAGTATATTTCATCTGTTTCTATGCAGGTTTAAGTATTTACCAGAGATAGAACACTGTTCCTTTTCCATTATTAAAGTAAAATCTAGTGGGTTTTTCCAATACAGAGTTCATTCAACTGAGAGCTTCTATTCCATGTTTCATGGACATAATCCTAGCTGCTACAAGCTACTTAAACCTGCCCCTCACAGTGGCAGAACCACAACTGTGCACAGAAACTGGCAGAAACGTTAGAAGATTTCCAATGACCTGCAGAAATTAGTACTAAGTGTGCAATGTGGACTTTTGGGAGCAGCTCCTTTCAGCTGATCTTTGTTTAACCTTGTGTGTGATGGTTCTGAGGAGCTCTCTGTATCCAAGGGCAGTTTTCACTGCCCACCCTCTGCCCCTCAGTGCCACCCAGAGTGGGCACAGGTTAGCAGATRATGACTGATGAGAACACATGTTGCCATATGCTGGAGGAGGATGGAGCTGTCCCCAGCTCCAGCAGCAGTGCCACGCTCTGACACCAGCACTGTCACTCTGCTGCACAGCAGCAGATGTTCAGAGCCTCAGACCTTGGCTTCCCAYGGAGGGAGAAAGCAATGACATAGAAGCTGGCTGAACTCTTAACTCCTGCTAAACTTACACATGCACAGAGTACTCAGGACAACCAGCTCCAAAAAAGATGCCTCTTGACACCTGCACAATTTTATTGCAGTATTATATTTTATTGCAGTAAAATACCTGCRGTATTTTATTGTTGGTTTTGTAGACAATAATATATTGGGTTTTTAGCAGAAAATAAGCTTCTAATTCAGAAAAGCTGTCAAATTTTAAAAAACAAACAAACAAAAAAACAGACCCAAACATATCAATAAGTGTTGACATTTTTGATTTAAAAAGAAAAAAATTATAAGCACACCTCTCAGTGAATTCTCAGGTGCCTGGTACTAATTTACAGCAGTCCTCTGTAATAAAAACAACCTGAAACAAATCATGCAGCTGGAGACAACTCAGAGAAAAATTAAGAAAAAAGGGGTGAAAAGTTTTCTTCTGCTGTAAAAGGCAGATGTATCCTCCTAGTTTATCATATTGTAGGCTCTTTTCATCATCCTGCTGCCCACACACAYGATAAATTATCTAACTGGTTTATGTTTAATCTATTTAAGACAATTTAAGTTAATTAAGAATAAACATACTGCCTGACGTYAAAACACAAAGACCACGTCTAAGTAAGAATATCTCAAGGTAAATATTTTCTCTGTCAATATTAAGGATATGTTTACACAAACTACTGGACAGATGTAATTTAAAGTGGGTACTTTACGAGTCTTCAGGCCTGAGCACTAACCWGTTCTCCAGAAGAAAAATGTGGATCTTTGCCTCCTCCATTCAAGGAGAATGCTCTTAACATCTGAAAATCAGTCATAGAATATGCCAAACTGTAGATGAATGAGTCTCAGTCTGAACAGACAAGTACACTATTTTTGGCATTTTTGCTTCCATTCCTTTCTGCTGTAATTGATCTCTATTATTTTATTTTTTTTTTGTAGCTCATAATGTACAAGCAAGTCCAAAATGCCTACAGCAGTACCTCGGGTAAATTGAGCTGTAAGTCTTATTTCTCATCCCTAAAAAGAAAATCTACCAAGAGGGGTGTTTTACAGCTGATACCTAATTGTTTGTGGCATACTCTCTCTGGATGTTGTACAAAATGCCAACATTTGATATTCCTTGTAGTCACTGATCCTTTTGTTCACATTTGGAATGTAATGAAGAACTTGTGCAATGGATATTCCAGTTTATTCCATCTCATCACGTACACCTGTCGGCTTTTCTTCTCATGCCTTTCCCTTTTATGTTGTTCACTTTATTTTACTATAAAAAACAAAGAATATATGAACTATTTTACTGTCCATGTGTCACAAAACAATGTGATTTTACAGAAATGGCCTACCAAGGTTAGTTCAAGCCATTAAATCATATTATACAAACTATATGAGAAACCCCACAACCTACACCACAAATGATTTTATTTATTAAATCTCAGATTCCTTCCAGAAGAGCAAAACCATCCCAGATGTTTATAATTTACTTATGTTTTATTTAAGGAACAGTAGTGAAGTTTGATCTAAAAGGCAATAAAAAAAGCAGCACAGACTGAAATCCACTACAGGTAATTTCTCATATGCAATTTAAACAATATTTTATGTAAAACCAGTATGCTGATACTCCATATAATTTTTATCAAATATTTTCCTATAAATGTTTTTCTAAGTTTGAATTTTTTAAGGTTTTGCTCTGAAAGCCAAAACAATATTTTGATTATCATTTTACTCAAMGATAAAACCAGCATGAAAATGTTGAAATTTCTCTTGGGACAGAAATTTCCCTTTCTCAGCAGCTCTAGATTTCATACATATAATRTCCATACACTTCCAATTTGTCTAAATAAGGCATACAGAATATTTTAAATTTCTTATACTTTTCCTCTTCAGCCTCTTTTTTCTTTTTTTCTGGTAAACAATTTTTTAAAAGCTTATATATCCCATATATAACACCAAAAGCATGAAAGCCAAATTGATTTAGAAAATACTGAAAAGTAACAGTTAAATATAGAAAAGTGAAAGTCTTCTGAGCTGAAGATATGAAGCAAGTAGGAGCTAAATCCAGGAGCAGGTGTGCACCAGCTGTTTGTGCATTTTAATTTACTTTGAAGGCTAAAAGAAATGACAGAAGAATTGACCTCTCTCCTGCAACCTGTGTGCTCAGTATTTCACCGTGTTTTCMCAGAAATTCCTTCCCCTACTCAGGGAATCCCAGAAGAGAAGCATCAGCCCCTGGTGTGGCACTGCAGCACTGGACAGCACGTGATGATGACAAGGAATTCAGACCATGGTTTATGGGGGATCCTCTGAGACATCCTCTATAAAAACTCTGGCTGGTAAGGATGGGCAGTCAAACACAACTCTGGAAACCCAGGAAATCCCTCTGGCTGCCCTGGAGGACTTGAGCTCCTGCCCGGGGGGCTCGGACACTTTGGCACAGAGCCCAAGACCCCTGTGCTTTTAATTTAGCCTTGGAAAAAACCGTTACCAACCTTATATGAAGGATTACAAGCCACAAAAGTTTAAGTAGAATGATAGTGRATTTATCTCGGGGTGAAAAATAGATTTTCGGGGTCTTTAGATTTTCAGGGGTTCAGGGGGCAAGATGGAGGAATCTGGGCATGCCCAGCCTTTCTCCTTCTTCTTCTTGGCCTCCATCTTCTGCTGTGATGTTGGCAATTTTAGATTGGTTTAGAGTAGAAGCTCTCTGTCTAACATAGGTGATAGGCATTGGGAAGTAATTGTAAATATTGTACRTGTAATTTTTAGTATAAAGACATAACACTGCCCCAGGGGAGGCAGAGTGCCTCTGAGTCTGGATGGACCTCGGCTGGACAGGAGAAGGAATTTTATAGATAAGATACAATGAACAACCTTGAGAATGAGAAATGAAGAGCCCTGACTCCTTCTTCGAGCACCAGGCTGGGAAAGGAGACTTTTTAATGTATCTTGGGGTCACTGTGAGCAGCTAGAGACCCCAARACACAACCACTCACTAAATTCCTTTGCTACCATTTCTAAAAGAAATGTAAAAGATTCTKCCATGGACACCACCCCAAAGCCAACACAGTGGGGAAAGACCCTTCTGCCAGAATCTGATTGATCCTTCTGGCCTGGAAACCAGCTCACCACTCAGCTGCAAAAGGCTTCAGCAGCCTTCCCTTTACAGAGATTCTTCTTTCCCTTCATCGACTACTGTTATGATTAATGACTCCTTAGACTGAGAACTGGATTGTGATTATTATACAGGAYTTACCAGTGCTCTGCTCTTACACATCAGTGACATTCCTCTGTCTCATGCCAGTCTGGTTGTTACCTTAGATATATTGTGCTTTTATAGACATGGCAAAGTACAAATTTCATGTTGCCTTTTCCACAGTAGGAATTTTACCATAAGAGCTCAGGCTATTTTGGGAATACCAGAATAAGCAAGGTCTGTAATATCCTCTTCAAAGATGACAATCTTTGTGCTACAAAGAATGAAGTTTCCTCTATTAATTATACTTTTCTGCTGCTCTGCATCCTCAGATCCAGCCCTGTATCCTCAAAGGTATTTCATTATCTCTTCAGCCAAGAAAGGCTCAGTATCCATTACCCAGCTTCCCACTGACAAAAGATCTTCCACTAATTACAAAGAGACTTTCTGTGGGTAAAGGTTACTGCAAAATTTGAGTTGTTGCTACAGACATTCACAATGACTCTTCATTTCTGTGATGATCCTCCTACCATTCCACACAACTTCCTAACACACTCCAGGGAAGCTCTTCAAAAATGCAGCTGGTGATGGTTTCACATCTCAGGGTTAAGGGCTTGGTTCTGCCCATGGATCCCTTTCATGTCAGGGCAGTTACAGGAGGARTTAATCCTGAGTTTCAAATCAGAGTCCTCTGCATGTTCACTGTGGTTATTTCCAAACCACAAGCCTTGAAATAGTGAGTTATAGTTGCTTCACTCCAACTACCAGAAAGATGCACTCTGACACTTGGTTTGCTCTCTGGAGAGAGATCTCAAGCTCCAGCCAGATGGCTCTGAGGCTCCTGCTAGGCCTGATCCATGCTYGCCAATTTATAAGAATTGGAGACCATAATATTACACATTTCACAGTCTCTGGTGTTAAAATTTGATGTGAAAAATGTAACTGAATCAGCTAGTGACAGCATCCTTTTATATTTTATTGCATTGTGGTTCTAATATCATTAGAAGATATTGCACTCAATTACTCAAAAGTGAGAAAACTCCAGTATGAGCTCTTTCATGCACAAACAGAAAGCACTTGGTTTGGCTAAGGGGTATTAATGTGTAGGAAATCKGAGTTGAATACACTTTGTAAGCTGCTGTGGAAGAAAAGTTCTTTTTTTCTTCCCTGCTTCTAGGGACAAACATGATTATTTTACTGAGAATAGGGGGAAAAAAGGAAACAAGCAAACAACTGCAGTTCCAGAAATTCTGCTTCATAAATTATGTTGATAAGGAAAATGTAGCTGGGTGATTTTACAATGCTTGAGTTTCAAATTGAATTAAGCAAAAGTGTTTTATGTGCATTGCCAAACACTTTCAAGAGGCTGTTTCCTGTCTTTCATGATGCAGTTATCTTTTAATGAACTAGGTGTTTGGGCTTTTCACTAATGTGATGCATTTCATCTGAAAGATCTTACACTACACGGGAATAAAATATTCATAATTGAGCATCATGGTCCTTTTAGTTACTTATCCTCACAGTGAGATTTTAAAAAGAGCATTACTTTACAATCATTTAGATTTTATTTTCTTTCCAATTTTCCTTCTCTGTAACACTTCCCAAAGTGTCCAAGTTTGTTATGAATCACAAACACATACACAAAAGATTCTGCCTGAACTCAGCACGCCTTAGATCCTTTTCACTGCAGAGCACAATGGGAAAAGCTGGCCAGAAGAGATTCCACTGTGAGTTCATTCAGATCTGCATGGAAATGTAGAAATTTCCTGTCTCCCTTATTTCTGACTAATTACCATACACGTCCTATTTCTTAATTTAAATCTGAATTGTTTGCTTCTTTCCACGACAAGGGTACTGCATACCCTGGGAACATGTATCAAGTTGTAAATGTCTTTGAGGTCATCATTCAACATTCATCCAACTTTACCTTTTGATGATCAAAAATTGATCCATTCCTAAAGACAGGTGTTCATTCTTAGAAATGGGCCTAAGAATGTGTGCCTAAACCAAAGCAAATTCTTGAGAGGGTTTCTTTATTAACCATTCAGATGTGAATGCTGCATTCTGCTGCATTCACACACCCAAACCTATGGTCATTATTTAACCAACAAATTGTTCTTTTTGGCTTGTACACAMAGAATACTTTTTCTTCCTTTCTTGTATGAAAAATGCCCCTCTTAATCTCTACTTCTTTGCCTGGTTTCTCCATATATGAGTAACCCRTAGGACAAACACTTGTTTAACAAATATTTCATCTTTTGCTTCTTTATCAGCAGAACCTCTCTGCCTTGTAAGAWACTGCCATACATAGGAATTATATGCCAAAAATGCCATTCTTATTCACACAATGACTCTTTTACAGAAAGCCACTTGACATAATTCAATGCTGCTATACTAGTTTCAGATTTTTCAATTTGGAGCCTAGTAGTAGGAAAGAATCAACAGTATTATAAAATTCCTTACTACAATAACAGTAACAGACTCTGCCTCTTAAAAATTTTGTGTTAGTCTTTCTGTAGGTTAAACATTTATAACACTGTGATTTACATTCTAGTATGTTTTAAGATCAAAGGAAAACCTCTAAGATCAAAAAATTTGAGTTGCTGATGATTGAACRTAAATAAATTGAATATATTTTAGACTTCAAATCATGTTAATAATTTTTAAAATAAATTTCCTGCMCTTGATATTTCAGGGATAACTCTTGAATTTAAGAAACTGTAGATTTGTCTTTCAGATTTCATAATGTTTTGTTAAGATTTCGCAAATCTGGTCATGGCCACAGTTTGAAATTTATTTACTGAATACATTTATCTTAAAGTCTTCTAATACTTTTATTGGTCCAGAAGGAAAATTCTAAATGCAACACAGGAAGTCAAATGCTTTTCTTCTTAGTACTTCTCCCAGCACTGAGCCTCATTAACTTTCTATAGCATGAGAGCTTTAGAATCCTGGCTTTAGGTGAACTTCCAGAAGCCTTTGAATCAGACCTAAGGGAGAATATTTATTGATTCAGTCAAAGGGTATCAAATGCTCAGAAACTAAGCACACTTTTTGTGTACATTTCACAAAYATAATATCTTCTGGATGTCTGTAAGGAAAAAATCCATTTAAATGTAACATAATAATAAAGCACTGGAGTTACGACAAGAAAAATTAGTTAATATTGTATTGAATTAAGGCTCTCAAGACACACATCTCACTTCTGTTACAGTTTACTGTTACTATTAATTTTATTTAAGGTTCAACTTGAAGCATTCAATTCYCATTCTAATTCTATTCTAATTCCAATAGTTTCTTTTACTTATATTCAACAAAACTATGCAGAATACCCTCATTCATTGCGATAAAGAAAGGATCTTCCTTTGAAATATATTGAATCTGTTCAATTTTCCAGTCAAAACTACAGAGAATCTTTAACAGAGCTGGTGATGAAACACAGCTGRTTAAAACTACAGGTATTGTGGCTGCTGCCCATGGAGAGGCTTGAAGCCAAATGGACGAGGGATCAGCACCAATGCCAAGAATTATTGTGAGGCAGAGATGGGGATTTGACTCATGGGAGGGAGAGATAAACCCCTCCAAAGGGAGGGATGAATGCTGGATTGAACATCACATCCCTGCTGCTGCAGCAAAGCCCAGTGGGACACCTCAGGAAATGTCAGCGGGGGAGATCCTTGCCTGAGATTCTGTGAGTGGGGACAAGCTCAGGCTCCTTTTTTGGGCCAGGAAAGGAATGGGGAGTATTATTTTAAAGACACATCTTGCCTTCCTTCCTGAGGAGGCCTGGTGCAGGTGCTCCACAGAAATGACTCAGAGTGTGGTATTTCCTGGGGTCCCCGTGGCAGGAAGGAAAGATGAATCTGACTCCATGTTCTCAGAAGGAGAAGGTTTAAAATATCCTAATGAAAACTCATGGCTGGCTCCTCAGAGTCTGACACAGCCTGACCGTGATTGGTCATTAATAAAAACAATTCACATGTTGGATAAACAATCTCCAAATCGCATTCCAAAGCAGCAAAACACAGGAGAAACCAATGAGATAATATTGTTTTCCTTTTTCTCTGAGGCTTCTCAGCTTCCCAGGAGAAGAAWTCCTGGTGAAGGGGTTTTCCAGAAAATATGACAGTGACATCAGAGGGCAGGGACAGCTGCTCTCTCTGTGGCTTCAGCACTGTCAGCTGATGAGAGATCAGTGAGATGGATTGCACCTCCACCATTTCTGACCTGCCCTTAGTTCAGAGAGGAGGAGTGAACCACAGAGAGATACAGAAGTWTTAGCAGTCATACAGAAGTATTTACATCAGAGACAATTCTATCACCAATGAGTGTTCAGGTTTACCCAAATAAACACAGATAATGCSTCTGTATCATTTTCTCAGCATCACAGGTGGAACATTTATTTACTCATTCTAATTAAACTTGTTTTAAAAACTTATTCAGTGCTCATCAGAACACTGCAAGAAACAGCCATAATAGATTTTCTAAGACTCTAAAGATATTTTGAATATAGGAAGTGGCCAAACAGCATAAGGAAATTGGGATAATCAACAATGGAAACAGTCTTCTTTTTCTGCAAAGGTGACACAAGTTTTTTCTGACTATGTGAAGAAAGAAACACAAAACTTTCTTGACTTTGAAGCAATATCTTTGCTAAGTTATATTGAATCAGGTGTCCATGGTTCCAGATAGACTAATGGCTGAATATGGCTCATTTTGCTTAACCCTTTAGATATGTTTTATATATGCATGTAAATGACTTTAACTTGATGTGGAAATAAATAATTCAAGTTGGTTTTAACGAGATCTAAATTACTCACTGCAGTAGACATTGTTCTCCGTAGACTGAGCACAGCAGAGTAAATTTTAATTRTGATGCTTAGGGATTTTCATCAGCAGTGAAACCCCTTGTGCACTGAAATGAGAGTGTTCCCTAGAGAGTGCAGAGGCAGGCAGAGAGAATATGTAATGAACTGAGCTCAACAAAATGAAGGTCAGAGCCAACATTCATGCAGAAAAGAGGTCACYCGAGGAAGTTCTGTTATTAAATACAACCTGGGATGTCTACACCTTGACAAGCAGCAGGAGGAAATCGCTTCTTATTCCAGATATAATCAAATGATAACATGTAGSTGAATTTGCAGTAGATTTACAAGCCAAGGTACATCTTAAGGAACAGGAATTTAGTGATTTGCAAAATAGAACATGACTTTATTGGCCATATTCTTGGCCAAGAACATACTCATCCTTGTTTAAAACTGACACAAGGAATTTTTAAGAAATACAGAYGTGTAAATGATTTTGTCTCACCAATCAAAAGGAACTCAGCAGAGCTACTGCTACAGAATTTGCAGAAGGGAGAATTACAGCTTCATGTTGTAATAGAGCAAGAAACAGAGAATGTAAAATTTAAGCTAAATTATTTTGGGGGATGAATTAAAAGACAACAGGAGAGAAAAACTTCTCTAGATAAATCATTATGTGGTGGACAGAAACAAACTGGATGATAAAAGAGCAATCAGCACCACACTGGTTACCCCTGGGAGAGACAAAATACAGTAAATATAAAAATGCAGTAAGAACTCTGAACATCTGAGGAGGGACYGACAGAGAGCTGTGTGTTATCCAGTTCAGCTTACAAGTCCAGCAGGATGATGAAAGTTTGCTAATTGCCTGAGCACTTACAAAGCAGCAAAGAGAGCACAAGGGCTCTCACAGGTATTTGATGTTTGACAGCACAGCTATTCTGCCTCTGGATGTCCAGGCCCAAGGGTTTGGTGGGGAATGGAGTTAGATCCAGCTGGGGCTGATCACAAGTGAAGTGCTGCAGGCCAGCTCTGCTTAGTGCCTGCATCAATGGTCTGGAAGAGGGGATCAAGTGTACTCTCAGTAAGTTTGCAGTCAATACTAAGTTGATCTGATGGAGGGCAGGAAGGCTCTGCAGAGGGATCTGGCCAGGCTGGCTCCGTGGGCTGAGGGTCAGCCAGGTCCTGCCCCGGGTCACAGCAACCCCTGCAGCTCCAGGCTGGGGCAGAGGGGCTGGAAAGGGCCTGGWGGGAAAGGCCCTGGGGGTGCTGCTCAACAGGAGCCAGGTGGTCCCAGGTGGGCAAGAGGCCARTGGCACCTGGCCTGTCCCAGCCATGGTGGGGCCAGCAGGACCAGGACAGTGACTGTCCCCTGCCTGGGCACTGCTGAGGCCACTCCTCAAATCCTGTGTCCAGCTCTGGGCCCCTCACAACAAGAAAGACACTGAGGGGCTGGAGTGTGTCCAGAGAAGGGAACAGAGCTGGGGAAGGGTCTGGAACACCAGGAGCAGCTRAGGGAGCTGGGCATGGGCATGGAAAAGGAGGCTCAGGGAGTTCTCCACAGCTCTCTGACAGGAGGGTGCAGCCCAGTGGGGAGACAGTCTCTTCTCCCAAGTCACAAGCAACAGAATGAGAGGCAATGGCCTCAAGTTGCACCAGAGTGGATACTGGGAATATTTCTTCATGGAAAATTGTTGTCAAGTATGGGAACAGGCTGCCCAGGGAAGTAAGTCACCATCCCTGGAGGAATTTAAAAGACAGGTAGACAGGGCTCTTGGGAACACAGCTTAGCAGAGACTTGGAAGAGTCACATTTTCAATTGTGTTTGGCAATCTTAAGGATCTTTCCCAACCTGGAGGATTCTGTGATTTGGAGATTCTAATTTGGGATGTYCACAAGAGAAGGATCTATCTTAGAGTCATCCCCTTTCCTAGAACTCCTTAGAAGAATAATCATTGATGACTATTTGAATTTTGCTTTTTTTTCAACCTGTATGGCCTCTTAGAGCTTTGTCTTCTCAGATGTGTGTCCCACAGGGGTTTTAACTTCTACAGTCTGTGGACTGAGTAGCCTGATGAAAGGAACTATGGCCTTTCAATCAGTTTTTAATAGCATTGTCCTCCCTTTTTGTTCTGAAAGCAATTTACATAGTACAGCACTTGCACCTACTCATTGGAGAGATTTATCAAGTTTTCACTAACAGTAAATATCTTGACTTTTAGTATCAAAAGAAACAATTTCCAAAGCTGTTAAGCTTCCAAATTTAGTTGTTGTTGTGCGGTTGTGACTTTTTGGAATCTTTTTCTTTTTTGGTTTGGTTTTTTCCCCCAAAGTGTATGAATACCAAAAAAAAGCTCTAGAAAAAAGTGCTGAAAGTAAATATGTGATTTTRGAATTCAGTTAAATGGAATAATTTAATTATCCTCAGCTTTGCCTGTATTCACCCATATATGCATCAAAGTAACACGACTAACACCAGGAGAGCTACTGTGCCTTTAGTGGGGAGAAAGCAAACACAACATGGTTCACTACTCACTCAGCCTCTCTGACTGATGGGGAGATGTCATGCCTAACAGCTACAACACATGGCTTTGGACTGGCATGCAACCAAAATCCATTGCAAGAGGAGAGGAATGCCAAGACAGAAAATATCTCCTCCTCGATGACAAGTGTAACAGACTTCACRGCTATGTTAATAGACAGATGAATGTGTTTAGCATATTTCAAACTATTTAAAAAAAAACCCCAAGAATTAAAGTCCTTGCTACCATGTCTRCAAGTTTCCCAAAGATATGAAATATGTGATGCTTTCATCCCCCCCGAGTGTACTCTCAGTGCACACTGGGCAGATGTGCCCTGCCATCCTTTCTGCTGACCAGCAGCAGCAACAGGCTTGCAGCAAGGCTCTGGACCCCAGCTAGCCGTGCAGCGAGGCTCTGGACCCCAGCTAGTCGTGCAGCAAGGCTCTGAACCCCAGTTAACCGTGCAGCAAGGCTCTGGACCCCAGCTAGCCGTGCAGCAAGGCTCCGGACCCCAGCTAATGCCCTGCTCCCCAGCTGAGCGGGCTGTCCTGGGCTAGGTGCCTCACTTACCCTGGCAATGTGGATCCCAGCTGGGGTAGAGGTCCCACAGCCCCTCAGAGCTGCCTGCAAAAGRCTGCTGGAACTGCACTGCATGTGCTTAAAGCCACCAGCATGGAGATTTTAACAGGATTTGGGGCACTGCATGTAGGGCTGCCTGCCTTTAAATTGTTCCAGTACAGCCAGATTCTACATTTTAAAAGGTGTTCAATAATCCAATAATTATGCTTAAAACAAGTCTGTTGAAATGCATGACCTAATGCATTTTTAAACACTGTTTCCCAGCTCTACTCTTGTCCTAACTAAACAGGTTTTCTATTCAGGGAAGTGGGAAAAAAGAACTGATTGGGACAGAARAAAATTCTAATGGCAAATTTATTCTATTTGGAAAGTTATTTATTCTGTTTGGCACATTAATCCCAAATGAATGGAACTATGAACTGAACAGAGGGAAGGGGAAGAAGTGAAATCTTTTTGGATAGATCTGGGGAGAAGATCATGAAAAATGTACCAGAGGAAGAACTAAACAGCCTTTTCCTTTTGCTGATGGTCACAGAGGATCAGCAACGTAGGAGAGCGTATCACATTCTGTAAGTGTGCTTAGATGGCATAAAATGTTTCTTGAATTTGAAAAAGGTAGTTGTTAATTTCATACATACAACCTGCATCTTGCTGCAGAAATCAGGATTGTTCTGAATCATGAGGACACACATCAGGACACGATGACAGCTGTAAAGTGTTCAAGATCGCTGCACAAGCCAGATGTAAAGCCCTGGCAGGGGACAAAAGAAAAATCTCAGTTAAGAATGATTTGATGAAAAATATAATTGTGTAAAGAAGCTCTGAAAAGAGCTCTAAGACTTATTTGAGTTTCAATGGAATAGTCATTTAATTCATAAATTGTGTCTCATTTTTCCCACTTCCCTTTTTCTTTGTACCTTTTCCATTTCTGCTTCTTTGCCAAACAGGTTTAATCAATTAAAAATGTATTATAATAGTTCTATAAAGTTCACAGCATTTACAGATAYATTGACAAGCACTGCCTACTGTGCTTCCTTTCAGAGAACAGCTTAACAAAATGCCCACTAGCAGAAAATAGACATGTCTGCTTCTAAAACTCAAAAACTTACAAGAAACCTGGCAACAAGACAGTATGAAGAAAATTCCAAACCTTCTCTATGTATGATATCTGCTTAGGTTTTGTGTGGCCTGCTATTAAAGGAGGGAACATTTCTTTCACAGGGGCTCAACAAGAAGATATTAGGAAATAAATATCCTAAATAAAGCTTCAAATAAAGCAGAAAATGTTGCAATCTCAGAATTGTTTGAGATCTCAGCAAACCTCWGTGGTCCTGAGACCACCCAGCTCTCTGCAATCATTTCTCCAAAACAATCAGAATCCTTTTTTTGAAGCTTCTTTGCCTCCTGCAGCTGACAGATATTTGCCACTGTTAATGATCACAGTGGGTATTGAAAGCCACCAGCCATTATTAACCTTCAGTGTTCTAGAGAGGCAGGGTGGTCTGTCTCCTCTCCTTGACATAACAAGAAACATTTTTCCACKGCAGGAATTAACAGTAATTGGCTCTCATTCTGATTGTGCCATACACACTCAATGATAATTTGCAGGTGCAAAGGCAGGCAAGTTTCTGAATGTGTATTAATCTCTAGGCTCTGAAAAGACACTTTTTATTTTTATAAAACTTTTTATGGAAGTTTTTGTTACCAAAAGAAATTTCTTCAGTCCCACATAAAATCCCAACCTCTTTCCCTTTTGCATGTTAAAAATCAGGAACTGAAGCCTGTAAACAAGASTGTTCAAATAAAGGAAATATATAATTAGATCTTAATTGTAGAGGAAGGAACTGATAATTGTGTGATTACTCTTCAGCTATGGGAACATCTTGCTCCAGTAATGGTCCTATTGAATTACATAAGGCCACTTTTGAAACAAGTTAGTATTCTATCCAAACATTAATTGAKAGTCAAACTCTAAACTGAATTATTTCAACAGTCCTACACAACATGCACTTGATCTGAAGTATTCCGACCATCACATTTTCCTGTTAAATACTGTCAAGTCAATGCTAGCAATACTGCCAAATTGAAACTCAGACACACTTAAAATGCAAGTGCTTTTATGCATGTTATTTTATGTATGAAAACTTGAAACYGCTGCTTTTAAAAAAAATTTCTCATTTTATCTTTTCCAGATATTTCCCCATTCAACTTATTTTTGTTTCCACTTCTCAGTTGGCAATGGAAAAAATCCTCAGTGACTTTCAACATATATGTAAATATATGTTATATATTTACATATATACTGGGATGTAAATATATATTTGGATGTCAGGGTATTAATAACCACAAAATGTTGCAATGACTAGACTAAAAGTAACAATATAACATGTAAAATTCCAAAGTATCAACACATTTCCTTGGAATTATAAAAGGCCACAAAAACCAGCTGAACACATTCTACGGTTCATTAAAACATTATTTTTACAAAATCTGTATCTACACACTRAACCAAAATTAGTGGTTCCACCTTTAAAATTGAAAAAGCCCATTTCTAGTTCCATTTGAGCATGTTTGAAATATTAAATTTGAAAGGGTAACAAGCAAACAAATAAAACACCTAAAAGACAGAAATACATCAAGCAGCCTGGGACAGAAAGAATACATGCAGATGTCTTTATTGATATATCATATTTCCTTTATAAAAAGTAGCAGCTAAACATATGGTTGTATTTCCCTCTGTTTCTCTAGATACAAACTGTCTATTAAATAAATTTGAAGACTGAAATATTATAGTCTGTCAAAATGATTTGGAAGTATATATATGTGTATATATAAGAGCCTGAAATTGGAGCACTTAGAGCAATTTGACTGCAGTAAAAGTCACACAGCTGAGCCGATTTTTGTTATTTAAGATATGRCCTTAATTTCCCTTATGTGATATTTGGGTGTGTGCAACTGTTCAAGTATTTTGTCCTGCTCTGTTTTTCAGCCCTTCGAGGCAAAGTTCAGCAACTATAAATCCTACTTGAAAGCASTTTCAAGAGAAAGACAACAGATTTGCTCTCTCTGGCTTGAAATTTGCAAATTAGTTACCTTCCCTCTCCTGCCTGCAAAAAAGCATCCTTTGGTCCCTTCTTGCATTGACTGACTCACCTGGAAGAGCCCCCTGATCAGATGGAACACAGTTAATTCCTGCCTGCAGTGCCTCCTGGCAGATCAGAAGCCATCCCAAGTCTCCCAGAGCACTGCCTCCATTATGTGCAGTGACATTACCAGGGATGTGTCATGTTCAGCAAGCACCATCCCTTTAATTGCCTGTCATTACAAAACACTCCTGCTTTAAATAACAACACACTGCAGCCACTTTCTTTCCCTGACTGATTTTTTACAGTTCCACGTTGAATCTTAGACAAAAGGAAGGAGAACAGGTCAGTGCCTACAAAGGGATGCAGTCAAATGACTCTGCTGAGCAGAGCAGAAATGGTCACATCTTCCTCAGCCATCTGGCCTCCAGAAACACCATCATCCTTGGAGGGCCCTTCAGAGGGACACTTGAAAAATTCTCTTTTACGATAAGATAGGTTTGTTTGCGATGGAACTTGGTGCTCCGCTGCGCATCTCTGAGCTGGCTGTACCTCTGCAAATCTCAATGAGAGTGAGGTGACCCAGGCAGAGCAATGATCTTTTGGGTTTAATTACAAAGGATTTTGGACCAGGCTTAGAGCCAGATGGTTTTGTAACTTCTGGGGCTCCTCAGGCAGTGTATGGAGAAAAGAACTCTTGTGAGGCTGGTTATGCCTGATTCCTCCCTGTTTGGGTGAACACAGGGCAGTGCATCTCTCTGCCTTTGTGCTGCTGGGCACACGTGCTGACCCTTTCTCCTGGCTGTGGGGTCTCAGTCAGCTCCTGGGAAAACTGAGCACAGCCAAGCCTGTCTTATACACATGGGTGTTTGGGCATGATTTGCTATGTGGCCATCTGTGGAAACAAACAAGGAGTTAGCCTAGAATGTGAATAGGTTAGTCCTAACACGGGTAGTAAAATGAAACTGAAGATATAAATTAGATTCAGRGCATTTTTCAGCAAAATCTGCTACCCCCCATAATTAGATACTACAGGGATTAAGGATATTTTCCTGGGCTGCCACTGTCTCCAGGTTACCTGTGTCCAATTCTCACCTTTGTTTTCACTTTTTCTGTACATCATGAGAAATAAGACTGTCTTCCCTTCCTCAAACCTCAATATTCCAAATGTCTAAAATCCCATKGTGTAAAAGAGGTGAACAGAGTGAACCTCTGCAGAGATCCAAAGGAACAGCTGTGTTCCTTCCGGCAGAGACCTTCTGTAGGATCAACAGGAGAAAAGCACAGGGGCAAGACACCAGTATTACAATATCTTTGCATTAAACAGCTTTTGCTCTCACCACCAAATTTGGAATGATTAAAAAACATTTCCCATGTTGTAACCCTATTACAAAGTCCCATACCTTCTTGGTGATTGCTCATAGACATCTCCTCACAGCACTGACCCCTTCTTCACAGCACAACCAACAAACTCCAACTCTTTTATAGCTCTCATCCTCACTGGACACAGCTGTGCCCTGTTAAGGGCAGGCCTGCTCCTAATCTTTGGTGATTAGCACAGCTGCAGCTCCTCAGGGATGAGATTGCCTTCTGCACTGTTCTCTTACATTCTACCCCTCCAAAATTTCCCAGCTGCAAGAAAAGTGACCAGGCACTAATGCWCTGCTGCAACTGCAGAGCCCTCATCCAGCATTTCAGCCTTGAAGACCATGGTTCAAATTGAGCATGTGATACCACATAAAAGAATTTGATACCATCACCCTCCTCTGTCTGGCCTGTTTATTTCACATGKTGAGAGCAACAAACAGCTTGCTRCAGTTGGCAACCATAGYTAAAAAAAAGAAAAAAAGAAAGAGAGGACACAGCATTGCATTACAGYGGCATTAAAAACACCCAAGTACARAATCTTCCACTGATGGGGCTGGCAGGGGAAGTGCAGGGAGGAGGCTGTTTCAAAAACAGCAGCTGTACAGCCAATATGTCTCAGTCTTGTCTGCAGCCTCTCCAAAACTTTAGCCAAAATGTATTCAAAGTTAACCATGAAACAGGTGCTTCCCCTTTTAAATGTAAACTTTTGGGCTTAATTCKATTTCTCTAGTGTATTTTGAGCCTGCTTATTTTAGATCATCACTAGCACACCTGCTAGGGGCACTGTGTGGATGAGATTTTTTAAGCAAAAATCCAACTGGCCATAACAAATTCAAAAGCACTGACTCAATTCTAGAAGTTTCTGATAATCTAGAAAATTTYAACTGAAGGCAGCAGACAAGACTTGCATTGGACACATGTTTCACAAAATTCATATATGAAAAAAAAAAATCTCTTTTTTCTTGCCCTGGAGAATGAGCTGAATTTCTCTAAGAGGTGAAGCCTTACTCAGCTTGCTACTCCAGCCAGCCCTGTTGACTTTGACAACATGAAGTTAGGTTAGAACAAGAGTTCTGGAAAATCCCAGCAGGAAGAATCTCTTGCTCTTATATAAACTGAGTCCTCTGACTGAAAACCCAACAAGCCTTTTTTGTTGTTTTGTTTCTATTTTATGAGACTTAGGATTTGTGGATGGCCATTTAGCTGGTAGTGATATCTGTCACAAACAGACTGGCTCATCAGGGATTTAACATAAGCYAGGTTCATTTTATACCAATATTCAGCTTTGGTACTTCTGATAAGCTTCCAATAGAACAATTACMAGACTTGAAAATAAATAATGCTTTAGTCAATTGCACCTTATTTTAAAAAGGATTCATGACAATTCAATGAAAGTAATTTGTTTTTCTCTCTCTTTCAGTAATTATTCTGACATATTCCTTGCAGCTCAACTACAACACTTCACAGGTTAAGGAGAAYAGATGTGATTTCTTGGTCAGCTACTTTTCTTGAGAGTTAATAATTTAACAAAGCCCAGATCATACATTTTTCACAACTATTTGTAGCTAGAAAAGGTCTGGATATCTGATTTCACAAGAGATGAAGGGGAAGGTGGGAAAGAAACAACCAGTCGGGATAACCCTTGATATCACTGTACACATATGCAACAGCTTATGGAAGGCTGTAATTAGATGAGGGACATTTTTTAATGGCCCAGGCTTTGCATGAAAAAGAGTATGGTGGGACATTTTGCTRCCTATACATTGACACTTTGTCCCARCMGCTCAGGATTTACACATCTTTTTWTATTTTGTCTGTTTTTCAGCAGATGCAGGTATGCATATTAAACTCTGAGGAGCTCTAATTTTATTACTTGGGAAATAATTAAATACTGGTGTGATGTTAACCTCTACCAAGAGCCAGATACCCAGGAAATATCACATTGCACTTGTTACTCTGTTCATAAATACTAAACTTGCTGGTTTTTCAGCATCCAAGGAATCTGCTCAGTTACTGTGTTCTCTATTTTCCATGCAATCAAATCAGATAATGAAAGATGTTCCAGACAGTACAGAGCTGCTGTCTCTTACTGAAAACTGTGTATAGAATTTTCAGACATTCAAAGGACTAAAAACGAAAATGGTAAGTCAGCATATGAAAAACTGCATACTAATGCTTTTTTGAATTCTTTATTTTAAAAGTTATATTTATGGACTAAATGAAATTGTAATATCATGACAATCTTGCAGTTCTTTGAGCTTAATATTCCCTGTAATGCAACTTARTTTATTTTACAGATAATAGAATAGACACCAAAATTACTAAAATCTGGAGAAGCAGAATCATAATYCTTAGATGATGCTTCTGGTTTTGTTTCCGATTTTCTGTTTTAAGACAGAAAAATCAATTGAGCTATAGATATACTCAAAAATATAAAGATGTATCAATTCAACTGCAAAAAGTTTGGGAGTCTTGTTTTACATTAATCTAAACCCTTGCAGCAGGGAGTTGATAATATCGTGGTGGGCGAGGTTGATAATGGATCAATAAGGGAATGCAACCCTTGGGACTGTGTAACTCTGGCAAACAGAWATTTCTGTTCCATGCAGTGATAAAGGTAAAGGGTTGGTGAATACATTTCAGCCCTCCTGAGGAGCTTCAAAATGTTCTCTTTGACTGCCTGCTAGCTGTTATTCACTGTGATTTGTGGTCTGAGCCAAGCAACTCCTCTTTTTTCTGCTGTCCAAGCAGATGCCTGAAACATCCTCAGCAGGAATACTGAGAGCACCAAGTGACAAACCCTGCACAGCAGATGTGAGTGTTAGAGCATGACTGCCTTTGTTCCAATTCAAATTCAGGTACTCATATGGCACTCAGATATTCTCTAAAAATGGTGCATCATGTGAGCATTCATGCTTGGCAAACAAAATACTTCATGAGGGTTGAATGTAACAAATTTCAGGGGACTCACACCAGTGTTGTTAACTCTGTTTATTAGTATTTATTTGTCTTCAGGTGTTAGAASAATCTTGTATGAGAAGCTGTAAATGTCCACAAAGTACAACAATATTTTCCTGGATATCTAATTTTTTTTTTCAGCTAAAAAGGCAATCACATATCTACAAAAACATTCAGAGAAGTACTTTCTGTGTATTTGACATTTATTTTTAATTTACACCTATCACAAAATACACATGCTTAATCACTCCCTCCATGATCTGTAAATTGAAGAATTACAACAACTTCCTGCCTTTGGGGCAAGGAGTAGATAGATTTTTATAAGCACTACACTGTAAAACCCATTCCCAGAATAGATACACTTGAGAGTGGGCTTCTGAATCCATTTTCTTCAGTTTTAGCTGAACTTTAATCCATGACAAGGATCTTTATATATAATGTGCTACAGCTCCTAACCAAAGCCAAGTAACACTGCCAGCAAAACTKCCCAGATTCTGATTTTATGCTCCTTTTCTTGTCATTCTAATGATTATGTCATGCATTTATTTTGGTGACAGCAGAAAAAAGAAGATAATAATCCACTTGCATTATCAGAATTACTCCTTCAAACTTAGGCATTTCTACATGATAGACCACCATGCAGAAAAGTCAAGCTAATACAAAATCAGAACTTGAAGCTGTTTTTATTTCACAACTCACCTAATGTGGCAGCATCATTTTTTTTTGTTTCAGCCTGAGCTCATTCTAAGTCTGTTTGAGCATTTATTCCCCTGTGACATGCAAGTCTAAATACTAACAACACATCCAGGCATTTCCTGGGAATTACAATGCCAAGCCCTGGCACAAACATCCAGCTTCCATGACCTTCAGTGACCTTCTCAGAGGACTCTGTACATCCACTACCTATAAATGTGTATCATGCTCAGCTGCATGTGATCCCTAAGCCAATGGGACAGAAAATATTTTGACAGAGCAGTTTTACATCCACATCCTCTACCCTGTCAGAAAGASTAAATTTCTCTCTCAACAGATCAGTGAAGTCAAAATGCATCATTCATGTGCTGCTTTAAACTCCTGTAATACAGATTATAACATACAGTTTATGATGTGTTAAGAATAAAAACTTTTTGTAACATTTTTTGTGTTATTTATTTACTTACGTGTTTTATGAGGTTCCTACTTTTCCATTTCAAGACAAACACAGCACATGTTAGCAGAGAGCAGAGGAAAGCCAGCTCTCTCTAAATACACCCTGGAGAGGTCACAGAACACAGCAGAAATCCAGGGAATTTTTCTCTGGGACAGGATTTCTCCCTTCCACCTCCTGCRACAGATGTTTGTATGTCCCCAACTTCCACACTGTGAACTGCAGTGTGAGCTTTCTACACTCCTGTCCTTCATCACCCAAACACCTCTGGACAGCTCGCCTGTTGTGAATGAAGTTTTGAAAATATGTCAAGAACAGAACTACAGTGACCTCCAGRCTCTCAGTTAGCCCCCAAATAATTTATAATTTCCCATTAAAATTTRCATACATTCTTGAACTGACACCTTTATGTAGAGCTGGGAAGAGTGGTGAGCAATATTAATGTTTTTCAGAAAATGCCTCATAGGAAGAGTTCATTTTACACAGTTAMACCATTACACATAGATAATTCAACAGTGCTGAAGCCAGGCAAATAAATTAATCTGTTTTGTTGTTATAAATGAATTGTGCAGTAGATTTTGATAAATCATCTCTTCAACTATATAGCATGGAATTACTGAACACTGAAAGTTTTCAAGTTACTAAATAACACACCTAAATATATCTCATATGTTAATGCTGATTTTGACCCCAGAATAATCTTTTTCAGCTACCTAAATCTATCTATACAGAGTAATTTACTGTTAAAGGAAACTAATTAAATGACAGCATAATACTTTTTCTGCAACTGACCAAAAATATCATAAGAATTCAGAAACTAATTTAACATAACTAGCTGTTCACAGCTAATCAAATACAAATTAAAGAAATTAATTACCATTTTAAAAATAAAAAAATTGCTGAATTATTTGTGTCACTCTGTAATGGTGGTAACTATCAAACTCAGTTGGAGAGCAGCAAAGGGATTCCTGTGATAATGAATAATTGCATTCATGAATGCCATTATTTCCACTGAAATACTGCATTTCCAAAGAGCTCAAGTAGCTCAAGGTAAAAATGCTACAGCAGAGGAAAGCTGGGGGAGGTGGAGCCACCCCAGACACTGTGGGGTGATTGGTCAATACTGCACAACAATCATGAAAATATGATTTCTTAAACATCAAAGCAATTAAGAAGGAAAAAAACTGAAACTAATGGAAATTGAAGGTCATCCCACTGCTGCTGAAAACCTTATCCTTGTTCTTCTGAGGGCTTTRCAAAGGTAACTGCCATCAGGGAAAGGTTTTCACAGACCCCAGAGGACAAATAGGTGCCCAGCTCCCATTAAAAAGTTTTTGACTGAAATAAATCCACTAGRTACAAATATAGAGCACTAATTTATGGTGTAATCAGAAACAAATTGTTTTCCTCAAAGCATTTGAGATATTTCAATTTAGATAATCTCAAATTTAGATAACCTTGTCACTCAGCAGAAAAATAGTCTTTTTTTTTTGCATTGAACAAGTGAGTGATGGTAATGAGAAAGGTATTAAAATGACAGGACAGAGACATTCACTGAGATAAACCTACCCATAAGGAAGGCACCCACAACATCATGATGATGATTTTTCAGCTACTTCATGRCATACAAGTATTTGACATCCTTCATGGAGAAATTCCCTAGAGCAGCACTGAGCACTTAGCAGTGCTGAGTACTTTGTCTTAATGCAACAAAGCACAGAAAATACATGGAACAATGGTTTTAAGAACATTCTTAAGGACAAGAAGGTACTGTTTGATCTGCTAGACAGTGGTCAATTGTGTCTGTGCCTGTGCAGATTCCACTAAAGGTGAACTSCAAATATTAATATCATTTTAATCTAACTTTTCTACCTGACAGCAAAGTGTCTGGAATATRTAAAGGCAGATCCAAAATATCACAGACATGTTTAAGAACTTTTCATTCAAGGTCAAAGTATTGGTTTGCCCTAGTCTATCTAAATGGCAACAACAGGATCTAAACTGAATGACCTTAATCCCCCTTCCCCCTCCTACCAGAAGTCTTGAGAATGGCTGCAGTCCTGGGWATGTGAGGAGCTGAATATTTAAAAAAAAACATCGAAACCTTTTGAGCTCTCTACAATACAGAAAATGCATTATACTGCAGTTTCATGCAAACATCTTGTTTACAGAAATGTGTTTTTATTGTAAGTAGAAAAGTATTTCCCAGTGTGGCCCAGCTTGTGACTCCCTGAAGTTAGGGATCTGTAAGTATGATGATCAAATTACATATTTATATATATATTTTATATATTTATATACATATATGATATTTCTTTATATATATTATATATTTTAATATATATATTTATCTATTTCTATATATTTATAAATTACATTATTTATGTGTGTGTGTATATATGTATATATGTACATGCAGTATGAGAGATGGTTCACTAAGCTCTGGAATTTTTTGGAGGGGGGAGGGCACAGAGAAACAAAAAGAGGCAACAAAAATATGGATTAAAACCTGAAATGTCTTTTTGTTTCACTGCTTTTTAACTTCAGAGGTGCAGTAAAATCTGTTTTCAGCTAACTGATAGTTCTTAGGTGATTTAATATCTTCAGACAAAAGCAGCCATATAAAAAGGAAGGGACAATAGATTGGTATTTTTTATTTCCTGGCATACACAGAACTTTTTTCTCCTTTATGTGGCAACAAGAGGAAGAAATCTCAGTGTGGTTTATAGGTGGGGAAGACAGAAATCATTTCCTAAGTGCCATTTATAGAGGAAGGACACGTTAAACTGAAAGGATTGCAGCAGTTAAGAGAGGGAGAGAGCAGAAGCSTGCGAAGAGCAGCCGGTAACTCTTCACAGGAAAATACCACGCTGCGTTTCCTCTGGGCTCAGAGCTGGCTGCAGCCCCTCAGGGGGATGGGGAGCAGCTGGGGGTGGGTGCCCCAGGCGCGGAGAGCCATTGGTGCCAGCCAGGGAGGGCATGGAGGGGCAAGGCCGCAGGGGCAGGAGCGGGAGCAGGGAGKGCCTGGCTCGCTGTGCCCCTGCTGGGCAGCGCCTTGGCTGGGGCCATCGYCCCTCCCAGAGCTCTGCAGCCACAGTCAGGCCTGTTTGGGCTTCTTAAAAACAGGGGCTAAACAAAACTATGAGAATAAAAAGAGGTTATTGCTTATTGAAGGGCCCTCASGTGTGTTTTGGGCAGACAAAGCCCACTCAAGGGCTATACCTAAAAKGGGTCATGGGTTTTCATACTTTTATAAGCTTGGTCTATTTGCATATTCAGGGTTAATCTTCCAATTACAGCTTCAGGTAATTAAGTCATTTGCTCCAAGTTTGCTCCCCCCAACTCACTTTTGTTTTACATCTCTCAGGGCCTGAGGCAGTGAGGCATCCTTGATTCCCAGAGAGGAATTGCTGTGTCTGACCAAAATGGGAAAGCAGCAGCTAACACTGTACATGAAGTTTAGAGTTATACARGAATTATTATGCTAGAGTTATAGAAGAATTGCAGGATTACAATAAATGAAAAACATAAAAGCTAAAATCCCAAGGCATCAAGAGCACACCCTGCCGCTKGCCCGGCTCACACACAGCTCCTGCTGCCCTGCCCAGCCCCAGGCCTGCCTGGCTGCATCTTGTTGCACTTTACTTTCAATCAACACGGACTGCCCAGAGCTCTCCTGCTGAGGTCAAGGTCAACCTTTTTGTCACCCTAATGGGGCAGGATGTTTTGGTGGAGAGTAAGAATTCACATACTCACTCTTGTGGCACTGAGTGGGTGTTTTATCATTCACCTGAGGCTGGACGCAATTTTTATCAGAATGCCTTGAGTGGAAATCACAGGCAGTGGAGCCACAAGAGARGCAGAAATAACAACAAGGCAGTGAGATCACTGGTGACCTGRCAGGGCTGTTCACTCTCATCAGTGAAAATCACAGCTGAATTGGCGCTATAAAACCACAGAGCAAACAGCACACAGTTACTCCTGGCCAAAATGTTTACTTCCTCAGTATGTCAATTTTCCCTTAGAAGACTATTGGTTGATCTTAACCAAATTTGAAGAGTTATTTCAGAGAATTTAACACAGGTTTCATGGCTATCAGTGACCAGGTACAGGATAGGTGCCATAGAAGAAAAGGATCAGATCAGACCCAGTAGGATTAGCTCCTAGAGAATTCAACTAAAAAGTTTGCGTGTCAACGAAAACATTGGGCTTCAAAAGTTGCCTTGCCCAAAGCACCACATCCTCCACAATCAATATTTTTCTGTTGTACCATGAAGCAGCAATTAAACAAATAATGATTATCAGCAGCAACTCTGCAGTAATAATTTATAGTTGTTCAGAAGCCATTAACTTGTGTCTCTATGGACTGAATTATTCTACAGAATAAAAATGCCCCACATTTTATCCTTCATATGGATAATTAACAAGCAAGCAGCTCACAATGCTCAACACTAGTAAGAAATGGTTGGGACCAATTATCTGTAAAATTGAAAGAGAGTTTAAGAGAGTTTAAATTTCTCTTAATCCTGTCAGAAGCAGCTTGAAGCAAGAAAACTTGTCCTACTACTTTAGCCTGATTACACACATCAATTAGAAAATATGGAACTGATTACTTGATGTAGTCAAGAAATGTCTTCGTTCCTCCACTCTGCTTTTATGAAAGTGCTCCAGGAGTAGGATCAATGTTTTCCAAGTTCTTTTTCTAGAGGAACAGCCTTGACTTTTCTCATGTCCCAAGAGCACAAGGGAAACCTGGGTTCAGGTGGTTACCACTGGACCTATAACAAAGAAAGGAAAGAGCTTCTCCCCTGTATTCTGCTCACTCTCCTCCCTGAGGTGCCCCTCAGTTCACAGTGAAATCTGTCTTGACTGTCCCTTCCAACTGACATGACAAAGATSCTTGGCCTAAAGTGATCCTTCAAACCCTGTATGTGCAGAGAGACTGGCACTGGAGATGGTCTCCTGCTGCAGGAAATTGCCTAATGAGCTGCATCAGTCTTTAGCATTAKATCTCATAGGGTGATCTCTTCAGAAAGCTGCTTGAGCAGATGCCTCTGTCTGCTGCAAAGCCACATTGAGCTATGGTGAATAAAAAATGGGTGAGAATGCAATAAAATATTTCAAGCAGATGGAGAAAAATTATCTGACTCCATATGAATTGGACACTTGCTTTCACTACATTTCCCTTTCTGCCATCCTGGYCTTCTTATTAATTTGTTCATCTCCTATGCCCTGACCTTTTGTCTGTAAGTTTTTTTGAATTTGGAAATATCATTCAGTATAAATGTGTACCATTTCACTGCATGAAAATACAGCATAAACTTGTAGGCCTACAAGAACTTCCCTGAAATAAATTTCATAATAAAGCCAGCATGGAAGTCCAGGTAAGAGAAAAAGTGCCTAAAACTGATGTACAATATGAAGATTTTCCAGTATTCCCTCACCCTAAATCTTGTTCAATATTCAGAAGGCTAACACAATCTTCTTTATTATGTAAATTGCATCCTACATAACAGGAAACCAAGTGAGATTTAATTCAGTTAATTTATAACACAACTACTATTTTGATAGGGCAGATAACATATTTCTCTATTCCTTATGATTTAGAGGAATTTAAATAGTGGAATTATTCATATACATGCATAATGTAGATGTTCAATAGATTTATCTTTTACCTAATTATTATGCTTCAGATTGTTCTCCATCCCTAAAGATTATTCTTGAATTTATAGGCGCAGGCATACATGTTGGACTCTTTAAGTGGGAATAAATTTAAAATTCACAGAAACTTTCTCATCAACTGTTTTGCAGATATTTTCTGTCATACCAGAAACATTCATTGACTTTTCAATGAATAGAATCAGAATATTACAATACTGGCCTATGTTTCATCTGAGGTCAACTGTAACATGTTTACTGGAAGCAGAATTAGGAAATACTTTTGAAATTTAAAAAAARTTAAAAGTTCTGTGGAATCAATCTGTTCAGCCACAAATACCAGATCCTGAGCTGATGAAGAGGTTTTGCAGACTGGGGCCAACTTCCTTAAAAASCTTTACAGGAAATAGATATTTCTTGTAAAATGGAATTATTTTTAGGATTTTATTATTTAGGATTCACAGGCTTTGGTTTCTATTTCCAACTATAATTAATTCAAACCCTTTTCTTTGTTTCAAACATTTTTTTTTTCTTAGATGTAAGTTTTCTCTTATAATTTTCATTCCCCTCTGTAGGAGGAAGATTGAGCTCAAGCACAGAAGGTTCATCAGCAGTCCACTAACCCCTCTCTTCTGTAAACCCTAAAATATCAAACTCCATGAATTGATTTCCTTTCATTCTCTGCTTCAGGCGTAWCTGTTAATGAAGTTGCCAGGTCTGTTGAGAACCTAAAGATTTATTTGTTATACTGAATATAATGTCAAGACAGAGAGTTATTGGTTGCTTTCTCTGACAGTTTTATTCATGAAGCAGAATCCTGGAACTTACAGAAGCTTGGCCCACTCGATGCATCATTCCTGAAACTTAGTTAAATGCTTAATGCAAACTTAGTTTAAAGGAGAACAATTGCCTTTAACATGCAAATACTTTATAAATAAATTGCCTTAAAGCATCTAAGTGAATTACTGTGCTATGTAATCACTCTTAGTGTAGTTGTGGACTGAATTCCCTCTATTAACCCTTAATCAATCCAAACCACAGCAGTCTGTATTAGAAATGAACCTTTAAATATCTTATCCTGTTCAGTTTGTCTCCCTTTCCCCTCTCATACTCACATTTGAGCTTTGCTACATCACGACAACTTTAAAAAACCCAACCCAAACCCAAACAACCTTGAAACTTAAACAAGAAATCAGTATGAGTAYCTTTTACCTGTATGACATGTCATAGTTTAGAAAAAAATTGCTTCACTCTGAAATGAGCAGGAGGAAAATTATTGAGGTAGATGAGAAAGSTTTTAGAAACTGAAAACTCACCAGAATGTTTTCAAATCAAAGGCAACACAATTTAAAATTTTGAGGGAAAACAAATGAAAGTCCTGAAATAAATGCAAAATTCTCTTTCTAGGTGGTGGGTTTTCTCTCTTGGAAGATCCTGTAGAGAAAGCAACTTGTTCACTTCTGCAGAGTCTGATTTATGCACATCGTTGGAGTAGGAATTAGGTAAAGAAAAGCAAATTTTATTTCCTGAATCTTTTAATGAAAAGCATTTATTTCTTCAAAATCTGAATTTATCCATCAAAACYATAACATCCTGAACACCAGAAACATTTGAGATTTATTGGACCTGAGCTTCTAGCCTGAATTGAAGCAAGGATGTTTACATCTTCCAGCAGAACTTGACTGTTCTATGGTGAGATCATGCTGCTGCAAGGCCAGCCCAGTGGCTACAACCACCTGCCCAGAGCAGACTGTGGGTCTTTGGTCTCACAGGTAGCACTGGTGACACACACTAGATACCAGACAAGCTCTCACATCAATGTGATTTTTTCTTTTCCTCCTCAATCCCCCAAGATGGTCAAGTGCTCCTGTTTGGAAATATTTGCCTATGAACCTTAAAATACAAAAATTAGAGCAGAACCTACAAAACACGCGAGTTTAATGGTACAATCTTGCCAGAATATAAAGGTAGGAAAGTCAACATTTATGGTCTCAGAAGTGGAAGATTCATGGCAGTGCTGAGAGGCAGAAAGGTTTTTACAGCTTTGGGAGTGTGGCATTATTCAGGGACTGAGAACTAAATTCCCATAAAATCCTTTACACCCTTCCACATTGCACTGTGTTCTGTATATACTTTCTCTTGCAGCAAATAACAACTTAGAGTGTTTCTAAAAGACCTAATGTTTTTTGCTTTTCTCTTATAAAAAAAACCTCTAACAAGTCAAACACAGAAGGAAAAATATTATAAGGACCATATTTAGGAYATAGAATAAGAATAGATTTAATGAAAACATCGTGCTGCTCTGTCAGTGTTCTGAGTGTAATTGCTACTTCACCAATGATTCCTTTGCTTAAAAAAGGGAGGTCTTGATCCCTTTTATCATTATAAAATATTCCTTCCACACACCTAGCCCCTCCTGGTCTTACACAGGAGCTGGTTCAGTAAGAATGTGGTGCTATTCCAGTTCCCAATAAATGCATTTGCTCACTGCTCCCCAATTATTCTTTTGTTGTCATTTTCAATGATGCTTGGGACATTTCAATCCCAATCCCAAATTATCAAATTGCATTCATGCTTTGCCAGTTTTGTTTAAAAAAATCCCTGTTCAAAATCTTTTTCTTCCTATGCATCATTCACAAAATAGTTTCAAGTGTCTCAAAACAAAAAGCAATTTTAAGACCATATTCTCCCCCTACCTTCCCAAGAAAAGAAAAGCCAACAAATGAAGAACAATTCACTTCCAGCCAACTTGATTGGTTTTGGTTTTCCTTTCCCTGCTCCTTTGTACAGTTACAAAATGGAATATTGCAACTWACCCTGGCCAAAGTACTGTGCAAAAATATCACCTGATCCTAAATATTATCCCAGGGATATCACCTACAAACACATAACACACATCTTTTTCTGTGAAAGCTCTTCTCTCAGTAGGCTCTAATATGGATTTGTCATTTGACAGGAAAAGCTGAAGATAGAACAAAAAATTATTTATTTTTTAATTAGATGATGGTTCAAATTCTCTCAGCCAAACTCAGTGCAGTGACAGAGTTATTATAAACATRCAAGACTGGCATCAGTAACATAACTGCAAGGACTCACAGAATACCTCACACATATCTCCTGTGAGAGTGACTACTTATATTAGAAAATATAAGATGAACAGGAAGTCAATAAAATACAGCAGAGTTCACAAACCAGGGAAAACCCCTGAATTTTCTGTTCAAGGTCGTGGACCCAGCCTGAGCTGCTGTTAAATTAAAGCTACCCTTTTGAGATGCTTAAATTATCTGTGCCATGTGGATTGGGACCATTGACAGCTGATGAGAAAATTACTTCTGTACCACCTCAGGGGAATTCCCACACCTATTAGACCTCAGTGGAAATGAGATAAGTTTGCTTTAAGCTCCTTCTGGGCTGTATGCCAGAGTTTGGCAGAATCCATAAAGGAAGCAGAGCTCCCAGGCCAGCAGTCACTTAGGCTTGGATTTGGTGTTTGACAAGGAATGCCTAAATGAGGCACAGGAGGAAAAATAAGTGCCTTGCTTTGATTAGATGAATCAGAGAGTACACTGTCTTTCAAAAAAGCAATTTTTAGAGACAAACTTCTCCTCATTTCCAAAGAATTGGTGAGTAAAATGATGGGATGGGGTGTGCAAGAAAAGCTGAGTCGGTAAGGAGCCCAAGGATATCAATTTAGCAGTCACAGGTTATGAAATATTCTGTAAGACTATTATGGATCCTGATGTGTAATTTCTCAAGTGCACATGACAGATGCATCATAAATAATAAACCAATGCATAAATGTAGCTTATATCTTGGGGGATAATGCCACATTCTTTTCACTCATAGGTCATTAGCTGTCRTTTTAATTCCTAGGATTAGGGTCTTCAACATTCCTCAATGCTGGCAGCCCACTTCTACATAAATAATGCTGCACTCCTGCAATTTGCTGGGTTTTCCAGGTAACAGAGTGTAACAGAGCACAGTAGCTGTTCTTAATTGTCTTACAAGTAGCAGGGAAACTGTAACTTTACTTTAACATTGTGTGAGCGTGGTGGTCCCACCCCACCCGGTCCCTGGGCCTGGCTGCAATATCAGAAGCTCCTGCTAAACCTTGACTGAAGCCTCTGAGAGATGAAGTGTCCACCAGTCAAGCCAAGAGATCTGGATCTTACCAGGAGATCTTATATCACCCTGTTTATTCAAGTTTTTCTAAGCCTTCTGATGTTTACATTCTTGTAACGAACTTCCTCACACACTTTATGTAAATAACTCATTGTTTTGCATTCTTTTGTGGAGGAGGAGAAATYTGATGGACTATTGGTTTGTCCAGTGTCATTGGAGAGGTGGCACTGTCACCCTCCAATCCACTGTCACTTTTGGAAATCTATAAATGTTGGAGTCAGAAATTAAAGGYCCTCTTTTTYATCTTGGAGAGTTGTGTGTCCGCATCATTTTATTTCATGTTCTTTAGTGACACTCTTGAGTGGTGCAGATGGGAGCAGCCAGGAGCAGCAGCTGCCCAAACAAGGCCAGCCTTGGGCAATTATCCTCTGCAGCCCTGGTGAAGCATTTCCCTGAGTCACAGCCTGAGAGGAGCAGCGCCGCGATCACAGCCCAGCTACTGCACAGGTTATGGCCAGGGTGGACACTCGCTGATGACAAAGTCAAGCATCCTGTGACCTATAAACAGTGGTCCTGAGTGAGGCCCTTTGAGCTCTCCTGGGCCTCAGTGGCTTCTCCAGCAGCTCCCTCTGACGGAAAGACCTCCCAGAGATGGTGGTCCCTCAAGCTCCATGATACTCAAAGGACCAACTGTTACTATGATATTTTCTGAAAAATCCCTTCGCCAGGATTTTTCTCCTGAGAAGCCTCAGAAAGGAAATGTAAACAATAATTATCTGATTGCTTGGAGTGTGGTCTGGAGGTTGCTTAMCAACAGGTGCATCTTTGATTGGTTCCATGTGCATTGTTTTTACTTAATGACCAACCCCAGYCMAGCTGTGTTGAACTCTGGTCAGTCACAGGTTTTTATTATCATTCCTTTCTAGCTTTCTGATGTATCCTTTCTCTTTCTTTAGTATATAATTTCTTTTAATATAATATAATATCATAAAATAATAAACCAGCCTTCTGAGAACTTGGAGTCAAATCCTCATCTCCCACCTCATCCTGGGGACCCAACAACACCACAACAACCAACAGTGGTAATGAGGCCAAGGCTGATACCMCCAAAACCACCCCCTGATCCTGCCAACTTCATGTTCCTACAAGAGTAATACGTCTCCTGAAGCTGTTCTGTCTCTCCCTTCATTGCAGCAGAGCTTCCTTTTAATAACCCCTGAAGAGAATCTGGATTTTCTTGTCTCTTTCAGCTGTCACAGAGCACATTGCTACAAGAAAATCCTGCAGCCAAATCCCTACTTGTTTTAAACCTCTTCAAATTGGACTCAACACAGATGTGTGGGTATTCCAAGCACTCAAACTGCCTTTTCTCTGAGCATTCTGGCTACAGGGTCTAGTTTAAAATTCCCCAAGTCTGATCATGTTGTCGTGCTTGCTAAATTTTTGTCTTGACAAGAATGGCTTCCTTCAGGAAAAAGAATTCACAAGGTATTCCTAAAGTCCCTTGAATGATCSTGGTCTTCCTTCATCTCCTTTCCACATCCTCCTGGCTAAGTAGGCTATCCATGGTGCCTTCCTCACTTGTGTTCATAGACTTTAACTCTCCTTGCACAGAGATCAATGAGCTCTGAACTCGGTCATTAACTCCACCAGGGTCMGGAAAACTGGCTGATGAGAAGAAAAAATTCCTTTATGAATCTCCTTTGCTCAGTCCCCACAGGGCTTGGATTATGTACTCCACAGGACTGTTGTGATCATAAAATGACACAAATATTAWTTTACTTTTGCCTTATATTCTCCTGGTGAAACACAAGGCAACAGAACTCCAATTAAATGTGAGTGATGTCAGTCACATAGTTCTGCCARGACACCTCAAGCTACCCAGCTAAATCTTACTACTTATTACAGCAACTATAACAATCATTATCTTCATCAGCAATATATTTATATTCTTATTTTAGTTTGTTTTCCTCAAGGCAGAGTTAGAGATCTTCCTTCAGAGTCTTCTGTTAAGCCTGGGTTTACTAAGGCTCTACAGAAACRTTTTCATTTCAGGTAAGGGCATTAAAGGTTTACATGTGGCTTTTCTTTTTGCCTTAAATTTATCTTTTATTAAAAAACCACAAGAAGAAAGCAGTGGAAGAACACTACAAAAATGCTACAAATGCTTGCCTCGTGGGGTCTCAGCTGTCATCTGACTATGGATTTTCAAATGACAAACAACTTGCAAGTGAAAATAGCATGTCATTTCTCCTCTCACGTACCTCTGGGTAAGTGGAATTGCCATTAAAAAATAAAAAAATCAAGGTTATTTGTTTTCACTTGACAGCAGGAACTAAAAGCACATCGATGCTGCTGTCATGAGGGGTGTCTTGGACTGCCCCATAGTGGTGTATCTGCCTGATTGAAGGGGACATTTGCAGAGCTATAGACAGGGAAAGTCAAGCTCAGAGAACAAACATCAACAGATATTTCACATTTAATCTTAAACTTAGGCAAGGGATAAAGGAAATTAAATCTATTCTCAGGTGTTGCTGATGACATTCATCAAATGATCAGTAAAGTTACACATTTTTCCCATCAGCCAACTATAAACATGCATGGGCAACATCTTCTCATGGAACAGATTTCCTTATGTAAAACACACTGATAATTGCATAACTGATAATCTCAGAGATCAAAAATRTTCCTATGTCCTCCTGGTTGAAGGGAGTTCATTTCCACCTGTGAGACATCTGTCATCAGATGCCAGGGCTGCAGACAGTGTGAAAGAGAAGAGAGCTACTAAATTGTTCAGTTGTGTCATAATGGTCCTTGGCTGTGTCTATATACTCATCAGTCATCTGCTGAGCTGTGTCTTCTCACWGTCTCCCTCAATGTTCACCTCAAAGTGCTCAAGTACAAGGCAGGATCAAGATGTAAACGAGCCAAACTTCATTTCAACTTGAATCTTCTACAACTCAACCAAAGGGAGAAAAAATACTTCAATATTTTAATATTACTGGTTGCYCTTCTGCCCATGATCAGTCAGGCTTCCCACAAATGAAAAGCCCCTGTCTCCTTGCCTTCAGTTCCAGGCCAAGCTGGAATCCATTAGGGTGCTCTAAATTGTGTCAGCTGCCATCTCCTTTGCCATTACTTGTACTAGAAACTCCAGGGGAAAAGATATAAAGAACCATCTCTCCTGCTTCTGGTCTCCTTGAATTTCACCACTCTAAGAGAAGTTAGTTGAAACCAGCAAAAGYGAAAAAATCTTCCCACAAGACCTGCAAGAGTAGCAAGGCATAAAAAACTCTGCTCTAGTGGCAGGCATCACTTTAGTTTCTTCTGTATACAACTAATGAAACAGGAGAAAATGAATCTCTGCAGAGAGCCTGCAGAATACATTTAAAAATGTCATGTGAATATCAATTTGCTTTGTTCATATTCCTTTTTGTTTGCATTTCCCAAATACTCCARTGAAAAAGCTTTCCTAGCACAAGTCTTTGCAAAGATTTAATATGGTCTGATCAAATTGGAAATGAGGAATAGTACACTCAAATATGGGGTTCACTTTTCTTTTGGTTATAAGTCATTTGAAGTGAGGGCAGGAAAGCTGCCACATGCATTCTTCAAATGAAAATTCTTAATTGAGCTTTTTGAATGGCAGAAAATACTGACTTTTAAAGCTAAATTGGAATGCATACAAATAATTGAGTACTGCATAAAGCAGAGAAGAGTGGATTGAAGAGAATTAGACAAATGGATACACTTCAGAATGAAAAGTACAACTTTTTGAGYGAGATGGCTTCCTTTGTTTTGCGTGATGTTTACCAAATACTGAACAGTCTATGYTGGCTGCCCTTACCCAGTGAAACCTTTCTTGGAGAGGAGAATATGTGCGTCCTGAGAGCTGTGGCTGTGAGAACCTCAGGCTTCTTTTACTTATTTAGGATGCTAAATAGGATAAAGGACTTACACATGTGACAGTGGTCATTTCCTGACCCTCAGCTTGATGTCATACCAGGCAAGACTGAGAAATAAATCACAGGCAGGCACACCATGCTTTAACTCTGCCCAGAGTCCCCAATTAATTAACCTAAAGTGAAAGAGTCCACAGAGCCTCTTGTCAGTCTAACTTGCATGAGAAATTCTTCCCTAGCCTCCAAAACTTGCAAACAAAGAAAAATACCAATAGGATTTTGTAAGAACAAGCTCAAGGGAGTGTGTTCTTTCATCACCATAAAAAAATCATTCYTCTTTGCCATAAGGGATTTGCCTACAGGGGAGTGCAAGGAGTTATCAAGACCCATCACCCACAAAGCAAAATCTGACTCCTTTGTGCTCAAATCCCCCAAGAAGGAAGGTKATTATCACTGAGAGCATCTCCAGCCCAAAGGACAGCGAGGGAAGAGCRGGAGTGGCTGCTGAAGCAGTGCCTGGGTGGGACCTGCCTTGCTCAGCTGTCCAGGGACAGGGGCACACCTGGAAGGAGAAGCAGAGGCTCTGAGAGAGATCTGACCGTAGGCACCCTTGAGTTAAAGGCTGTGCTGGAAGCGAGCACCACTGCACGCCAGGTTGCTCTGGAGAACCTGCAGGAAATTGTGTGTGCGTGCAAGTGCTCATGGACAYGGAGACAAAGCTTCCTGCCCGAGTCACTGCTGGGCCGTGCAAACTGTTCTCTCCATCCATCCACTGACTGCCATCCATCCATGCACAGCTCAGGCAGCCATGGATGGCGACTCACATCTCACTTTTCTTGCCCTTRAGCGCCAGCATTGGATGCTTCGTGTTGCTCTGTGTGCTCCTGAGCCTAAAGGGACAAATTTGGGGATATTTTAATCAGGAAACACATCTGCTACAGTCTGTTAGAGCCAAACATTTACAACTGAGAGATTGTTTTGACTTCAGAAGAGTGATTGAGAGACAGAAAAATGAATTGTGACTTTAAATTTAGCCTGAAGAAAAAAAAAAACCAAGAAAGGGAAAATGTTGATTTTTTGGGGAAATCTCATTTCACCGGAGACTTAAGGCTTAATAGGGTCTGGAACCTTGGCTTTCCCCACAGAAAGGAATATGTCCAATGGAGCAGAGTTGTGCTCAGTGAACATGGGGCCTTTGTGAGAGGAAACTTCAGAGCCTGCATTGATTTCCTACAAGAGACTGCAGTATTCCCTCATGTAMAAGTTAATTCTGCTTGATACTGTTTATCTGGCTAAGACACATTGACATGGAACATTTCTCAATATAAGGAGACTAAGAGTCCTATTTGTGACCACTTTCAGAGAGGATTCCTGCATCACTTGGCTGAGAAAAGGCAGGGAGAGGAGGCAGCCCTGTGAGATTTGCCTACCATTAATAACACTCCGTGTTTCCAGGTGTTGTCACCGAATGTCACTCTGACATATTCCCTCAAGAAACCTCCCTGTCTGACTGACACCAGCACAGATGAGATGTGTAATGTGCAGCAATGTGCTCGGGAGGTTTTCCCACTCAGCTTCCCAGTGCTGCATCTGCTTCCACAGAGACAGGTCTGCTCACAGACCTCAGAGCTGGCACACACATGGCTTGCATCTTTCATATTTTTAACAGAAGTTTTTCCTTTCTTGCTGTAGTAGCCTCAACTATCCCCACCCACCACTRCTGCTATTTCAAGGAGCTGTTTTATGACTAACTCCTCTTCAAGGGGGTGCTGAAAGAGAGATCAGATGGTAAGACTTAAAGACAARGACCACAAGCCTTGGCAAGCAGAGAATGAGCCCCTAAACATTTCTGTGCTTAAATTCAACACAGAGTACAGGGATGAAAGGCAAAAAGTGCTGCTTCTTGCCATCCTGCTTTTCCCCGCTYCACTTGTGTTTTCTTCTGTTCTGTAAAATTACACTTGAAAATCTTCTGGACAGAAAAAGAAGAAGTCATAATTATGAATCCTGTTAACAGAACCTGAACATCCATTCACACAAATGCTACCCTTCATTATATGCATGTGCTTCTTACTTTTGTTTTTGGTTCTTTGTAAGTGGTATCAAATACAATGAATTTCTTCTCTCCTGCCTTTTAATGCTATTTGCAAGCACTCAGCTATCCTGTAAGAACAGGCAAACARTACATTTATAACAAATCAATACTTTAAAGGTAAAATATAGCATTTATGTTGAACATTKTGTCAAAAAAAGAAGAAAACAAGAAAACATTTATATTTTTTTCAATGTTATTTTAATGAGTAAAAGAGRTCTGGGCTCTTCAGTCCTTCAGAATAGAGAGGTAGCATAGAGGAATTTATCAGGTAGCTGTCAGCCAGCCCTGTTTTTGTAATCAACAGGTGAAGGACCAGTGGAACTGTCACAAAGCTTAATTGACTTCCTGGACTGAGACATTCATCTGTTGGGAAGTTAAAGATGAATGCCTGGAGCAAGGCCTGAATTTCTTTTCATGAAATGAAAATGAATTTCTTTTCATAAAATGAAATGTCTCCTGCTATGACACCAGGCAGAACTCACTCCATAAACAAACCACTCATATCATATCARTATGTACATGCCACACCACATCCCAACACAAGTCCTAGTGGAACTGTGGCTAATAATTAAAAATTCCATAAATGAAGTTCACTCAGCAGTTTTAATTCATACCAGGTCATCAGAACACTCCAAAATTTAAATGCTTTAATCACAAGTTGCACTGTAGCTCTCCAATTAGCAAGTGTTCATGGAATGAGCTGCTCTGCAACAGGACACATCCCACAATGGCTCATAATTTGAGTGGGAAGGTAACAGACACATTTAATAGCACAAATTAACTTGATGGTAATGAGGAAGCCTCTCTGTCAGCAATATCACAAATTAAATTATCTGCTACCTCACTAGTGATGAGGAATAATTGAGAAAGCTACACAATTGCTTACAAATAAACCAGCACCAGATCAGCTGAAAGATGCCTGTCCTGGAATCTCTTTGGCACAGCAACGTTCATTCCCTTAACTCTGATACCATTTGTTTGTAGGTAAACCAGATCTTCAGCATTATCTTAATTAAGCTTTTAAAATTTAATTTCCTTTTTCAAAGGAGAGTATCTTGGGCACTACACAGTGAGTTTTCATTAACAATGCAGCAGCTTCAACAGAGCATTTCTAAGCTGAGCAGGAAACAACAACAAAAAGGGCTGATGGCCCTGGGGGGTTKAGGGACAGAGGAGCACCTTGCAGCACACATCTCTCAACAGCCACCCTAAAACACATTTTGATTCCCCAGAGGAACTCAGGCACTAAGCAAGTAAGCTGCAAATTATATTTTAAGGCKGCATATTTTATTTAAATTAAACTTCTGGTTTGTAGGCAAATATTAAACACTGGAAATACTTATATCAAGAGTTCTTTTCAGATTGTTTTTTGGTTTAGTGGGGGTTTTTGACATTTTAAGATTTAACTGAAATTAGACACTGTTGCCTTTCTTTTTTTTTTTACTTTGAAAACAACTGATGAGACTAGCAGATTATTTTCCTGTAATTAATTAAAACAGAGGAGGATTATCAACTCTTGTAGCTCATTCACAGAGATTCCAAGACCACTCTTGGCARCTCAGTAATTATTCATATTAACTACAGATGCAATACCCTTATTTGGCACTTGCTAGAACTRCAAATTGAAAAAGAAGCAAGACAATGAGCAATGTAAATAGGTAAAGTATGACGGACTTTTAAAATTTTTATAAAGTACAATGAATCTTTGGTCTCAATCAAGACTGAAAAATGAGAAATATTAGTCCTCTCTCCTCACCCTGTGCATGTGATTTTGGATCTTTTAGTTAACTGCAGAAAGTATAATATCCAATGCATCATAACTGGGAGATAAACCAGCAGCAACTGAGCTTAAAATGTCACAGCTCACAAAACACAACAATGATGAGCAATTGCAGATAAGGTTTGTGTGTATCATGTGTTGGTACTTTAATTTCTGCACTTGAGATATTAGGCAATCTTTTGCAGTTCACATATTGTAACCCAGCATACAAGTGAAAAGCAGCTGGGCCAGCAATCTTTTGGAAAGCAAATAACAAAAATGCTGCTGGTGATCTTCCAACCCTCTGTTAATCCAAGTGATGTTAAAATAGAGATAYAAAATAATGCAAGTCTGAGCAGTTTCAGTCAACAGGGTAAGCCTAGCAATGATAGAAGTCTCAGAGTAGTAATACACTCTTTTCAATTTGGGTTTTCAGGATTTACTGGAGAAATAATGTTTTAGCAGTCCTAGTCACCTGGAGCATCAAAATACACACAAATAAATGTATCAAGTCAGGGAAAACACCCTGGCTTTACATTTTTTACAAGGTGAAAAACTCAATAAATAGGGAAAGAACTAACACATGGCTCTCAAGACCACCTAAGATAACAAGGAAAGGTAATGACCATGGAAGACATAAGTAATTTCACCCAGTGGTGCTGGACAAACTGCCTGGCCATAATTTAGGGAAGATTACTGTCTGGTTAGATGCACTAAAGTTGAAATAACACCTACAAATAATCCATACATTCCCTTTCCCTGCTTAGTATGGAGATTCCTGCAATAGTCCTGATTTTATGGAACTATATTTCTTTCTATGTGAACAGCAAGAGATATCATCTTAAATATTGGAGTACTTTTGAGAAAGTTCTTTCCTGTTCACAAATAATTCACAGATTACTTCTGCTGAGAAGAAAAGCTATTCTGCAATAACTACTTTGCAAAGTAATGAAACTAGGCAGACACTGGAAGAATATGACAAAATATATTTGGTTGAATCATGTCTGGAAAATTTCAAAGATCTGGAATAAAAATGAAATCACTCAAATAGCAACATTTAAATTAAAGACAAGCCATATTCAAATATTCTATATTAAAACTGAATTAAAATTTTCCAATCAGGGAATATATTAAAATATTACATTCTGTAGTAAAATTTCCTAAAGCTTGAAAAACATAACAGAAAGCAAGATGGAAGGGAAAATGCTCATTTATCTAAATTATTTGAGGTTTGTAAAGTATCCCAAATATAACAGGTAAAAACAAAAGAACTTCCAAATATCCAGATAATTCTGAAAGTCATTTTAAATTCAGTAAAAAGCAGTTGTCATGTTTTGGCATATATAATGGAGTTTATAGCCAAACACACAAAAAACCACCCAATGRTGAACCTAGGTCAGTAAGCTTCTAAGGCCAGTAGTCTGCCAACAGATAATTTATTTACTTTACAACATAGCTGACTGCAAGTAATTTTTCTGTGTTTGTATTTTTTAAAGATAAAAAAATTTCCAAAATACSTATCCATGCTCTTAATCAAGCAAGATTTCCATATTCTGCAATCCTACTTTGATGGGGGGAAAATGCCAGGTCAAATTCACTGTTCTGTGCAACCATAGATCTGTAGCTGATCCTGATTTCTACCAGCTTTGGTTTGAGACTTGTTCCCAGGTGAAACAAGGACAAGTAAATCAAAAGTACTAAAGCTGTTGTTCTTCTGCACACAATGAAGCTTTGATTAAATGCTTGCCAATGCTGCAAGCAAAGACAGGCCACAGGATACAAAACAATTTCTTCCATAGCTGCCCACCTTCTCCTGCCCTGATCTACACACATGGAGTTTACAACCATTATTGTTTATTTCCCTAAGAAAGGATCTGATATAGCAAAATGTCCATGACCTTGGTGACCCACTGTTACTCAAACACAGGCCAATGAATTGACTTTGTGTCAGCAGCACTTCTTTCCAACAAATAGTTATAATTTGCCAGAAACCTTTAACATCTACACAGTTCCAAAGAAATTGAATCTGTGACTTCCTTTTTACATTGCTTAGGCAAATCATCAAAATGTAACCCCCTGCTGTTACACTGAAGAACAGTTAAGTACAGGCCAAGAACAAAGCAATTGTGTTTCCAAGGCTGYGCACGGTCCCCTTGTGTGCACTGATTGCTGCAGCCTGTCACCTCCTGGTGATATGAGAAACAAGCTGCACAGCAAAGAAAACCACACAAATCCAGCTCTAATGCACGGGCTTTGTCTGAAAGGCTGTGATATTCTACTTAAACTGCAATAGGCCCGAACAATGAGAACATTTAAACAGCTGGTAATGTCCACTCATGTTATTGGTCACTGAACAAGCATCAACATCTCAGAAAACTGCACATTCATAATGGTTGACTGGCAAGTCAGGTTTTAYAACTTAAATAGTACATGTCAAACAGCTTAATTTTACGAGTCTTCTTCACATTTAAAAAGACTTTTCATTCCAAACCATTTTTAAAATATAAACTAGTACTTAATAACAAACTCTTGTAGTCCAGCACGTTACCACAAGAAAGACTTCAATATTTTACAGTGTTGTCGGATTTGCAATCTACAAAATTGAAAGTAAATTTAGCCTTAAACCCTAAGTGACAGCTGACTGCATCCCCTAAGAAACCCTCTACACCTTCTGAACCCTGTTGTCATAACTCAGATCAGGCTGAACTCAAGATTCATCCCAAATTCTTTTCCAGGTAACAAGAAGAAAGTTCTACTCCCCATTAGSCCCCAGTGACCAACCAGAGGATTTCTCACCAATTAGCAATGTGAATTCCAGATGAGTGTATTTAGGTGCATGGTGAGATCATTAACCTGATTATGCCATCCTGTCTTGTTTTCAAGCTTCCCACTAATCTGTTGCTAATAGATACAGGTGCCAGAATTATTGCCTSCAAAGGCTTTTCCTTATGTTTTAAATAACTTGTGGTGCTGCCATTTATCCCTCACGTTTCTAACGTTATGCTAACATGTGGAAGCCACTACACACAATTTGTACCTCCATGGAAGGAGGTGCCAGTGCCTCTGTCTGCCTGCTTGCTCCCATCTGTGGAGCTGGCTCATTCCAGAGCCCTGTRGTTTAGGTAATACCTCCTGGCACAGTAGAGGATCCTAGATTTTGAGCTGTGGGCCCTATAGCCTCCTCCAGAGGAAATCCTTTCCCCTGCACTAAGCTGACAGTGCTGTTTGAACACAGAACTTACACCCAGTGTGAAAAGCTTTGGTGTGCAGCCCTGCCTGGAGGGACCTGCTGGCAACACCACTGAAACACAGCTGCAATAAGGAAAAGTCTGTAGCTGAGTGAAAATGCTCCTTTATTTATCCATGTTAGGCTACAGGGATGCTGATGAGGACATGGACCTTGGGTGATCTGGCTCCAAGTGCCAGCAGGGAGGGCTCAGCCAAAACTCTCAGAGCTGGTGCTCTCTGCAGGCAGCACAAACCRGAGTCCTGCAGAGTCCCACCACCCAAAGCTGTTTCCAAAAGTTCTCCCCTCTTGCAGGCATCCTCCCAGGGCATCTCCCCTCTCCCCCAGAGCCTCAACACTCTCYTGCCCCAAAGGACAACCCAATATTATCTAATTAAGACCGGACACTTCATGTGGCCTCATGACTCACTATAATCCAGTTTGACTGATTTGTTATTTCCTGGATGGTTATGGCACTAGCAGTGTTCTCTGGACACATTCTTTTCTTCAAGTCCTGCCACACATGTCTGTCAGCTGTTTCTTTGTATTACTAATGATTCTAAGCAACACCTTGAGGCAAATCTTGATTAGCATGTTAATTAGGAAATTCCTAGCAGGCACTTTGGGTGACAGCTTACTCCCAATCACCAAGAATGAAAAACGTGTTCAGATTGAGACATCAGGTTGAATTATAGAGATGGACACACTGGAAATGCTGTCAAACAAACAAAACTCCCAGTTCCTTTCCCTGAATTCCAGAATGCCAGCCCTTAAAAAGCAAATGTTGTACAAAGCAGCCAAGCACTGGCTCCCCAGGCTGCCTCCTGTGCCTCTGTTGGACTCCCTTCCATTTCTTTACAGACACAGGACTGGGGGCTTGGAAGAACCAGGTTAGCCCAGAGCTCTGAGCACTCCTTGCCAGCTCAGACCTGATCCAGGCTCAGCTCAGGGAAGGTTATGGGAATGTTTCCAGGGAGTGTTGCAGGCTTTGAGCAATGTCCAAAAGGGCAGATTATGAAACAAGCACTCTCTGCTCCTCTGGCAATTACCTCTCACAGAAAAATATTTCTCTCCTCTACTTCCCCCTTATTCTTCCAAAACAAACACAGGGCTGAAAAGTAAACCAGTCCCATACTGGTTTAAATACCGTTTATGTAGCTTTWAAAAAACCCCAACATATATTTACAATTTTCCACACTGCTGTTGTGGAGCTTCATTCAGTACAAATCCACTGCACTAGCACYAGTGATGAAACACACTTGTAACAAGAATCAATCTCCCATCTGAGTGAAGAATGCTGATTTTTTTATTCTACATTGGTCAGTGAGAAAGGGAAAGTGCCCATCATTGGTCTCAGTTGAATTATTTTTCTTTTGAATAAGATTTTCTAAATATGAATAAATTCTTAAAGTGCCTCTCTCACATAATTTCCTACTGAACAGTGCTTTAATCTGGAATTAATTTCAGTATTTTCTATGGGCTACACTAAGTGCAAGGACCTTTACAGATAACTAAGCAGTAAGATTGGGCAAAATCTGAACAATCCCAGGTAACTACCTTAAGACATGGGGGAAAGGTTCTACCCTGGAAACAATGCCTTGTTTGTCAGTGCTGCATCTCCAAAGACTTTAGCTAAACTAGGGCTGAAAGTTGTTTCCATAACACACTGGCAGGTGAAAAGAGATCCAGCACCCATCTCACCATTGCACTCCAAGGATGGTAGTGCCAACAGGTGTTAACTCTGCCAGCATTGCCAAAATCAGAGCTCCAGAGCTCCAGGACATTGCTCTTTGCAGASGAGATTAATCTCATTTATCAAAACCCACCTGGAGTAGGGACATCTGCCAACCAACAACCCTTCTTCATCCCCAGCCCCCTCCACAAGGGCAGCTTGGTGGGCACCTTTGAATAGTCAGATACAGCCTAGGAGGCTGAGGCTAACCTGAACTGCCAGAATCGAGCTGGTTTTAGCAGAGAAGGGGTGAAAGCAATAAATTCTGGAGTCTTCTCCCATGGATCCCAACCATWATTGTCCCTGCTTGCCTTTTGGTCACTTTTGCTTCCACTAATCTTGRTGTGGATGAGGTCAACACAAAAGTGGCTGTGTCAGCTCTAACTCACTGTTGAGACATGAGGCAGAAGCACATTCAGGCCCAGAAATCTCMTGCAGTAAAATCCTGGAACTCTTTGCTGGTGTCTAGCTCAGCCCATAGGCTCTCCTAGTGGCAGCAAGTTATTTGACACAAAGAYAAGGGGACAAATCCAGATGCAGATTTGTGTCCAGGCAAGTGAGGTTTATTAAAAAGCAAGAAAAGAAATGTTAATACTCAGTCTGAATGTTTAAGATGGGCATTGGGGTTCTATCACTGTTCTACTGCTTCTGTCACCAATTTAAGTCCCTTGGTAAGTAAAAGCGCTGGGTGAGAGCAAGCACAGAATTTACATTTCCTTGATTTTTTCTTTTCTTGTGCTTGGAGAAGACTTAAAAAACACATTCAAGAGACTTATTCAGAAGTTTGGAGAGTCAGTGGAAAAATGATAGGCATCAATAAAAGAGGCACAAAAGGTGGGAAGCAGAAAGAGGGAAATTAAGCACACAGTTATTTCACTCCAGCCAATATGGAATATTGGAATATAAAATATGGAACAGTGAAAAAATAATAGCTGCTTTGCCAAGAACRATCTATTAAGAAAATTAAAGGTGAAAACATATCAAAGTTGGTCCTGAAGCCTATAGCAAAATTCCCAGCCCCATAAAAAGATGCTCCCACAAAGCAAAAGCAGATCATTCAAATAAACTGTTTAAGAAATTCTTCTACTACTACKAATTACACGTAGGTGTGGTATTCCTTACATAGATGCAATAAGATGTAAAGCTGTAAAGTTAATGGAAATTCTAAGTCTAGGAAAAAAGAAAAGCCATAAAGAAAAATGCAAAATCTCCAATCCTATTTGATGAAGAGAAAGGAAACAGAATAATAATTTTATCTACATTAGTTATTTTCTTCTTTGAAAGTAGTATTTAATTACYTTTTCAAGAGTGAAAAATGTATTATGCATAATTTATTTATGAAACAGAAAATACTACCGGGCAGGTCTGTGTAATAAATACCTTTATGTTGTTTATATTAGAATGATGACAAATATAGGCAATATTTGACACAGAGCTGTTCTGCATGTTAAGGTATTTACATTTACTGTTTGCCTGTAAACATTTCTAAAGTAGGAAAAACTAACACAGCAGAATTACAAAAAATCAATATTATTGACTTTTTACCAGAAAGGTATTTACATACAGTTTCTGATGTGTACCCACTATAAAAACCACATCTTTTTAATGCAGATGCAAAGGAAAAGTCTGTTTTGTAGAGGTAAGAAGTGGAAAATGCATGCAACATTCTACATATTCATTGAAACATAGCTCTAGGGGATATAGAAATACATAGAATATAAGCATTGAACCTGTATACTGAAATAAATTTGAAATAACATAATTTKAAATCCTAATTAATTTTAGACTGCATCTGAAAGAACTGAAATGCAGCAGTAATATAATTTTCAACACTGAGGATTCAGTCATTACTTATTCAAAATATTGCCCAAAACATCATTTTTTGTCCCTCTGCAGCTCCGCAGATTTCCAGATTTTCCTTATTTTTCCTCAGGGTAAAGAATAAAACATATGACAGCAAAAGAGCAGACATTTCCTCCTCTACCACCAAAGCCTGAGAAACCTGCATAAAAAAAAGAGAAATATGGTTTTGCCCTTAAGAGTTTGCTATTGTTTTCTTGATCTCAGATCTCCCTCTGAAATGTGGAAAATGGAAGGGTACTTTATTCAGATTACTAATTTCATGTCTTTGATAAGCTCAATGGGAAGCTACAAGAAAAAGGCAGATGGAATAATGCCTTTCTTGATCACAAGGGGAAAGAGTGGAACTTAAATTTCACCCAGGCTATTCATTCATTTTTATGTTGCAATTCTTAACAAAGTGGGGTTTTTCCAAGTTGTGCTTCACATGCTCTTTGTAAGAGCAGCCTATTAGTGTCAAACTGTAATAGCATCAAATTAGGTGATATGTGCACTCAGGCCCTTAAGCCAAGTATTTTTTTATTGAGGCAAGAATGAGCGTGTGGGATGAATCATGCAGCCCCAAAGCACGTTGGTAATCTTGGCTTTATCTGTTCTGCTGCACTGCTGTACTGAGGAGAGGAAAACAAGATAAAATCCTTGATATGCATGGCCCAGAAGCACAGAAGACCCAGGTGACCACCCCTGCCAGGGAGATGTGGGCTCCAAATGTGCCTGGGAGCATCAAAGASCCAAAGTGAGGAGATTGCCAGGGACCAGCTTGATTTTACAGAGAACATACACCATGTTCTGTTTTCAAAAGCTGCTTGGGTCTAACCCAAACCCCACAGGAACAGGTGGAAATCTCCTCCTGCCTTCAATAGGCTTTGGTAAACACAGACAGCATTGCCTCCAGCCTGGTTTCCTTTTGAGAGCAGAGTGGATTATCCAGTCGTTTAGGATTCCTGAAGATTTCACCTTGTTTCAGTATTAGATTTACATAGAAACATGTGGATGAGAACACTGTCATCATCCTCTCAGAGTGGGGATTATTTTTCCCTATATTTTAAGACTCTCAAAAGCAGCCTCCTTTCACCAGCAAGGTTAATAAGCACCCATGTTCCACAGATTTCATACTTAAAAGGTTCCAGTAAGGGAATGATGGTAACACTTTACACAGACAGSAGCACAGAGCTGCAGCATGTTTAGCCAGTATCCTCCTCATTTGGTTTTAATTAGTAGAGGGAGAAAGGGAAAATCCTGATTCCTYGACAGCACTAGATCACACATAAGGACAATCATGTTTATCAAGTCACATTTTAATTTATAGCCAGTGACTTGCAGTAATTTGAATACACTGCTAATTATTATGCATCATGAAATAACTGTCAGTGTGAGTGAGACTGTGTGATTGCTAAGACTGGATCAATAAAATGCACCTACTTAAATTTAAGGAAAGCACTTGTTTTAACTGAACATGTGCATGTACAACAACCTTGATGAAATTCTGTAATAAAGAATATTCTTTAATTGTCACTGTAGCCATTAGAGGTCCTATAGAATTAAATACTGGTAATGTCCTTGACTTTGTTCTGCTGAAAATTTAAGAATTATCCTTTATGTTGCTGCAGACCAGCTCCAGAAGCCTATTGAAGTTCTCTTCCTTGTTGGCATATGTTCCTTGTTCTGCTTTCTATAATTACCATGCCTCTAGTATACACTCAAATACACTAGAGACAAGAACAGAAAACATAAAATATTTAATACTAAACCTTCAAGGTGAGTACACACACAGGGATATGCATAAATCCCCTGCTTCTTATTAAAAACCTGTACCTACATTGTTATTTTAGACTGAGCACCTACAGAAGAACCTTTCCTTACATCTTAGCAACGCTTCAGGGACCATAAGCAAAAAAACCCAACAACAACAAAACCCACCACAAACCACAAACCAAATAAACATGAAAGTTACCTTCCAATTTCAACCTTACCTAGAGCAAATGCAGCAAAATTCATATTTCCTAGGCAGGGGTCACTTGCCTGGCACTAGAAAGCAGCACAATATTCCAGCAACAGATAACATTTGTCTCTCAGGATATTGCAAGATATTAACAGTGATTAAGGAGCCCCCAACTAGGTACMATCTATGCCAGGGTTGACAGAAAAGCAGCTGCCCATTCAGAGCCAGCAGTGCTGGGTTTGAGGCCCTGGTGTTTGCACTGTCCAGCAGATACTGAATGAACAACTATTAATTACAGCACTTATTTGTGCCCATGTTCTTCTCAGCTGGAAGAGCTCAGTGCACTTCTCTTTGCAGAGAGAACAATGGAATTTAATATACTAAAGGAAAGACAGAGCAAGAAATTGGGATCTAGTTACAGTTCTCTTCCTTCTGCCCTTTCATTTGAAAACACATTCTGAAGGAAACATTTGTAGGGTGCATAAATTTCAGCAGGCTCAWGATGGACTTCTTCAGTCTTACCAGGGATTCTTTAATCTTAAACAGGGGAAAAAGAAACTGTTGTGTCACAATCCCTACAAAAATTTGTACCTTCAAATGTCTTACTCCACATTTCACTCCCTAATTTTTTTCCCCAGTCTGTCCCTTTCCCATTCATTTGGAGAAGAAACCATCCATGAACTACCACAATATGAACACTAATCAAACATCATTAAACCCCAAATATTCAAATRATCCTTTGCTCTATATTGCCATTTTATAGGAATGCATGTTTAGTCTGATTCCAAACCTAAAACACTTTGTATTCCACTGTTTTCAAACTTCTCCCCCTGTAAGCAGAGCCATGCCATGCTTGTTTTATGAGGAGAACATGTGGGAATCCACCAAATCAGAGGGGTTTGGGAAAGCTGCAAAAGGCAGGCCTCAGAGRCAGCAGAACTGTGATTAGAGCTAAGCAGTAGCCATGAGATAGGTCAGCAGAAAAATTATGTAAAAAGTAGAAAAGCAAGGACAAATAAAACAATGGTCTGTGTATTAACACTTGTCTAGAATAACTCCCTAAGCTACAGAAAAGTTTATCTAGTGACATATTAGGAAGTTTGAAGCTTAATAATGCAGCTCTGTGCATTGTGTTTTAAGGCTTACAAGTGGGTATTGTATTTGAAATAGGCAAACATTGTTTAACCAAAGGTGCTTATAGTGGTTGGATAGAGCTACTGTCAATGTGCTTTTGCTTTGTGTGATTGGTCAAAAAAACTTACAAAGTAAGTTGTAACATTAAGATCTTAGTCTGCTGCCTGGGATGTGAGCTGCTGGCATCTTCCCATTGTAATGAGACTGATGCTGAAAAATAAACCAGCTCAAGGCACGTTCCCAGCAGTCCCATCCCGTTTGTGATTTGTACACAGGCCCCGGCCGGCGACAGCACAGACTCTTCCTGCCAGGCAGAGAGCAGGTCCCCAGGCTCCAGCTGTCCCTGCAGCCCATGCCTGCTGTCCCTGCAGCCTGGCTGTGCTCCCCTGACCCTGCAAGGCCAGCAGCAGGGCCCCTCAGCACAGCACATTGACCTGCTCCTCCTGCTCCCCTCAGCCTCTGCCTGCAGCTGCCTTCTCCTCTGACGGTGCAATCAGCAAATCTGTACTCACCGCACACCCAGGTCAAGCTGAGAGGGATTTCCCCCTCCTCCCCAGAAGGGAAGGTTCTTTGGAGATGGGCTCATTTTCACCTGGATTACTGAAATCAAAGGGGACAAGCTTGGATATCCAACTTCATTCCCACTTAGGCATTCATTGCAACAAGCTCAGCTCCCAAATCAATGATCTTGGCACTCCTGGGGAATGAAATGAAGTTCCCACAGTCCCTGCCTGTGCTGGGATGCAGTGACAATCCTCCCACWCTGGGGGTCCATCTTGGCAGATAATCGGGATGCTCTTCCCAAGTTATCAGCAATATTGCAATGAAAATGCCAGTAGATCTATTTTCTAAGTTACAGYTGCCTGAAGTAGCAGGGAAGTGGTGGTAGAGAAAAAGCTAATTAAGCAAGTAGTGGAGGCATCTTTTACTGCCTCCTACATTAATGCTTCATTAAGGATCTGGAACTGCACTTAGCCTGGAATGATAACAGCATTCACATATTCAATAGACCATAAAAGAGAATATAAAGYGCAGGACAATACAGAACCCAGCTTTAAAGGATAATCACCTTTAACAGAATCTAAAATTTTTACTTTGATTTCAAAATATAAATACCAGGAAAGGGAAACCCATATTTTCTTCATTAAAACCACCTCTAGCCTTGAATGGGGAGGAGTTTCTTTCCTCAAACCATCCAGAGGCAGGTCAGATGCAGAAAGACATGTGTGAAAAACAGTTTTGCTTCGTTGTGATTTTCACACACAGGGTCTGGCAGGATGACTATACACACATTTGACATGCTGCCAGTGCTTTTCATTTTCACCTGTAACAGTTCTTTGGCAAACAGCAGCCAAAGCAGCAGTGTTTTTACAGAAGATGAGTTGGTTATCATGCTTCCATGACAGCTTCCCATAGAAATGAAGCTTGAGTAAAGACATGGTTGGGCTGTACCAGCCCAGGAGACCTACTCCATGGAACTGTTCTCCTTCTCATTTGTCAGCTGGGAAGACTTGTGTGCCATTTGCTCACAGCCCAGTAAACATTTTATAATTTTTCATGGCAAGGTGACTGCTTTGAATATAGAAGCTGCCATTGTTGGGTAAGACAGACTGCACAGATCTCTGGTAGATGGACAGCTTTAACCTGTCATCAGATTCTGGAATTTCTTGCATAAGGAATAAGAAAAGCACTTTCAGGTCTGATATACACTTGATGTGAAGTCCCAGGCACATAAAAATCAAAAAATGTCTTTCATGTGTTTTGTGGAGACTTGCAGATCAACCCTAGCCTGCATGGAAATATTTGTTGCAAACTCCTGACCAAAATTGAATCCACAAGTTTCACTTTACATTCAAAATTCCCCATACTGAATATTCCCTTCTTGTTAATTCTCTACCATGAAGAAAATCATTAATCTATCAACTATGACCTAAATATTTTGATTAGATTCTGAAAGTCAGTAAATTCTCATATAAGACACCAAAAGACCACAAAAAAAGATCTGCATGTTCCATAGAGAGCAGATAATGAAGGCTGTGAAAACGAAAGCTTTGAAGCCCTGGCATTTTCCATATTCATTAAAATCCATATAGGCACTTGCCTGCTACACCCCACTCCAAGACAACATAACATGATCTTCTTGTGAGCAAGATTAGCATTCAAATCACAAGACTGACACAAGAAATATCTTAGAGCAAAAATTGAAATGCTGATCAACCCCTTATTAATGTAGGACAGATAATTTCTAAGCTGTCCTACCACTTCTGTCTCATGTAGTTGCCATTTTCTTTCTCACAGGAGCAAATGGTTTCCAGTGCAGAATCACAACAGTAAAATTTTATACATTAGATAAACATATGTGAATGTTAGGATCTCTGCAAAATGTTAGAATCTCTGGAAAACATTGAAATGAATGACAGGTATGTATTCATGAACACATCCTGTTCAGGATGCTTATTGCAGGAAGGGGCTCTGCCAAGCCCAAGCCTCTGCCATCAGGGTTTGGCACCTTGCACAGGGCAAGGGTGAGCTCTGTCTGCAGGGACAGCTGCCTTTCACCCTTCCTGGGCTCCAGAGGAGAGGATGCCACCAGGCCACACCTCCTCACTGACACTTTTCAGACCGGAGGAGGTGGCCTGGAAGCTTTTACTGAAGGCAAATGTAAAGCTCAGAAGCTTGGATTACATCAGCATGAATGCCAATTAAAAAGCAAGGGGGTTAAAAAGACCTTTTCTCCTTTGATTCCAAGGTACATGTTTATCTCTCCCCTTTTTCTCTTGGTGTCTCAGCTAAGCACTAAGCTAACCATCATCATCCAACACTGCACACACTGGGCAGTTTGTCAGGGTGAAGGCTCTCAGCTCCACCAAGCCAGGCTGGTTGCACTTTTGAGAGAGCAGCCTGAGCAGATCATGCTGCTCATGCTGTGCTGTGATGAGGCCACGTGCCCCTCAACAAGACAACTGGAAACTTCATGCATGAGAATGTGATTTCTATTATTTAATACACCAGGTAGTATTTCTACTGGTTTTTATAGCCGAGCAGAAAGAACTGGGTTCACATACTGAGAACATTTGTGTTCCTGTTTCGCTGTGTTACCCCTGTCCACATGACAAACTTGGCCATGTTCACACATGGAGAGGCAGGATGGAAACTCCTTTCAGGCATTGCTAGGGGGAGTTTTTAAATGCAGAACACAGACATTAATGTGCAGACAACTTACAATTTAGCCTTTCCTAATGATAATAAAATTGGTGTTACTGAATTCATTTAGTGTGGAGAACATATGGAAACAGCATGTTCAGGATTGCTTTCCTTTACCCATTTGAGAACATCAAAAAGAAACTTTTCTGAATTAGCAATATCCACTCCCTCTGGCACTACATGGCAGAGAAACAAGTCCTTAAAACTTAGTGCCTGTGATTGATTTCCTTGAAACATGTGGAGCCAAAAGTGACAAATAGAGAATCACTTTCCAGCCAATGTACCAAGGCTTGAGGAGCTGGAACCAGCAGGAATGCTGCAAGGACAGCAAGGGCTGCAGCCTCATCCCTCCAAGCCTGCTCTCTTACAGACAGGGAGATAGATATCACTTTTGTTCTTCTCTCTGTGAAAAGAAATTCGTGCTCTCCAGGGCCAAAATTGTTAGAAAAGTGAAGGCTACTCACTAAGTGACACACAGGAGCTGAATCACCTGCTGATGCTGGGTGGGGTAGAAGCTGACAAAGGAAAGTCTGAATCTCTGCTCTAATATTTTGTTAGAACATGAATTGAACAAACTTCCAACACAGCAAAAGCTCTGACCTGCCAGCTCGAAGAGCAAAGAGTGAAACCAGACCCTCTGTTCATATCCTCCCTTGGCAAACCTCCTCCAGTGCTGCTCTTGGACCACACAGCTTTGTGTGACACCACAGCTTCTCTGGGACAGCCCCTTTCCTTCCTGCACAGGGGTCTGACAGCAGCTCTGCTTCTGACTCTGCCAGCAGTGTCCTGGCTTGCCCTCCTGCTTGGGCCCTGTGCTGAGTGAATCTCTCTCCCACAGCTCTGTTAAAGCACCTGAGTATTTCCCATGAGGAATGTACAGCTGGGATCACCTTGGAGACACAGCCTGAACAGGAGTGCTGGTCAGCCCAGGTGGGGCACACAGAGAACCCTTAAAGCAAGAGAATAAACACCAGGAGCCCTCATGCAAGAGAACAAACACCAGGAGCCCTCATGCCAGAAACAAAGAGAATGGGAGGCATCTGCCAGAGCCCCTCACACCAATGCTAATGGCCAGCCAGGACCTCGAGGGTTTTGGTGCTCTGCATTCTAGTCTGGGCTCTTCTCTTGCCAGCACAGTGAGTTTAACTGCGCACAATTGCATGCCAGGGGCCATGGTGCCAACCCCCAAGGATGTGGCAAAGGTATTAGAGCTCAGCTTTGGCACCACAAAGAGCAGCTTTTAAACATTGGAGGATCTACAGCCAGCATTGCCTGAGCAAAGGCTCATTCCTCACAGCACAGCTCTGCTGCAGACATCCTCTGAGCACAGCCAGGTATGTCCAGAGCAGAGCATGGCAGTACAGATGTGCACAAGGACAGACCTTTAACTCTGGGCAGGAACATTACCCAGTTGTCCCCTATCACCGTTATGAAATTCATCTGTAAAGACAGAGGCCCCTGTGGTTGTGGGAATCATGCCACACAGATGCTGCTCTAATGCTGTTTCAATCCTTTTGCTGGTCTATAATGTGCCTTTGTTTCTCCACATGCTCCAGAATGGAAATGAACAGCTGGTGATTGTCTCCAAGTTTATATCTAGCTTTTATTTAAAAACTTCACAGTCCCTCCAACCTTCCCAGCAGACTGAAACACAGAAAGAGATCTCTTATTTACAATATGCATTCCTCCTTTGCTTCCCTACAGGGCATTCTGAGTCCAGGTTGCTCAGGCTCTCTCCAAATTTATTCCCCAGTGTCCTTGTTTCCTTGCAGGATGTACTTAGAAAGCATCCAAGTGGACCACTAACAGATGGCCTGCTCTGACTTCAGATACTTGTAGAGCCAGGTGTTGCCATATTGGAGCTATTACAGATAATTCAATCCGTGCCATGATGCTTTTTGAGATGCTAATGCTCACTGTGATTTAAAATACAGCAACATGAATTTTTTAAAAACCATATGCTTTCACTGTTCTATAGATAAGGCCAGCTATTCAATTTGGTTGGTTCTAAATAGGCATAGCCTCAAAGGAAACCCACAGGAAAAGATGATTTGCATTAGTATGAACCATGGTCTGCAGGTAGATCTTTTACACTGAAATTTATTGCTGATGAATTAAAAATTCCTAACCTGTGGACGTGACTGATCTCATGTCCTGAGATTTCATTTGACTGCAGGAGAGACCCTCCATCTGTCAGACAGCTATTCATAAAATCTGCTATGAGCAGTTTGAAATACTGGACACACTGGAAGGTGTCACAGCACATGGTACAGACATCCAACAGACCACTGCAACAAAAATCAGCTTATTCAGTGTGCCTTGTGTGATAGTACAATCATTCCAGTGCAGGGAAAGGAACACTGTGATGGTGTTCACAGGGGTCTCAAGATGAGGGAAGAGATGAGAATGTTGACTCCATGTTTCAGAAGGCTTGATTTATTTATTATTTATTTATGATATATATTACATTAAAACTATACTAAAAGAATAGAAGAAAGGATCTCATCAGAAGGCTAGCTAAGAATAGAAAAAGAAGGAATGATAACAAAGACTTGTGTCTCAGACCGAGACAGTCCAAACAGCTGGACTGTGATTGGCCATTAATTAGAAACAACCACACGAGACCAATCCCAGATGCACCTGTTGCATTCCACAGCAGCAGATAACCATTGTTTACATTTTGTTCCTGAGGCCTCTCAGCTTCTCAGGAGGAAAAATCCTAAGGAAGGGATTTTTCAGAAAATATCATGGCTACAGAACACAGCTTTTCCCAGGGTATGAATGGGGAGTAACGCTCACATACAGTGGCATTAGGAGACTCTAATAAGCTAACTTCAGCATTTAGATTCCCTGGGATGAAAGGGGATTGAAAAAGAGAACTTGGTGCCTTCTCCTTCAGTCCTTCTTTGTCCACTTTCCTGGAAAGATCCTGGAATTTACCATCCCCAAGATTCTGCAAGGTCATAGGGAAGCAAAAAGTTTATCCATGTTTAGTTCAGACCTCAGCAAGTGCATCTGGTGCTCCAGAATCCAACAGGATGGGGGAGAAAACAGGGCATTCACTATAATTTCCTTTGCCATTCAGACAGGCAAGTTTGCCACAAACTGCAATTTCTGCCCCAAGGTTTGACAGCCACAAGGTTTGACAGGAGGAGTTACATGAGAAGCTGTCTCAGGAACACAGGGATGTGCTGCACTGCACACTGTGCTGCTTGGTTTTCAGTGCTCTGAACAAAATACCCAGCATTTAGATTTCCATTTGGGAGAGGATTTGAAAGCCAGCAGAGATGCCTGGGGCCAGCAGCATCTCCAGCAGGAGGTTTCAGTTGCAGCCAGGGCTCCTAACAATGTCATATTTGCTCTGCAGCGTTCAATGGCTCTGTGTCAATGCATCAAACTGCTTCATTACAAGGCAATTACTGGCTGAGAAAACAAGGTGGTTCAGTTCCTACTTCCTAGCCCCTGTTCTTGATGTTAATAAGTAAAGAAAAAATGTATTATTATGTCACAATGTGTAAAAGAAAAAAATGAATTGTGAAAGCAAGAATTTATGAAATTACTCAAACAAAATATTCAGATTCCAGAGGGTCAGTGGGATTCACATCTGTTTGTTCTGCTTTTGCTGTGGGATTTTTGTTCATGGGTCCTGCCCCTCTCCCAGATATGCAGGATGTGATGGAGGAGATTTCCCAAGCAGGGACCCTTTATGTGCAGGATGGGCTGAAGGAGATTTCCCAAGCAGGGACCCTTTATGTGCAGGATGGGATGGAGGAGCTTTTCCCAAGCAGGGACCCTTTATGTGCAGGATGGGATCGAGGAGCCCTTCCCAAGCAGGGACCCCTTTATGTGCAGGATGTGATGGAGGAGATTTCCCAAGCAGGGACCACTTTATGTGCAGGATGGGATGGAGGAGATTTCCCAAGCAGAGATCCTTTATGTGCAGGATGGGATGGAGGAGATTTCCCAAGCAGAGATCCTTTATGTGCAGGATGTGATGGAGAAGCTTTTCCCAAGCAGGGACCCTTTATGTGCAGGATGGGATGGAGGAGCCCTTCCCAAGCAGGGACCACTTTATGTGCAGGATGGGATGGAGGAGCCTTTCCCAAGCAGGGACCCTTTATGTGCAGGATGTGATGGAGGAGATTTCCCAAGCAGAGATCCTTTATGTGCAGGATGGGCTGGAGGAGATTTCCCAAGCAGGGACCCTTTATGTGCAGGATGGGCTGGAGGAGCCCTTCCCAAGCAGGGACCCTTTATTCTGGCAGGCACGGGTGTGGCACCAGGGCTGGCAGGAGCAGGACCTCAGCTCTCTCCACCAGTTTGCTCCACAGTGGCACCAACTGAGAGCCTCTGTTCTCTCTTCCATGCCTCTGCCTCTGTTCTCACCCTGCTCCTGTTTGCCTTCAGCCTTCTCTATACACTGCAGGTCTGACCCTGGCACTCTACAGCTTCCCACACTTTGCAGGCAGAAAATAAACTGAATATACAGCCCCTAACAACTCCTCCCATCCACGTCCCATTCATCCCCATTATGGGAATCCTGAGCAGCCCCTTCAGGCCAGCCTTCAGCCCATTTCACCATCCTGAAATCACATCAAGCAAGCTGTGAAAATTTGGTCCTTTAAAAATAATAATTCCGTTAGAGATAGGCAATATTACAGAAAAATATTCCCACTTGTTAATTTTTGCTCTGGCTCTGTTATGTTAGCTCACTGAAATTTAATTGCTAAAGGGTTATAAGAGCCTAGAAACAGACCTAGCATCTGTCTTTTTTTAATGTCTCAATTATCACCACGGTAATTTAATGGCACTGTGTAAGAGAATCACCACTGACATGCTAATGAATGGCACCATGTTCACGTACATTGGCTCTATTTTTAAGAGGTTATAGGTTGAAGATAGACATTTTATGCTTCAGATATCACTAAGGCAAGCAGTGTCACATTTATCTCATTTTGCTTTTACAACTCAAATTGCTTATCTTAAAAATACTCATTGAACAGTGAACTGCAAATGGGTTAAACTGTGGTCAATTACAATTATGTACTTCGTTCTTTAGACCAAGAAAAGCAACAAAAATCTTTTCAACCCATTTGTTAGTTAATTTGTATGCCAACATCTACTGTTGAAATTTTCATCAATATATTTTGTGGGGTTTTTTCCCCCCTAAATATCTATGTCTTTTACTATTAGCTTTTTAATTGAACAGCCTTGCTTTACTAGGTTTTACACTATTCTTCTCATTTTGCTGAACCAAATTTACCTATCAATATTTTTCTTCCATTTATTCTGCAGAAACTGTGATGCTAACTAGAGTCCCAAATCTATTTCATCTAAATGATCACAGCAATTTCCATAATAAGAGATGCAATGATGTACACTGAGATATTTATCTGCAAACGTTTCAGCATATTGTGTATGAATTTCTACAGACAAGCAATAAGGGGTTGACTTCACAAACACAATGAAACAGCCTTTTGAGATCAGCTAAATGCTAGTGTTAGCATCAGAATTGATTTTGCATGGAAAGCTGACAATAATGTGAAAGGATTTCTCACTTCAGCCAATATACCACAGGACTGGAGAACAATCCCGTGATATTTATTATCAGCATCAATTTAAGAAACTTTTAAAACCAGTTTATTCTATCACCATAACCACTGCCAACAGTTCCAGTGCACAGCTCTGTTCTGCCATGAAGAAAGAGGGAGGCCAGGCTGCCAAACACCTTTAGGTGCGAGAGCTCACTGATGCTCAGATGAGCACTCCGGGCTTTTAGTGGAGAGATACGAGAGGATGCTTCAAGCTGTATTATATAAAAAATTAAGTTCTTTAAGTGCGTTGTTGGCACCACAATCGTTACAGGGGTTTCCCCTTGCGAGGCATCTGGCGGGACGCCTGCGCTCCGCCGGAATTCCATGGAAAAGGTGGAATCGCATCCCGAATTCCCGCGGCCGTTCCGCCCCCTGCTGTCCGCGCGTCCGAAAACCTCCGCGCTCTCCCCGCCACCTCCCCAATTCTGGGCTAACATGACAAACTCATCTCGGAAACCTCCAATTCCCTGAACGCTTTTCAGGTCTTTTCCCATGTGATGTTTAATTCTGTCGTGTTGGGATTGTTGCTTCCAGCCCTGCGGGGAGAAGGAGAGAATCCAAACCTGGGATTCTCAGCAGGGGCAAGCCGAAGGGATCTGGGACAGGCAGCCAAAAGCTGCTCCTAATTTCTCTGCCTCCCGTCATCTCTCGCAGGAAAATATGACAATGTGTGGCTCTATTCTTCTCCTGCCTGAAATATTTCTCTGCCAAGTGCCAGGCTGTCCCTCTGTGGCTGGGCTGCTGCCTTGTAGGAAAGCTGCCACTAATTAGCTTTGTAATCACAGCGACAGAAGCAATGAAGGTGGAGGGGGAAAAAATGGTCATTCCATGGAAAGAGTGGTCATTCCATTAACTCTTCCTTATCCGCAATCACAGAGGATTATAAATTTTCTCACAGTTACAATTATCTGCTGTAAAGCAGATTTAATTCTGTCGGGAAATTAGAATATCTATCTCAGTGCAAATCCTGCAGATGCTCAGTTTATCCCCCCATTTGCAGAAGAGCCTGTGCTCTGCCTGCACTCTGCCATCCTGACAAGCACACCCAAGAGGGGATCACAAGGGAATCGTGGCAGACACTTCCCCTCCTCTCTCACTCTGCTTTTTGTTAGCCGAAGGACATAATTTGCAGAATAAATTACAACTGTAAAATAAGGAAAAGGCCACCTAGATCAGCTTAGGGCACAGCCTAGTGAATATTTTCTCCTTAGTGCCCTGTTGATTGCTTGAAGGTGAGCTTGTAATACACTCACTGTTTATAACCATGGCTTATATGTGCTCATGTTGCTCTTTATTAACCCACTGCAACTGTGAGGAGCTTGATATCAATCATTAGAGCAAATGTAGCCATCCTCACGCAATTTAAACCTGAAGAGTAATACATGGCCCTTAAAAGAAAAACTAATTCTTGCAGGAGGAGTGCAATCTAACTGTAGGTATCTGTAACTGGACACTTTGAGAGATAGGAGAGAAAATAGCAATGAATTTGACTGTTATCCATGCAATGTTGATCTGAAAAATTATGGATGACACAGCTGACTGCAACTTCTTTAAGGGTCTTTCCACTCACATCTTTGAAGGTTAGACTGAATATTCATTATATTCACCTTCACAGTGGTCTGGTTAAAGGCCCTCATCCTGCTTAATTGATGTCAACATGTGGTTCTAACTAGGAAAGGAACTTTTCCCCTCTGGGTGACTGATTGGGATTTTCCATAGGTCAAGAAGAAAGGAAAATCCACACAAACATTCAAATTTCAACAAGAATCTCATGTTCTAGAAGTAGTAAATCACTGACCAGTGTCCGGTTAAATTAGGTTCAAGGTCCTATTTTCTGCTCATCATTACTGATGTTTTACAAAGTAAGACTTCTACAAGCCTTTGTATATCACAAAACAAGCACATATTTCTTACTATTGCCTCTTTGGTGTGTTGAAATGAATTTTGATACTTATAAAGGAGTTTAGAGCGTGTAAAAAGCAGAATGCTACAAGAGGTAATGAAGAGCACTACAAAGGAAAAACAATCATGCATGATAAACACTCTTGTGTTTTGAGAACAAGTTCCAGGGACTTAAAAAGATTAGATTAAATTCAGCTCTTTTAGTCCAATAACTTAAACATTGTCAAATTTAATCATAAGAATAGGTATGCAGTTTTCTGCAATTGTTTTGTGTACTGTTGAATACATTGGAAGATTAGCGAGTTGCAAGTTTAAACACTTCAATTAAAACAATTTTGTTATAAATCCACTTCAAAAAGAAGTGAGGGTAGTTTTTACAGGGTGCTTTTGGACAGATTTGACTCATGAGAAAAGCTCTTAGACGGCCTTGAAGAAGACTACAATCAGTCTCTACTCTTTGTCCAGAGAGCTTTGGAAGAGAAAAATAAAGTCTGAAAGATGTCAACATTATATCTGAGAAATTAAATTTTAATTGACAGTGACATTAGTCACAGAGGAAGAACAAAACAAAAAAAAAAAAAAAAGAGCCAGCCTTCTTCACTGGTTAATTTTATTTTCCCCTCTACTGCAAGTGTTCTATTAATGAAGTTTTCCCTAAGCTTTCCAAAGCAGTGAGCTTTGGAAAAGAAACTGCAGAAACAGCAGCGTATCAGGAAGGATTTCTGCCCAAGTGGATGCAGAATAAGAGAAGTGCACAGGTACAGTTCACATAAATGATGTACCTTGCCTCTATCAAGGGTGGGTGAAAATACAGGTGCTTGTGTTTCATTTTTTTATTGAAAACTTCTATAAGGCACAATATTTCTGTGAGGAATGCATAAAAGAATTCAGAAGAACACAGCTGAACCCAGCTGATGGATATTGAAACACCACCAGATTCAAGACAGAAGTGCTCACCTAATGCACATGTCATTATCTTCAGATCAGAATGGATCTGGTTTATCTTTCACCAGACAATAGGGGAAAGAGGCAAAATTTCTGTGTTATGCTTAACTCATTCTGCAGTCCAAATTAACAAATTCCATCCGAGTATTTAGGATATACTTGTTTGGCTTAGCCTTGAAGTCTAATACCCCAGCCAGCTGTATCCAAGTTGAAGCAAGCTGTCATTATGTCTGTGAAGACAGGCTCATTCTGCACTAAAGTTTTGAATATTCTTGTACTGTGATTTCATCTTGGACCAGCTGATATTACTACAGAAACACAGACATTTTCAGGCACAAAAGTTATCACCAAATCTGAAAAAGAAGCAGCTATCCAAACTGATGAAGGGTTTATGTGCCAAAACATGCCCATCATTTTTCAACCATATTGCATTTTAATTTGTATCTTTATTTTTAACCCCATTTATTCCCTTAGATCATAATAAGCAACTCTTCTGCTATAACAATTTTTCTTTATATAGATCTGGCATATCAGATGTCTCATGGATAAACAGCAAACTACTTCGTGTATATACATGAGTTTTTAGGATTATGCAGAACCTCTTTTTTTTGTTGTTGATTTTTTAATTTTGAGAGGGAGAAGATGGAAGAAATAAGCATTTCCCATGCATCATTTTCAGAAAAGGCACCTTCCAAATGTACACCAAACACTGTTCATCCATTAGTGTCTTCCCCAGCCTGCCAAAAGACAAGCAATGCAGATGAAGGAGTGCAGGCAGTCCAAGGTTGCTCTGCCAGTGCTCAGCCTGGTGGATCACAACCCAGCTTCAGCCTGGAAGCTGCACAGCAGCCAGAGTGGCTCCCTGCCCACTGAACAGGGCACAGCCTGTGAGCTCAGGCAGYCACAGCTGCACACGGGGCTGGGGGCTCCCAGGGCAGGGGGARGGAGCCGCACCAGCACTGGGCTCTGTGGTGTCTGCAGGGCCCCTCAACAAAGGAGGGAAAGATGAGGAGGACTCCATCTCATCAGAAGGCTAACTAATTACTTTATTATACTATATTATTCTATACTATATTACACTATATTAGATTGGACCCATGATATTTTATGAAAAATCCTTTCCTTAGGATTTTTCCTCCTGAGAAGCTGAGAGGCCTCAGGAACAAAATGTAACCAATGGTTATCTGYTGCTGTGGRATGCAACAGGTGCATCWGGGATTGGTCTCATGGGGTTGTTTCTAATTAATGGCCAATCACAGTCAGTTGGCTTGGACTCTCTGTCCAAGAAAGAAGCCTTTGTTATCATTCCTTCTTTTTCTATTCTTAGCTAGCCTTCTAATGAAATCCTTTCTTCTATTCTTTTAKTATAGCTTTAATATAATATATATAATAAAATAATAAACCAGCCTTCTGAAACATGGAGTCAGATCCTCGTCTCTTCCCTTATCCTTGGACCTCTGTGAACACCATCACATTACATGACATCTAAACCGAATCTGTCAAGCACTCAACTGTGCACACACTGCCCAGAATCTGGTGACTGTCACCCCACAGTCCCAACACACACCCTGAGGACAAGGAAACAAAACACCATCACTCTGGGTAAACAATTCTACATTGCATTCTACTTTGGCACAAACACAGGCATAGCAAACAAGATAAGAATTGTTTTTCCTTTCTCTGAGGTTCAGAGAATGTGAAACCCAGAAATATTCTTGGGAAGAACTGTGCCTTGCTTTTCTCTGTGAAGAGAAATGTGACAGGACTCTCAGCAACCAACCCTCACTCACAGCTGGAGAGCAAAACCTCCCTGCATTATCCAGCTCTCTGAGACTGCAAGAAAAGAGGACAGGAACGGGGCAAGCACATGGAATAAAAGCCATGGAGTCCTTAAGGATGGAAAAGATTTTCATGTTAAGATCTTCACGTCCATCCTTTGACTGAAGAGCCGCACCCACTAAAGCAGAACTGGAGGTGCCCTGTCCCAGAGCAGGCTCCAACACTGAACCACTCCCCCAGTGAAGAACTTTCCCTTGCAGCTCTCACACCTGCAAGGACACGAGCTCCTGAACACCTACCAATCCACCCACTGGTGACATTTCAGATGACTGATTTATTATTGCTCAGCTGGGAAGAAGCAGCAGGTACAAAGTGGCACCTCTGAGGAGCACGGAATGTTCTCCAGCACTTGTAAATGCATTAAGGCACCACATGTACTAAAGGCAAGGGACATCATGGGTTTTCTTCTGACAAAGCAACAAAGCTTGAAATAATTACTCCTAAACCATACTTCCTGGCTGTACAGTGGGTTCAGACTTTTTCATGCAGGATTTTATCTGTGGGGAAGAAAAGGTCTTTATAGCATGTCCTGGCTTCCTGATCTTTTATTAATACAGAACACACTCTTTCTAAAGGGCAGAACACATGTGAGGAATCCAAATAATTAAATCACTTTGCTCTGAGAAAGGCTTTCTCTCTAAGTTCTGTCTGTAATTAAACTAGGTCATTCCAACTTATAGAAAGAAAATAAAAAAACCTCTATGATGGGAGGTATACGTAATGAAAAAATATTATCATTGTTAAGATGATACTAAGCTGAAGTTTAAAAAATTGCATTTTTAGATGTTAGACATCAGATTTTTTTAAAAAAATCAAAATAATACAAATTACAAGAACAAACAAAAATCCCCAAAACCCCTAAACAAACCCAAACAAAACTATAAACAAACAAAAAAATTGCCAGCAACCAAACTCATAATTCCTGGAAATGAAGAGAAAAAGCCCATATCTCAAATTGTATAAAGCATCATGTGTTTGCCATATTCCAATATAAATATATCTACTCCTTATGCAGTTAAGTGCTTCTCTAAGCTCTTCAAAAGCAAAAGTTGGCATGTGTAAACTGAGACAGATGGGGGACATGATCTCTTGCCTAGGGTTCACCACACATATTGGAGACAGAACTTTGGCCTGCATCCAGATTTGTCCCATCACCCAATTCAGTATTCTTTCCACAAAGTTACATTATTCAGTGTCCATTACAAATATTGCATCAATTCCTGGGAATTCATCAATGTGCCTGTCCAATAAAATGCATGTTCCACCAAAGCAGGTGTTGTACACAGAGCAGTTACCTTTGACTTGCACATTGCTGCAGCTGGGAGACACTTTCAGCTCCACATGAACCCCTTGTAGCATTGCTTAAATGGAAGAGACTGCTCTGTGAGCAACAGCAAGATCAGGCTCCTGTAGCTCTCTAATTAGTGTTAATTTCTGCATACTAATTGGGTGAATGCCAGCAAAGAATCAGTAGGCCTACTCTGGTACAGAGTCAGTAAAATACTTCAGAGGAAAACTGGATCTGTGCCTTTTTGAAATCAGTTTAAATTTGTTGCTAGGCTTTTCATTTCGCTCAGCAGTGAATAGCAAAGTGGTAAATGATATCTTAATACAAATTCACAGAAGTCTTCATGCTCTGAAATACTCCCTGATCCCACTGCAATGGAGGAGCCTTTCCCAAGGTCTAGGCCCTGGTGATCAGACACACAGACATACATCAGTCTCATCCCAGCTGCTGTCCAAGGGCAGCTTGCTGGAGCCACTGGTTCATCCTGATTGTGTGGCTCATAACAAGTGACCAGAGAAAATTACTGAGTGGTTTTTAAGGATACTGACTATCCAAAATCTAAACTAAACCATGCTAATTGCCAGAGACTGGGGAAATATGACAGAGCAGCAGATTAAATTCAGATTAGCAGAGTAAAACTGGGCTGGGAGAGGAACAGATCAAGAGCAGCTCTGCAGAAAAGGGCTTGGGGGAATGAGAGGCYGGACATGACCCAGCCATGGGCACTCACAGCCCAGAGAGCCCCAAATGTGTCCTGGGCTGGAGCAAAACAGCAGGGAAGGGAGGGSATCCTGCCCCTCYAGCCTCATGAGACCCCACTGCAGYGCTGCCTCCAGCTCTGGGGTCACTGCACGGGAGGGACATGGAGCTGCTGGAGCGAGCCCAGAGGAGGCCATGAAGGGGATCAGGGGGYTCCTAACTGCAGCCTTCASTGCCTGCAGGRAAGATGGACARAGACTATTTACAAGARCATGTAGCAAGAGGTGGGATGGTTTAAAACCCTCAGAGGGCAGGCTTATATTAGACATTAGAAAGAAATTCTTTCCTGAGAAGGTGGTGAGGACCTTGCACAGGTTTCCCTGAGAAGTTGTGGCTGCTCCATCCCTGGAAGTGTTCAAGGACAGAATGAGGCTTGGAGCAACCTGGTCTAGTGGAAGTTGTCCCTGTACACAGCAGAGGGATTAGATGATCTCTGAGGTCCCTTTCAACCMAAGCCATTCTCTGATTCTATTTCATAWTCATTCCATACTGGTCAGGTTTCAGCTTTAATCTGATCTCTGTGCTCTAGGATGGAAACAAGGATCTCATGCAGGTGTTCACATCAGCAGATAGCAAACATCCAACACTTCCAGGTGTCTTTTTCCAAAGGATGAAGCTGACACTCACTTGACGAATGCCTCTGCTTTTTCCTGAGAAAAGCATCTGAGAAAGTGGTGATTTTATCAATTGTCGTCTTGTCAGTGTTCTGGCAGAGACAGAGCCAAGGTGCCTGCCCATTCCTTCCCCCATTCCTGCCCTATTCCCCTCTGCCTCTGTGCCACTGCCCCAGGAAGCAAATTCAGAGGAATTCCTTGTTCCATTACAAGGATTCAGAGTAACAGAAGTTCTCTGTGAAAGGTAACAGCTGTTTTTTCTTGCCTCCTCCACAAGAACAGCTTTCAGATAGCCCCAACAAACAATGCTCCTCRTTCTCGTGGGTGTTGAGGCTCACACAGCACAAACATCAGTTGTACTGATGGGACCTGACATAACCATTCAAGTCAAACCACAACAGCAAATCTTTCAGTGCTGCTGGGTTCAGCAATTGGCAAGCATAAATCTAGAGCTTTTGGTGCAAATCTCTTTCAGTCATCTGTCAGGGCATTCTCAAATATATGGAGACATGCAAAGTACTTACTGGCAAAACAAGGAAGTGAAAGCATGACTTCATAAACATCCATAAATATTTCTCCCTTTTGATTTTGTACTTTGCATGTTTTTGAGCTAAGATGAAAAACTTTTGACTACATCTCTGTGGTTGCTTTTTTTGATTTGGTTGTCTTTATCAAACTTTGGAATTGAAAATAAACTGAATATGCTTATCTTGTTGACATTTAGTCCACATCAGAGAAAATCTTACATGATAGCAAGCTTACCAACCCTATAGATATTGTCTATATCTATCTGCAGGCTTAGCAGAAATTGTCTGAAGTTACAAAGACAACCAGCAGTCACAGTAGCACTGGACAGTTACTCCACAGTGAATGCTTAATTCAATACATCTTTAACAGTTTATATTTTCTGTTTCTATTTGTGTCCAGGAAACATTTTCCCTCCAACTCTGTAGCATTTGTCCCTTCTGTGAGTATCAATTTCCATGGCTGGCAGCATTTCTGTCAGAATGCCTTTGTGAAGGTTTGAACCCAAAATGGGGTCACATGCATTCCCCTTTACAAGCAACCTCTTTTGACTCAGCTTTACCTGCCACACACAATTTGTTTGAAGTAACTCTTGGCTAAAGGATTATTCCCAATTTCATACTCTTCTGATCCTGTGAGCAATGCATCTTCTATGCACTTATCTTCTCTGGTTTTGATCATAAAAGATCAAAGCTAAAGAATAAAAAGAAAGGAAAAAAGCTTTGGCTGATCATACACAAAATCACGTGGAGAACCAAGTGGTAAAATGATCATGTTTGGCTGCATTAATCCTGGTGCAAAGTCAAAGCAGGAAGCTGCTACACAAGAAACAAATAAAAGTCTTTTTATTCTTTCCTCACCTCTTTTTCACCCACTGTATATCCATGACAGTCATTGGAATATTCAAAGTACTGTATAAGCCACACTTTTGGCTGAGACTTTGTGCAAGGAGACCAGGCTCTGAGCCTGGGTACTTGAGGTACTTTCTGCACATCAGATTCAGAAATTCCCTTCTTTCTCACCATAGGGAGTGTCCCAGAGCWATCTTTTATCTTGGAACCTTCACAAGCTACATGTGCTCCTCCAGTGTCACAGTGCCACTTAAAATCTGAGATTTCAAAGTGATTTCAGTTTGTCAAAGACATGAAGATATCTGCTCTGCTCAGATTCTGCTCACTGCAAAAAGCAATGGCTCCTTCAACATGGTCCTCCAAAGAGTGAAAAACACCAAACCAAACACACAAACACATATATGCTGTGCAAATAATTAGAAAACAAAAAGGTAGTTCTGCCAAATAATCACTTTGTTCCTTTCAGGAATCCTGTTAAATGGAAGTTGTTTTATTGCAGTGGTTTGTGGTGAGGGAACAGAATTCAGCAATGTGAAATGGCTGTCATGTGGCTACAAAAGTCTCTATTTCCTAAGCTATCTGTTCAATGCCTTTTTATTTCTTCGCCTTCATTTTGTAATAAGAATAATAGCAATCTTAGCAATCTTTCCTTGTTYCTACAATAATAATAATAATTAAAAATTCCCTTATTCTATTATAAAATGTCATGAACTTTTCACTTTAATTTTCAAAATTACCCCAGAGCACCAAATGACAGTTACAACTACATTAAATCAATGAACACATCAAAATGGCAAATCAGCTTCTTTTTTTTTTCACAGGCTGAACAAGCACATTTTGTGTGTTTATGGGGGTGGAGAGAGACAGAGTGCATTTATGTACATGCAAGCAAACACCAAGGCTGACAAACATGCACAGCATACTGAAGGTTAAAGTGATGTCTCCATCTTACTTAGAGATATTCACATGCAGCAGTATATAAAAAAGTAGAAACAACTGATCATTTTGAAATAGAACTGAGTTTTGAGGTTACAAGTCTGGAGAGCATCTATTGTACATGCAAAGAAGTTTTGTCTAAGGTTTACTGGGATGCATCTGTCTGAAAATTACCTTTTGTATTCAGCCCCTCAGCACAATAGCTTAGATTTCTGCAGAGGACAACTGGAGGACATCACAGTACAAAATTATTCTATTATGTCTGCTGCTAAAACAAATGGAAGCACTGAGTTACAGTATACAGTATCAAAAAGGAACATTTTACTGGCATATACTTGTCTAAGAATTCTGTGAATGTCAACAAGGACACAGCAAGCACAGGAATTTAACAGCTGTTTTACAGGCTGAGCAGCGAAGCCCAGCAATGCTGTATCCYTTTCTGCTCAAGTGAAATACCTTTCCTACATGGCTCTTTTATTGTGCCAGCTCCTGTTTTCACATTGTCCCRAACATGTGGGCTGTACCTGTATGGCTGAGCAGATCAGCTCACCCAGCTGGGCATCCCAAGAGTGCTCCTGGCAGTGTGGGACTGACAGCACACAAAGGGCACGAGTGCCTGTGGAGTGCACCAGAGCAGCCATCTCTGTACTCTGGAAATGACTTTCAACCTTTCCAAACCTCCCTCCACAAGCAGGGACTCCATCCTGCAGGAAAACCTTCCACCAGGTTCTGCAGTGCTGACTGCCTTGCTTTGAACAGACAGGCTGCTTTTACTGGTTCAGGTGAAAATGCAGTAGTAAATTTAATAATTTAATAAATATAGTGAATTTAACATCTTCTTTCCCTTGCCTCCACCCACATGCAGGATCACACTTCTGCACCCTGACCTCRCAATGCTTTCAGTTGTGTTGCATTTCCCTGCACAGATTTCCAGCAGTTCTTAATTTCCTTCCACTTCATCATGAACACCCCAGGGTACCTCTGTGTCAGAATCTTGGCAGTGCCATTGGATGTATAAGATGCAAGACTTCAAGAAGACACAGAAGAGAAAATACAGAGAATATATTTGTGATAGTTAAAGAAAATCCTCTTTGAATAATTTTGTTCTATGTGATGCAAAGATAAAAAAGGGGATATTAAGCAAGATTTCCAAATTCCTGTGTTTTAATGAATCACAAATTGAGATATAACAGCCTTTTTGCAGACCTAAATTATCCCCTGAGTTCTGCAGGAGTCTGACTATTAGGACATCCTGTCTAATTAGTCAGATTAGGTACATGTAAGTGGAGCCTAACAAAATTAAACCCTGATGAAAGGGAAATATGTGTGGTAGAAAATCTTAAACTATCAGAAAATTAGATGATTTCACTGGCTGACAGGAAACAGATCTTTAAGGGGTGTGCTACASAGTTATTTTCAACAAAGTGATTAAAGAGTTATTAACATAAACCAATATATAGATATGTATAGATATGTCAAAAGGTGTTTTATTCAGTGGAGGATGGTTAACCACAAGAAAAATCTGTCTGSACAGTACACTTCAGCCAGACAACAGGAAATGCTTTCCATGCTTCAAAAAGCTCATAGTTCCATCAAGCTAACACTGAGATAGTATGTGTTTCCTCTCAGCAGGAAGGTAATGACCTGAGCTTAAGGACCTGCATGTAAAAATCCAAGCATTTATCAGGGGAATTAAAATTTAGGCAAAGAAAAATCTGACTTCTTGTTACCCACACATTTTGCTATTGGAATCCCAAAAGTGGTTTCCCACTCTGCTTTATTTCTCATTAATGTCTCAGGCACACTGAATCTTTCAATCAAAGAGGCTCCCATGATCATGATAGTCTGAAAAAAAAGCAAAGTAACTCCTGGTGCCTTGGTTTTACTGCACATAGATTACAGCTTGCAAGAGCTTCACACATCCTCCCTGCTGAAGTCAGCAGTGCAGTCCAGTTATAAATCTCTAGCCTTGCTGAGCTTTTGTTGAGACAACAGTTAGTAAAGACTCATCCTGTGAGATGGAGATTCTCTGGGTGTGCGTTCCCCCTGTCACATAAAACAGGCTGTGCCTCTGAGAGGGACAGGTGGGTGCCTGCCAGCCCTGCAYGGCACAGGTCAGCTGGCTCTGGGGGTCCCAGAAGGGACAGACACAGGGCAGGAGCAGGGCTCCGTGCTGCATTTCCAGCACACACAGTGCCAAATCACCGGGGGGAGCTGGGGCTTATCAGGTACAGGGCAACCCCCGTGCCCAGGAGAAACGATGCACCTGACTCCATTGATATCAGAAGGCTAATTGATTACTTTATAATATGTGGTGTTTGCAAGGGTCCCCAGGGTGAGGGAAGAGATGAGAATCTGACTGCATGTTCTCAGAAGGCTGATATATTATATTACATTATATATTATTATGTTACATAATATATAATATAATATTATATCATATTATAGCATATCATGTAATACCATATTATATTTATTATAAGAACGCTATACTAAACTTATACTAAAGAAAGAGAAAGGATACATCAGAAGGTTTAACAAGAATGAATAATAAAAACTCCTGACTCAGAGTCTGACACAGCTGGCTGTGATTGGTCATTACGTTAAAACAATTCACATGGCACCAATCAAACATGCATCTGTTGGTAAGCCATCTTCAGACCACATTCCAAAGCAATCAGGTAATTATTGCTTACATTCTTTTCTGAGGCTTCTCAGCTTCCCAGGAGAAGAAATCCTGGTGAAGGGATTTCTCAGAAAATATGACAGTGACAATTATACTATGTTATTCCATATTATATTACACTATATTGCATTACATCTAAACTGAACCTGCACAAGCACCCAACTCCACTCAGCTGCCCAGAATCTCCTGTCTGCTGACTGACAGTCTGCACACACCTGGCCCTGACAGGCCAAGGAAACAAAACCCCATCACTCTGGGCAAACAATCTCCATATTGCATTCTGCTTTGGCACAACACRGRAGMAGCCAATGARAKAAGAATRGTTTTGATCATCCTTTTCTCTGCTGCTCTCAGATTCAGAGAATGTGAATCCCACAGGGGCTAGAATCAGCAGAGGTCTGGCATGCTSAGGTCACCTTAGCTCCTGTAATCATCAGGACACTCATTATGTACACAGCCACCTGACCTTTGCTGAGAAACTCCCTCCTTTRCTAATTGCTGCAAATCTACTAATTGCAGATCGAGTAATGGATTCAAGTCACCTGAGCTAGTTGCAGTTTTATTTCTGTTGTAGGGGCTTAGACTAAGGTGTGGTAAATCCTGTTAGGCACTAAGGTGAGTTAAACTCCTTGAGCAACATCCAAAACCCMAGAGTTGGATACTGCTGCATTCCAGCAAATCAAGAAGAGCTTTTGACAGATGTGATTGCATAGAGGGTAAGAGACAACAGAGGGAAACCTTTACTCAGTGCTGTGAGAATTAACATCTTCTCCTTGGAAACTCTTCCTTTTCTGCCCTATGGACAGAAGCACACATTTTTCTTTCAAAATATCACACAAACTGTACTTAATGTAGCTCTGTCCTCAGAAGCCATTGCTTTAAATCCTTTTGGCAGACAAGGAAAACCAATTCAGGTCTCCCATTTCCTGCACAAATCCTCTGGCCACTACATTAGTACATGGAAGGAGGCTAGGAGTTCTTCCTTAARGTGCAAATTAAAGAATCAGCAGCTGGAACTTGTCTGTGATCCTTTACTAGGTGCACCCTGGATTTCTCCACCAGGAAATCTCCACAGGGGTTTAAAAGGATTGCACTGGCTGGATTTGCATCTAATTGCCCCAAGAAATGCAAGGTAATTCTTGATGTGTGAAGAAGCTAGTGGGGAGATGTCTGTAGGGTCAGTTATGCCCCAGGGTGCAGGATCACATCTCTGAAATTAGGTAGATTGACTCTGCCATGTCTGGTGGGTCTGGCTTGGATCTGAGTGCCTCTGTCATGGAACAGGATATGTGCTCCCATACTGGCCAAAGAACTGCAGGGCAACTTTAACAAACAAACAGTCTTATTCAGAAAACTGTGACTTTTTATGATAATGAATGATAAAACTGAATTTAAAAATGTATGTAATTAATCTCATTGGGTTCAATGTAACTATTAAGATAATTAGCATATAATTTGTCAAGACTGATTATAAACTTAACTACTTTCCACAATCCATATCAGTGTTTCAGTTGCTCATAAGACACAGTCAGGTAGGCTAATTTGACACCACCTTTGCTGTTTTGCTTCACTCACAGTAATTAACCTCTCAACATCTGTAGCTGTTTCCTCCTGTGTGGTTAATGCACATYTAAAGTGTCCAACATGCACTATTTCCCTAAAGTGCTATATTATTTCAGCTTGGCCTCCAGCCAACCTTTTAATACCCACCCTTACATTTCATTCAGCTTTTCCAGTTGCTGCTGAAAGAGAGAAAAGATAGTAAGCAGCTCCACCTGGGAGAAAATAAAAAAAAAGACCCTGCCTAGTCCCGTTATGGATATTTGCAAATGTGTTAAAAATTGTCCGGAGAAAATCTGGCCCAGCATAACCTCTCACTACCTTAACCCTTGATGATCTTTAGGAATCACTATTAAATTATTTCAGTTCTTATGTTCAACACTATAAAAAATGCAGTCTGTTCATCAGATGAATACTTTATTTCTCCAAAAATGGTCTAATCCAAACCCCATGTCAAGGCTAAGGGAAGTAWTTTAAATTATTTCACCATTCTTTGGATCAAGTTCACTTGCTTTCAGGAGGATTTTGAAACTGAAATGGTTTATTTCTTTTTGCCCAGGGGTTAGGTTACATGAGGATGAAGCATGGCATGATAAGTGATTAYTAGAACAGTCTAGGAGTGAAATATGAAGTGTTAGCTGGATTAGTTGATGAGCTCTTTATTGCTTCTTTTTTATGTGAAGRAAAAAAAAATCTCTGTGAAATTATATCCAGTTAGATTCTACAAATGATAAYGATGACAAAAGTTTTCAGTGATCTGGGATGCCTTAATCATCTCCTGATTAGTCAGGGAATATTTATGTTAAATAAAATAATCTAGCAATAARAGAACAGCTTTTCACTCCCCTCAGAATCCCTACTTGCTACCACACCAGCTCTGCTTCCATTTGCAAAATCAGGGGAGAGAGAMAAGGTCTGCTGGTTCCCCTAAAAGCTGAAGGCCTTTCCTGTTCCAAAGTTTGAGGACTCTTGGAATTGCTACTGAAGGCACTAGAATTTAAACATTTGACCTGAGATTCAGCATTCTGCTCAGAGGTTTCACTGCACAGAATCCCTCACATCCCCMGTGTATCACTGCACGGTACCCTTGTCTCTGGGGGATGGAATTTGACAGGCACCTCTGGGGGGTGTTTCCTACACCAGCCAATCYTGGTGCACAGTGACACAGAAGGGGAAGAAAACAGCCAGGAAACAGGATCTGAACAATTCTGCATTCCTGCCTAAGAATCMGTGTGGATGAACAGCACCAAGGATGCACACAGCAGAGCTGAGCTTGCAAACCCAACGTGCACAAGTGGCACACCTTGCTTATGGACCCTACACCATTTTCAGAATGATGTCTGCTCTCCTCATGAGTGAAAAGAGTAACTCTGTAAAGAAACTCAGGCACAAACTCCTTAGACTTCCAGTGTCAGCCCCACTGGCACTGAGTGCAAAGTTTGCATAAATTTAATTAGCCCAGGTCCATGGCAGATGAGATGAGATAGCCACAGTCAAACATAAGCCAGAGAACAAGAGGCAAGTCCTATCAATAAAGTACAGGTTTGAGGCATGAAGTGTATAAACTCTCAGAAGCTGCTCCCATTTAAGAAATTGGCAGTCTAGAGAAAAACAAATGGGTTTGACTGAAGACCTGCACCAGTTGRGCAACTTTCCCCTCCATTCTGCACAAATTTGTCAATGGATTCACTTCCAGGGGCAGTGAGCATGGTAAATAGTCATCAAAGCCTACACAGAGCTATAGATTTTAAGGAAATCATAAACTCAAGGCCACAGGCGACTCTGTTGTTAGTATCTGACTTCTCACTTAATAGACCATTTAATAGCACCTAGCCATGCCTGCACTGAGGAAAATTCTCTGCAATACAGAGCTGGAGTCCTTAAAATCTAAACCCAAGCCTCTCATGTTGAGATTTTTACGTTGCCAAACCTGAACATTCTTCATTTTTCAGCATTTGGTTTCATTTTCCATGCAAGAATAGACTAAATTTGAGAGGGAAGTCTGCAAACTTAGCCCTAGAGCAACAATTAAGAACAGCCTTATGTTCTATTACATGGTAAAGGACAGAGATATCAAAATTTTATTCCACAGCAAAATACAGCAGGGGGTTGTTGCCAATAAGGATTCTCAGAATCAATTTTASATTAACCTAGGCCTTTTAAGGCTTAGGTAATGGACTTATTTTGCATTATTTGTAATTGCTATGAAAAAGCCACCCCAAGGTTACTTTCTCTCCTCATTCTTATTTCTCTTCCTCAGAGAATTTTAGGTAGTTTAAAGGCAAAAAGAGGAGCTCCCACCAGATCTGTCATCAGCCCCASAAGAACACAGCTATACATCCCTCCATTTGTCACTATTTGTTATTCTCAGGTGCTGAAGATGGAATTGCTTTGACAGWAAGCATTGAAGGGGGCATTTGTTGGGGGTGGTACTGTGTATATACACATAAATACATATATWGGTAGAGGTACACACATATATAGAGAGGTATGATCAAAGATGGTTTTAGATACAAAATATTCACCCTCTGAGAAGGAATAAATTTGAGTATGACCTTTCATTTTCATCTGACCTTTCAAAAGACATGATTAAACTCCATCTCCTGGCAGTGCAATTGATTTTCCCCAAAGGGCCATTTATCAGAGAATAAACTGGGTTTATACCTTGAAGTGTATATTTTGTGGCTTTTACATATCAATTGATATTTTAAAAGAAGCTCTCCGTTTTGAAAGCACTTCTGAGAATACCAGAAAAAAAATTAAAAACAACTCAGGCAGAGCCCCTGACTTTTTATCAATGTATCGCTCCAGCAAATCTTGTCAGTTAAAAGACTAACTTTTGAGAAGAGCTGTATTGAAGTAACAAACAGAATTAGATGTRACTAGCAAGTTGTTTCAGCAAAAGGGGCCTAAGAAAAACTTSCTTAAACCAACATAGAAGGACATGCCAATTAATGTAAAGTTTGGGCATTAAAAACAAAGGTACAAAACCTCTTCCACCTCTGTCAGGGATGGTGGAACACACAAACAAGGAATTCATTCCCAATTTCCCATGGCAGGCAGGTGCTCAGCCACCCCCAGGACAGCAGGGATCCATCACCTCTAACAGTGACTTGGGAAGACAAACACCAACACTCCAAACATCCCCCCTTCCTCCTCCTCCCCAGGGAATAAAGAGAGGCAAAATATCCAAATAAATAAATATTCTGAATAGGAATTTAATTTATGTTAATATATATTAATCAATATTCTGAAAGGAAGGGAATAAATAAATATTCTGAGGAGCAGGAAAGGCCTTGGCCCTGGGTAAGAACTGCTCAGAAGTCACAAACATCTCTGTATTAGCAACACTGTCTTCAACAAAAATCCAAACCACAGCCCCAYACCAGCTACTATGAAGAAAATGAACTGGATCCCAGTTCACAATCAACACATACCATAAAGATCAGTGTTGGATTTTAACTGATATTTTAATTGGTATTAAGATGCTCGACAACCTGGACATGCAGACACCTGAATTCAYAGCCCAGCATGAGMAACMCCCCAAAACTGCTGGGAGAACCCTTGTGTTTGGAGTTATAGACAACTCATTTAGGAACAGGCAAAAATGTTCAGACATTCCAATCTTGAGTCATAATTCCTTAACTCTGAGTGTTTTAATCCATGCTTTTTGACACTGTTTTTAAACAGAGCATTTATAGTAGTGGGAATCAAGCCATTTTCATGAGCAGTTCAATGCTGGAATGTACAGAATCAGACACAGAATTTACTTGTTCTACAAATGAGACTCAGTACTCCAGGTGAATTAAAAATAATTTTATCACTGCAGCTACAAAGAAATTTAAGTTAACCAGAAAGTAATTACCTGTGTGGTGCAGCAGAGGTAAAGTGATATCTAGATTTAACATTAATGTTAATTGAATTATACATCTGCTGTGGGAGAAAAATAACTTGCTTAAACTCAAATTATGTTCTCCCAAATGTGATTATACATAACACATTTGCTATTCTCAGACAATCATAAAGCAAATATTATTTCATCAGAAGGCAGAGTTGTTAGGAATATTTACTCTAATGAAATACAAGAACAAACAGATAAACAAGATATTGAGGGACAAATATTAACCCTCTGTACTGAGCTTTACTTGAGTTCAAGACTAACAAGAGGACTTGGGAATTAAGCCAGCACAGCATTTGAGCACATCCTYAGCCCTGAGTTTTGTCAGTCAGGCCTTATACAAACTGCAGGTTCTCCWGGAGATAATTGATACGATGGTTTCAGCTTGCTAAACAGTCTAAGAAGCTCTCAGGGTAGTAATAAAAACACCTTTGGTATGTGATCCTCTGGTTTGGAGGATTGCTCAAGTCCACGGACTTGTGTCACAGATCAGCACTGCTGGCTGCCTGTCAGGGGCTGCCCAGAGCTCCYTGCCATCCTCTCAGATTCACTGCCATGAATACAGAAACACAGAAGCAGGGTGGAGAAGGAAAGATACAATGTAGATGGATTGGAGGAGATGTGAAGCATTCAGCTGTTGACTAAAACCCCAGTTTTGTCCAGGAGCTCTTGCAGCAGTGTCAGCTTTGTACTCTCACTAACAGAGGGGACGGGCAGGTTGCTGGAGCACGAGTGACCTGCTCAGGGTTACCTGCAGACTTGGGACAAACACTGGGGCAGGGCCTGGGGAACCGCAATAAACTCAATCTCTGACAAGCATATTAAAGGGGGAAGGTTAAAATCTGAGGAGAAAGAAAATCCCAAAAGACCCTACTTACAGAACAGCATTAGTTTGAGGTAGATTAGTTTTTAAACCACACRGCAACTGAGATGAAAAACACTTTAAAACTTGCCTTGCTTTCCAAATGAATGATGGGCATAATTTCCTGTTCAAATGCACACGGGAAGGGATTTCTTTATTGGGTACACTGCCTGCCACCGTCTGCATTTCACTGCAGGAGCCCTGAGGCACCTGCAGAGCTGGGAACTCTGGTTTAGCAGCCACCAAGAGGCAGCAGGGACAGCTGCACCAGAGCCCCTGCTCAAGCACTAGAGCTTGCTAAGCTAATCGAGGTTAACTTCTTCAACTCAATATGCAAAAAAGCTTGCCTGGCTTCAGCCAGGGGATATCATGACAACAGCCCAATAAATAAATATCTATATATTTATAATGTATATTCTACATATTATATATATATTATAATATATATATAATACATAATATTTATATATAATATAAATGTATAATATCATGTTTAAATTAAATTTAATACATACTATTATATGATAATATATTATCATGTATAAAATTATCACATCGTAAATATATATTGTAATATACTATGTATATGTAATATGTAATTAATATATATAAAATATATAATATAATCTACAGATTCATATATATGAATATATCTTCTATATCTATATATTCAACCCAGCACTAAAACCAAGCAACAGAACTGAATTGTGCAGAAGTTGGGATGATAAAATGATTTGATTCCTAGAGATGTACAAATAAGTTTGAAAGAATGTTAAAAAAATATTGATTTAGAGGGAATGTGTTTAAGGATCCCCTTGTTATAATAACCTCCAACCTGAACTCTGTTCCTTTGTTTGGCACAGTAATTTACAGGGTGATTTAAGAATTAATGTGCTGAATTTAGACCATTTAGAAAAGTCAACATTTTGACATCAACTAACTGTAGAATTGAATTTCTAGTACAATTTAATGTGTCTGACCAAAATAAGACATAAACTGACAATTCCAAAGTCACAATGATAAGAGGTTATCAGTAATACCCTCTACATTTTTTTTATTTTGAGTAAGAACAGGAATTTTGCCTGGGTACTCTATAGCATAAAACAATCTGGCACCCACTATTTGTCCAAACAAAGAAATGCTCTTTAAATCACCACTTTGGGTTTTCACTATTCACAGCCAACAAAAGAGAATTTGAAATCATTTCCAGAAAATGAAAAATCACCATAGAGCTTTGATGAAGGCCCTGGCAAGACACAACACTGTGAATCTCTCATTTGGTGTGAAGTAAGGAACCCAGAAGAGAAAGGAGATAATCAGTAACAATTCTGTGTTGATATTCATTACAAAGGAATTGAGGTTGCTCATTCTAACAAGAGTGCCAAATTCAGTGAGCACCAGTGTGCAAAACTGCAGCGTTTTCTTAGAGAAGAAAAAATAACCAAAGTCTACAACTGCTGGGAGAGAGTAATACCTGAAGAGAGACCACACATTCAGCTGGTTCAGGTTAGCAGAGTGCTGGCAGTGCAGCTGCACTGGTTTACAGCAGCTGAGCATCAGTCCCACATCCCTTCTCAAGCAGCACCTTGGATCCTTGCRCAGAGCCACAGCATTCCAGCCACACGGAGGAGATGCTCACCACCCTTCCAAGGATGATCCCCAGAGTGTGAGCACAGGAGGGGAACAGAGACCCTGGAAATCCAAGGTACAGGAGGAAACCAAAGGCCTCCAGAATTTCCATACAAACAATCAATTACTGCAGGAATGTTACCTTGAGTTTGCTACAACTGGCATTAGGGCAGAGCAAAGAGAAGAAAGAAGAGGTGTCATATGTAAAATCACTTATATTGTAGAAACACAAAGGTGATGGCAAGCAGGTATAACTGTGAGTAACAACCCCCATAGGAATAGAAGAATTGCAGCATCACTCCCACAGCTTTGGTGGTGAAACTGCTGCTTTTTGTTTTTTCAATCACCATATTTCCTACTTCAGTTTTTCACATGCCATGTATTATATTTATTAAGTTATTGGGTAGAGTAAATTAGAATTTCAGAGAGCAGCATGTGCATAGATACATGTATTTTCTGCTCTAACCTTATCACTTGACAGTGTGATTAATATCAGCACACCAAGTCAGAATAAATCTTATAAATATTTAATATTTTCCCTTATAAAGGCATTAATAAAATAGCAGTAATAAGTGCAAGAATGCTGCAACACCATACCTCTCTGCTATTTTTATTTTAGATTTCTTGTTGTAAAATCATGTATTGCATAACATATTTTTCAGTTGTAAAGACAGCAAATAATGCTTGATAAATTCTGAGAAGATTTAGAGCAACTAGCAGCAAACTCATCTTCTAGTAGGATTCCCCTGCACCAAAGGGCAGGAATCTAAACTCAGTTATCTGTGAAGTTCTGGATATGCAGGGAATCTTTTATAAAGTTAGAATTCCAGTTTAAACTCCCCTTTTATAACCCTTCACAAATTTTATTTTGACTCTTGGTTAGATGCTGTTTGAGCAAGGATGTTTAACCAGTAGGCTGAGGTTAGAAATGCCACCAACAAAAGAACCCCAGACCATAGTGAGACAAATTGGGGTCCAGGATTTGAAGTGCAAAGATGTACAGCCAACATCTCCAGCAGCATTTTGACTGGTACCTCCTTGTAGCTGGCCCCAAGCACAGTTGTGCTTCTAAACCCCTCATCCCAAGGACAAACTGACAAAAAAATCCTTTTTTTCCACTTTGCTTCTAAGTGGCTCATGAGAAAACCTATCCTTTCAAACTCAAGAACACACTAATTTTTACTTATTTTTGCTACCTTATTATAATTTGGCATTTTCAAACCTCAGTGCAATGGCTTTTGTCTTATAGAGGATAATGGGACATTATAGGGAGCCTGTGGGTAATAATACCAGCAGGTGGATGACAGCACCACAGGCATGATGAATATCTCAAAAAGTTTTTTGGGGCTTGTTCTAGACATTAACAAGTAGTGCAAGTTAGATGTTCACTGAAGTAATTCAGCATCTGATTTAAAATAAAAGAATATACTCTTGTTCTGCATGAGACACTCTTCTCAGGAGAAACACACAGGGGAAAACACCTGCACACTTCGATGTGAAGCAGGAGCAGAGAATTCAGCTTTACTCACTGCTCACTTGGCTTCACACTCCTTTCCCTCCAAAGAGAAAGAGATTCTTCTGTGCTGGAGGATTCAGCAGGTGGTTCTGCACTGCTGCTCTCAGGATGGGGAGGAATGCTTTAAAACCATCAGCTAATGTCCAGAGGCAGCTGGGGAGCCATCCTTCCCTTTACAGAGTCTTTGCACACAGATCCCATTTGGAGAAGATGTGTGGCACAACCCTCCAGGCTGCCAGTGTGCAGAACCCTCCYGTGAGGTGTAATCAGAGCACCAGTGTCCCTCTGCAAATATTACACCCTGCCTGAGTGTTCCAGGCTGCAAAATTCAGCTTTAACTGTGACATCCACTCTCCCCTGAGCTGCCTTGATGCAGCACTTGGGTCACACAGAGGCAGACAGAACCACTTTGTGAATAAAAATCTGCTATGCAAACTTTCTRCTTAGGAAATCTCCACTGCCATTTGCGTCCCAACCCAAACATTACTCCATGATTTCCCATTGTGGCTCAACATGCACTCAGAGCTCTTTCCCAGGAGGCAGATTGGTCTGCACAGAATTAGTGGGGCAGGGAAGGGAGCTGCCTYCACGTGTTTTTGGCTCCTCTGGCACCATAAAGCAGCAGAAGAGGAAATTCCTCTTCTGACCTTGAGAACTTTGTTCCTTGCCATTATCCTACCTTCATTCTATTTGCCATAAAATGACCATCCTCACTATTTGCTGAATCAAACAATTCCAGTTGGCATTGTGACATATTGTCCTTCTGAAAAATAAGAGTTAAATGCAATTCTTAAGATGTGAAAAGCAGGAAGGCAGGAGATAGTCAAAGATTTAGACACAACAAATGGTGTATTTTTAGAGGATTAAGTCTATTCTTCAAGTGTGTGTCACATGGGACTGAAGGTCAAGAGCATACAGCCACCTGAGCAGTGAAATAATCCTCCAGAAGTGCCTTGCCTGCAGAGACTTATTCTGAAACAAATTATTAAGGGAAAAAAGAGGAAAAAAATTCAGAAGCCCAACTTTTTCAGGGATTAGTCCTATAAATATAAYCTCATTCAAAGCCCATTAGAAACAAACTATTTTAGCTATTCTGAACCTATTCTATTTTCGAAATGCAGGTATTATTCATATCACTAGGGTAGCACTGTGGATTTGTTTTAGCTGATTATATTAATCAATGTTGTTTAAAAATTCAAAAGACTATAAAAGCTTGCATGTGCCTACAGCCTGTTTGAAGAGGTCTGTAGTCATGAGAGTGCTGAAGTTGACAGTTCTGCCTGGAAACTGAAGATGCTGTGCCATGGCCTGCCTTTCACATCCTTGAGGGATCCTGTGCAAAATGCACTTGATGCAAGTTAAGGAAACAAGGGATCATTTTGTGCATGCGAATCTTGTTCTTGCAAGATCCCTTTGTATGTCCAAGTTAAAAATGCTGCTKAGCTGCCCTTCTGTGGCACTGCATCTGCACACATGATGGAATGGTCCTTCAGGGCAGCCCCCTGTCAGGRGTATCCCCAGCTGTCCTACAATACCCAGGCTTGGCAGAGAAAATTTAGCTTCTAATCAGATTCACTGTGCAAGTATCAGGGAAATCAAAGAGGATGCATTTCTCAATGCCTGATACAAAAATTCCAACATAATTGCTGTCAGAGCCCCATCWTTTTCTATCACATTGCTAAACCCCCACCAAGATCAAAAGCACCTGAAAAATTGTGAAGGATGCARCATCCATCTGTTACATTTCTTACAGTTCTTATAAGGCTTTTTTTCTCTCAGATCACAAATCAAATAAAAGGGGCACTGAAGTTTGAGAATACTCACTCAATTTTCTGATTTCCTAAGAACAACACTTGACAAGCAAAGTGGTTGCATCACCCTCTTTGAAGCAGGGCAAAGAAAAAYTCTGATTCATATTCACTGGGTTTGTCCAGAACTAACAGGTGGCCCAGGGTGGAGAGGAAAAAGCAAACAGAAAATCTGAATATTTGAGCAGTTGCTGTCAAYATATCCTCATTGCATTTTTTGAAGAAACTCTTGGCATTACTAGGAGCACAAGTACATCAGAAGACATGGCAATATCTAGATAAAATGACATGTTGCAAAGTATAAACAAGGTGATTCAGCTTGAATGGGTTTACATTAACAAACAACTGGTGCCAGCTGATGATCAAATTTAAAATCTTAACACAGAGTCAATAAAGAAATCAGACTGGAAATTACCATAATTTTATGAACCCTATTTAACACCACATCAAGCCTGCCAAACAGCAATCCAACTTCCATAAATGTTATTCTTCATATCTGTGCATTCAGGAACATCACACAGGCAATGCCTGCCATCAAAAATGGAAACCACTTCAGTGAGAGACTCTGCCACCACTGCAAACCAAACCACTCCCAGCTCAGGCAGGTGTGACCTTTTAAAAGGCTGCCTGCACGTCACCTCACCATTAAGTACTGTATCCATAATCTGCCCACCACTCTGCRATCTAAAAAATATTGCCCGAGGCCTTTGTTTCCTTTTCTAGTCTCATAATTGCAGTCAGCTTCTGCAGCAGATTCTGACATTCTCTTGTGTGCTGGCTGAACTCATTCTGTCATGAAAGGTCAGAATGTAAACAGCTTCAGAATGTCAATAGGTGTTTAAAGTATTCCATCTCAGCCCCAATTGCTTATGTGCTCAACCATCAAGTGTTGATTCAGAGGTCATTAACTTTAAGGTAGGCAACTTGAGCTCATAAAGGGAAAATTTGCTCTTTACCTACTTTCTTCAATAAAAATTTGAGTCCAGGTCACATTGACCATTAGCAGTTACTCAGAGTAAGATGAAGATTACTGCACTTYCTTAATCCTCCTTAGCAGTTCCATGATGTGTATTTAATGAGAGTGACATTTTATGTATTTACATTTTGGGAGCTTGGCTTGCTTAAGAAAAGAGGACGTGGTGCTACAGATCCATTTAATCAGACTTGGCCTGATTTACCACAGTCCTGCAGAGGAACTCTATTACAAACCAAAATAAATCATACCTAATGCTATATAACTTTTTTTTTTTCATATGTGAATTTTCAAAGGCACTTTACAAAAACAGTTTAGGTTCATTATTCCTAGAAAAAAGAAAAACTTGTCAAGCTGGCCAGTTTGTTAGTGTCAAGCCAGGAATACAATGCAGGTTCCCTGCAGGGACTTAAACAGACTCAGCTGCCCAAGACCAGACTAATACAGGCAAAATAACAGAAGAATTGCAGCATGGTAGAAAAGCAGTGAATTTGTGAGGAAATCACAARAAAAAAGTATTTGTGATTCTCAAGTCCATAACCATTTTTAAGTAAAAGACTTCTGCAAATCACTCTTTTCATTATTTGATARGCTAAAATTAAGAGGAAAATTGATGTTAAATTTAGACCAGAACTGAAATGTATTTAATAAACTATAACTTTGCATTCTCCAAATTTAAATTCTTTGTTGATAAAAAGTTTTGTTTGCATTTTCCATTAGGATTCCTTTTTTTCTTTAAAAAGGGAAGAATGATGAGAAGCAATTCTAGTTCTTTTTCCCATAGTTTTATAGCAGTTTCATATTGTCTTTAACACTTCTTTGAAGTTCAATAATTTTCGATGAAGTTGAGTTTTAAGAGCTCATTTTGGATCCACTCTTCAAAGTAATTCCAAAAAACTTATTCCATGTACAAGATCACCTATAAACAACATACATTTCAAAATTCAGTTTGGAAAAAGAAGCCCACCAGAAAAATCCCACTGAGAGTATCATGAGAAAGTGGAAGAACTGAATACATATTATTTTAAAGCTTGTGACCTTATTTGCTCTAAAAATAGCAATATCTCTGCATTGTTTCTTCTCCCTTTTTTCAGTATAAAAGAATAAAAAAATAATTTTTTTTCATGTTCCTAATCAGTTAGTGCACACTTGTTTTTAAACACTTCCTTCAAAAAGGCTGAAGAAGACCCAGATTTGCAGAAACAAGCAAGCACCAAAACGTTAYGATCAAATGCAGGGTATTTCAAGTCAAAAGTCTTTCTTGTTTGCAAAGTGAGGAGCAACTGGAAATGGAGTTTATACTAAGGCTGAATTTCAAGCCCACTTTCTTTTTGAAAGATAAATGATAGATCTCTCAATGTACACTACAGCAGTTTAATTGAAAGCAAACAAAAAGCCAGCTAACCCCTGAAAAACAAATCAGAGATGGAATAATGAAATAATTCCTGCACTCTGCCCCAGTTTGCCAGGYAGTGTCTGTTGCTTTTATCCAGAACATGCAATTTAAACACTTTTGCTTATTTCTTGTTTTGTTTTTTTTTTTTTTGCAAGAACAGACAGATCTGACTAGAAGTCTCCTCTATTAATATGCCATATGCATGCTGTGCTCCAGCTGCCATGTTAAAAATACATAAGGCTAAATTAAAAACTGCTGCAAAGCCTTTTGGTGGCAATCAGATAACTCTCTATGTAAAATATGATTTAAAATGATAATATTTTCCACACATTTCATATCAGTAATATAGATAAAGGATAAAAGAAGACTACATTTTGATAATTATCCTTTATGGACCTTCTGTGTCAAYGCTATAAATAAACTCTATTTCTAAATAGCATTTAAAAGTACAAGTACTGAGTCATAGCTTCAGCTGGTACAAACAGTAGTGAATCCAGCAATTTTCACCAGTTTGAGGGCCATGATCAAATGAACAGCTTTTCTCTTTGGAAGGAAAATAAACCCTTGCAAAGTAGTTATCATTACTACTCAATAAAGGCAGTGAGCTGAACTGTGGTGTTCAGCCAAAATCAGACCAAGTAGAAACAGTGAAATAAGCCCCAGTTTTTAGGAAATAATGGTGCCAGGATGTAGTGTTGTTYTGGACAAAAGAAGGGAGAGCAGCAGGAAAGAGAAGCTGGCAAATTTTCAAATATGTGCATGGTCCTTGTTAATGGCCACAAACTGCAGAAACCCTGTCGGAAAGTGGGAGGGTTTGGGGGGGCTGGCTGAATCTCACAGTGAGCTGGTATAACAAGATCCTCCTAAAGGGTCTTGGTTCCCTGCTACACTTCAGGGAAATGCACTTTAACTGCCTCAGTCACAGCCTTGCCCTCAGCAGSGGGACAGTGAAAGAATCTTGTCCTSCTTTTTGGACTCCTGTGCCCGCCTCTCCCAAAAGTCCTGGGGAGGGCACCTGTGGCTGAACAGCCCCAACGCTGCCCCTCACCTCCCCGGGGCAGGAAYCTTCCCCAGCCCCTCYGCRGCACACAYGGCTGGGGCACAGAGATGGCCCAGCCTGGGGGCACCTCTGGCACCGCAGGGCTCAGGCCTCAGCCTCGAATCAACATCTTCATCTGGAGAAGATGTTTCCTTTTACCTAGGGAAGAGATAAAGGAAATATTCATGACTGAGAGACGCTGTTTTACAAGCTATGAAAGCACACAGAGTTGCCACAAAGGCAGAAGTCTCYACACACGCACCCTGAGGGTGTGAGGAACTTTTCCTGGTGTTTGGACACAAACCTGTGGTTGCTTTCCTGGGAACTGAGGGAAAGGATTTCCATGTGTGCTACACCAACAACTGGACTGTAACATACATTGAATCCTAAGCTTAYACTACTTCTTCACTAGCTGTAACTGAAGGGATACCTTATCATGTAGTATCAYCACTAGAAGGTTAACCTACTAGTAGTCCTTTTTTCCTTTATTTTTTCCTTATTCCTGTATAGTATATAGTCTGCCTTAAGTCTTATGTCTGTAACAGACCCAATCAGCCATTATTAAAGAACTTGTGAACAAGAGTGGGTATTTAGGTGCTGGCCTCAATGAAGCTGCTGCCTGGGCAAAAGGCAAGGACCCATCTGAACCCCCCCATCCATTCCCAACACTTCCCTGGGATGCTGTTGGGAAAGTGCAGCCAGCAGCATCAGGGACATTCAGGATTATCCTTCCCAGCAGCAGAATTCCCGGAGCTCCCTCCCTCTCCCACAGCCAGCTGTGCCATTTCCCAAGCACCCCAAGTCCTGCTGCTGCCAAAGCCCCAAAGATCATCCCCAGATCACATCCCCAAACCCCAGAACTTTCCAGAGCTGGGCTCCCCTGGCTGCACAGGCCTTGGTCCTCAGTGATCTGCAGCCACACAGCTCCAAACCCAATWACTCTGCTATTGGGTCCCCAAAGTCCAGTGCTGGGCTTGGGACAGCACATCTCATAAAATAATGCTCTGTGAGGGGTTTAGAAAATCCTTCCTTTGCAGATAAGGAGACTATAACCTAATCCATCATCTTGGGCTTTCTTTGGCTTTGTTTTCACACAAGGGAAAGAAACCCATCAAACTACTGCGCAGCTGTACAGATCTATTTTTCTAAAGCAAAAAAATTATTGTTGTGGACCACCAGTAGATCTGTACAAAGGTTAATAATTGTCAAGGCAGAAAATAATGGGTATATCTAGATAATAATTTTAATAAAAAAAGAATATTGGCCTAACTGCATATTAAAGTCTACCAATTCTTCACTCCAGCTGCAGGAAGTAAATTTCTAAATAAATGGTCATTTCCTATTATGAGAAAAGTATTGGGAATGCAGCAGCTACCAGAAATAAATTAGAATAAAGAAATTCCTGTTCCATGCATCATGAAACATGACTACGTAATTTCTAGAAGACATATGCAATTAATTTTTTATTGTATATTGGGGTAGCTTCATTATCATATTAAAATATCTGGCTCATTTACAAGCTGTAGTTTCAGCCTCAAGAAAATAGTTTGCATCATTCTGAGAACCACACATAYATAATGACACAAACAGAAGCTAAACATAGGTGTCATAAACATGAGAATGTAAAGCAGGGCTGGAATATTAATCTCCTCCAAGATGCAAACGCACTGACAAYGCAAAATTTCTCTCCATCGCTGAAGCTGTTCACACCACAAAACTGCACCGAGTCAGATTTCACCAATACAAGAAAAAATTTTGTTGGACTTTCCCTGATAATTAAAATTTCCGGTATTTCAACAACACCAGAGCTATTTTCTATTGTCATGGCAGGTCTACCCCAGGGTACTGGTGCAATGGGCTGAGCTGAACAATGCACTGCCAAGAAAAACGTATAAAACACCTTTACTGCACATAACACAGTGAGAATGAGGTTATTGCTGTGCAATGCTGCCATAGACAGGGTGAGCCCCAAACATATCCAGTTTAAAACAAGGGATTTTGGTGCTTCTGCCTGTCCACCCTTCTCAGACAAGACAATACACACTCACATGACCTTCCTCAGGATCTGCTTTTCCTCTTAGTATTGAGCACTATGATCAGAAATGAAATTTTAAACCCTTTTTCTGAAATGCACTGATGCCAGACACAGTGATAAACTCCTCAGGTCTGGAGTTTAGCCCTCAGTGCCAGTGCAGGTTGAGCAGCAGTGCGTGYAGGGGTGCATGGCAAACCTGAGCAATGCAGCTAATGCACTGTGAAATTGCACAGCAAATGCAGATGTGAACAACAAATAGACTCAGTGGTCATTTAGCAAAGCCTTCWAAACTCCTCAAAAATCACTGGCTCAGCACTGAAAACTACATGTTACCTCTCTATTGTTAAATCATTAAACATGGTGGGTTAATGGATCTGTAATGATATGGAAGATCAGCATTTTATAATAAATACAAAACATTTAAATTTGCCTTGAAAGCAGCACAGAGGAGTATGTGTCACAGAAATTCAGTACTTCACAGTAACTTTAACCCAAGCAATTGATCTGGACAAACACAACTCCAACATTCAAACTTGAAAAAAAGTCAGATTGGTTTTGATTCTTTTAGTAAACTAACACTCCTAAGCATTTGAAGGAAATATTATGTGTCTAYTATGCAGGAAAAACTTGCTTCTAAGTTATATTAAAAATATGTATGTAATTTCCTTGACAAGATTGACTTTGGCAGCTTTTTTTAGGGGAAAGACCAATTGAGGGAAGTCTCCTGAATGAGGGAGCACAGCTGCTTTGTGCAAAAGGAGTTCAGGTGGAATGGGAACGTGGCATCAATCTTTCAGGCAAACCTGTCCCTTTCACATCAGTGACTGACATGACAGTTTCTAGGTCTTGAGGGAGCCTATAATTTGCTTCCTTGCAGTCTGGTGGTTGCTTTTATTTTAGTTTTGGGTGGTTTATTTCTCTTTGGTTTGAGGTTTCTTTAGGTAATTTCAATTTACTAGAAAATCAAATCAACCACTGCAATAAAATGCTTCTCTTTTTTCTTTTCACTGGGTGCACACCTGTTTCTCTCTGCAATATGTCCTGGAATCATCCTCTTATTGCATTTCTAAGGGAAGTTTTGCTGTTTTAGTCCCCTACRTAATATAACACAGAGTAGAACATAACCATCTCCCTTGTACATCTCAGACAGCTCCCAGGGGAGAGCTCYGAGATGTTCCAGCCCAGGAAAACTTGCCCAGCTCCTTTGGCAGATGCTGCACTGTGTGCAGGCAGTCAGCTCATTGCTCACCTGGGAATGAAGATCAAACCTCTTTCAGATCCATCAAGATTTCATTATTTTTCACTGCACAGAAGGAAAAAAAAAAAGGGAATTCTAGGAAGAGTGTTCCCTTTTCCTCCTCACCCAGGAATCCACATTTGGCAGGATGACAAGAGGGAGCTGGCAGCTGCTGTGCTCTTGGTGGTGAGTCAAGGCATCTGCATCACCACTAAAGGGAGTTCCTAAAACCTCAAACTGCCTTTCCTGATGGGGAATAAGGAGGAATTACCTCAAACCAAATCATCAGCAGAAAGGAAAAACTTGAGGATGAATCAATACAATGAACTTTAACAAATTGCTTTTACTGGTTCAGCAGTTCTATTTCCTGAACTCTCCTGAATTCACTGAAGTTGCTACATGTTGAGCACCTTTCACTCCAGCTCCCTTTTACATCCAGGAACTCTTCTAAGACAAGCATCAGACCTTTCTCCTTACTCCTATCATCCTCTCTGATGCTTAGTAARTTAATACWTTCTTTGAAACTACTAGGTATTTTCGGCCTTCAATTTATTATATAAATAGTAGCTGCAACTACTTTATTTGTTTTGCTTGAAAAGACAAATAGTGGAATATAATGATGCTGATTTATCTTTTTTAATTAAAAATAAGAAGCTTGCTAGGCACTGCAGGACTGAAAAATGTAAGTAATTTAATTTTTCCTACTGTTTTTTCAACTGCTGTTGCAGAAGTACTTTTTCCAGCCATCAGCTCTCATATCTAAATTTCAATATCAGTGGCATAATTTGAAGTCAGAGAAATGCAGAAAAATTACTTCATCTCTAGGAAAAACAAGCAATATGATTGCATTGTATCTGTGTATGATTATTAAGCAAATGCTTGTATGGTGTAAGACCAAGAACCAGAAAATTACCCAAAGTATCTCATTATACAGAATAATTTCTCCAGATGCCCAATTCAAAGACCATAAAATGTTCATTTTCTAAGTCTTAGAATATGTTTCATATTCAGATTTCTATTAATTGAATAAACAAGATTAGCTGTGTTGCATCTTCAGTGTCTTTGCAATTTTATCTGCAGACTTATTAATATACTCCCTTTCACTTCTAATACTTATGCTTTGTAGAATGAAGATCACTTTGCAGATTTTCATTACATCTTGCTTTTTTGCAATATGTCAGAGGATTKCAATTAACCTGTAACTCCCCTGATTTTTATAAGCAAAAGATATTTGCTCTTAAACAGAACTTCATGAAGATTCCTAAGAAATCTTACAAACTTTTGTGCAAAAACCTCACAAAAAATTATGTATGGATGGCACAAGTAATAGGAAATATAGGAAATATCCATATAGGTTGGAAATATATTCAGCATAGTTGAAAAGGGAAAAAGAGAAATAAGTACTTTGAGTTTCACAGACTTCATCATAAAATACAAACGACAAATTCAAATGAAGAGGTCTCATGTGGACACTACATACTTTGATTTGGGGAACAGCAAATACCATGGCAAATAAACAGAAAATAATATTTTTTTAAATTGTTATCAAATATCAGAAATGGAACAAATGTTTGATTTTGAGGTTCTACTTTATAGGTTTCTTCATAATGGCAAAAATATATGACAGACCGTAAAATATTCATGGAGTGCTTAAGTTTCTCAGTGCCAAAAAGATGTAGTGAAACTGAACAGTCTCACACAAAAAAAATCATTGTATATATGAGATACTACTAAGGGTACCTGATGCTAAAGGTTCTGTTTAAAAATTTCTGATAGTTAATTATTTGCATTTATCCTAACTAATGTATCTTGTTAATTCATAGTTATGGCAAAGACTTCTTTAGTAAACTTGTGAATTTGTCTGTTCTTGCATAAACATCACTCAAGCAAAATGCAGGAAGAAAACCAAACTGGATCACATAAATAATTATGATAGGAGGAAAATTTTCATCCATTTCCTGCATGCTTGAGTTACAGGTTTGGTACTCAGCATGTGATATTGAAATATGAAATTTAACAATTCACGGAGATAAAAGAGCAATTCACAGTTCCTGCAGTTACCTCCATTATAAAACACCACCACCCCACTTATTTCTGAACATAATCTCTTGTTAAGGTTTGCTACCAACATGAGAGGCATTTATGTCCTTCTGTAGACAAATAATGCTTAGCTGACAAATGCATGAACTATTGCTGAGAATTTCCCCATAAACAGTTATAATTCTGGAAAATGGCTCTTGTGGAAAGCCCAGTAATTCTAATAATTTTCTTATTACCAGGTGCTCTTTGCCTTCACACTACCTGAATCACTAAAACTCATTTTCAATCTTCAGAAGTGACAGAGATGAAAGTTTCTACTGACAACTCATAGAAAGGGACATGATAAAAAAAGTAAATTAATGTATTACCTAAAATAAGAGCACTGCTTTTATTGATACAATACACTTTGCTACTTTAAATAACAAGTCAGATATCATCCTGAGAGCACTGCGAGCATTAATAAGTACAGACAAAGTTGCAGAGTTCTGACATTTCCATTTATAACTGTACTTTATGGACTGACATTGGGGTTTTGTTACAGTCATTCACAATCTTATTTGGAAACAGTCCTTTTCTTGAGAACCTACCTAGAAGTGGAAAATACTAAAGCYTATTTAAGCCATAAATATGTAGAGTCAGTGAGTATATAGACAGAATTCCAACACAGAAAAAGAAAACAAGAAAAGCTTAGCACCACCTTAAAGAGATATGCTGGCAATTTGTGAGTATAGTGGCAAATAAAAATGAGTCACTAGATGAGGAGTTGTTTCATACAGGCAGGAATTTTAGATGGGATGTATTGGAAACACAGCTAAGATGGGAATCAGGCCTGGAAACCACCCCCAGTGTGCTGAAAGACAACAGTAAAATCAGCTCTCCCACTGATTGCTGTTATCACCATGGGACCCTCACTCAAGTTAGTCTGTGTGTCTCTTAAATAAATGACACAAGATATTTTCTGGCAGCCACAACCATGTGATGCCAACAGACAATTTCCTGTTAACTTCAGAAAGCTTCAGATGCAGCCCTGTCTGTAGAGTTCTCCAAAACACACTGAGATTCATTGTGATTATTCTTCATTTTGTCAAGGCTTCAGCTTCCCTACAATGGGCTCAAGAAGGCCTTGAAGTTAACTTTGACAGGCCAAATCCCCTTTCCACTGGGAACAGCAAGGAAAAAAAGCACAAGCAGGTTCAGCTGGTTTGCACCTCTCATCCCATCAACAGCAACAATTGCAAGAGCTGAGGGATCTTTTCCTCATGTCATGCTGCTGCTTAGAGCACATGCATAATGTTTTCTTTTATTTTGGTTAATGCTTATTACTAATGTATGTAACATGTGGTAGCCTGTTATAAATTCAATTAAATGTTAATGTAAACATCTGCTTGACTTCATCTGTATACTGATACATCAGGCCRAGAACTAAAAGTTTTACCCTGTGAGTTGCTTTTACATTATGTGCCCATCCAAGGAGAAAGAGACAAGGGAAAAGAACCTGTTAAATTGACACTGGGCAGCTACAAACTTCTCTAAGTCATTGACACTATAAAAGATACCTGTATCAAAGCAATTGAGATTAAAGGCACAGCAGTTAAAACATTTCTCCCAGGGCTCCGGAGTACCAGTGACTATTAAAGCATAAATAATAACCTCAAAGAGAGTGCAATGGGAGATATCACAGGGTTTGGAAGCTGCAGAGTGAAGCCACTTGTACAAGCAGGGATAGCTACACTCACTGGACATGTTCAACTTGTCAAAAAATGACACAAGTCTCAGACACAATCACAGGTCACTCACAGGAGAGTCACCCTGAGGAAGCAGCTCCTGAGACAGGCACATAAATAATAGTTTCAACCGTTACAGCTCATATAAGAAGAAATGGCCAAACAAGCAACAGCAACTTTGGAATGCGAATCCTTACTTGAATACATCCCTGAATCTGAGAAAAGCTAGGAATCATTAGAGAATATTTGCTCTGCTCTACCATGCAACAAAGCAATTATCACCTTCCTCTTAACGTAATTTCAAAGCTTGATTTCAGACAAACCATCTCAAAATTAAACAGCTTTAGAAAGTAGAAAAATATTCATTTGGACTCGTCACAGAGGGAAGATAAGGATACCATTACTCACATCAAACACAAGAGCCACCCACAAATTCCTGGCTTACTGGAGAGCAAGAAGAGTTTCCCCTGCATGGTACAGTCTGCCAAAGAAACCAGCTGAAAATTCAGATGAACACACATGTTCTGACTCACATGGAAACACCTACATGACTCTGTGAACAATCACTGATGCACCCCAGCAACATTACATCCATTTGGACTCTAAAGCTCCARAAGTCTCAATATCAAAAAGTCACTTGTGTGAAGTTTGTTTCTCGTCTCTACCTTAATGTGTGACTAGAAGATCTAATTCTTCCCCCTTCTCCAGCACTGTGCCTTGGATTGGCAGCCTCAATTAGAAGTGGTGCCGTGTAATCCTACCAATGCCTGTCCTGCCTAATTCTGATTACATCTGAAGGAATTTAAGTTTGCAAAGTTGGTGAATGAAAAGAACCTGTGGGTTGTTATGGTATCTGCTGGCTTGTTAATACTATAGCATGTAGACTAAAAAGATAAACCAGGTCAGGATGGATAATAAACTAATGCTAATGGACCACACTAGAAGAAGCATTTTAAGTTTTGCATTTTATAACATTTAGAACACTATTTTAACTGTACTAATTTTCTCACCCTTGGGAAGCAAAAATGGAGCATCAGTGGTCTCTCATGTCAGTGCTATGGAGGTTGGTGAAAGTGTTGGTAGAATGTCTTGAGGACTTGGAAACTAATTGGATTAGTGCTTATATAATTAATAGGATTACTCTGACTCTGCACATTAATAGGATTTTTCCTTATCAATTCCAGGCTTAAATGTTATGAAACTGCATGTGTCTGTACACCTCCCCCAAGAACTCTGAATCACAACAGCTCCCAGTCTCATAACTGCACAGCAGTTCCTCTGGAAGCTCCCCTCTGAATATATTTATCTGGGCTCTGCAACTCTTCTGCATAAAAATATAAGCTCAACGACATTAATGTCCTCCAATGCCTTCTGTACACCTTTATCTGTTCTAAACTGAACTTTCCAAGCACATACCCACTTTACTGAAACAAGGYTTGCACTGAACACATAATACCAAGTTCTCTCCAAGGCTGCATTTCCAATCCATTAAGCTGCTCTACTTTTCTCTTTTCAGCAGCTATTTAACTTGGACATTAACCTTTGTGGCTGGCCACAATCTCTTAAACACTTTGCTTTGCAATAGACTTTCCTAGGTTGTCAGTTACATTTTTTTTAGGGAAATATGATGGGGAAACCATTAAGCCTTAGTGTGGTATTTTGCTGCCATTTTTAGCTTTTAACCTCCCAAGCAGCTTTCACATGAAACCTCTGAGAAACAAAATATTTTGGACAAAGYACAGTATTAAATCAGTGGAAATGAATCCACTTCAGTGCATGACTGTTTGCATCACCTATTCAGCTGGCAAATTGCACAGACCAAACAGATCAATGCACACATCCTGGACCTGGCACAGTAACTAATTCTGCCTTTATTTCCTCAGCACAACCATCATCTTCATGAGAAATGTTCATGACTTTCTCYGGGAGTTTGAAACTTGAGACTGAATTAACTCACAGACTGCACAARACCTGTAAAAGCTAAGAAAGGATTAAGAGTGTGCTGCCACTCTTTCTGGTAAAAGGGAGGAATRGAAGTTATTTCTTAAAAGCTGCTTGACCTCAGCAATAAGACCACCATAGAAATTGAAGTTAACTTGCTGGCAGACCTGGCAAAAGACAATATTTGCTAAGCACAGGGCGTTTATATGCCTTGCACTGAGCAGACACAATTTTTTTTCATTACAGGGTATCTGGGTGAGTCCCAAGAACTCCTATTCAGAAAAAAACACTCTCCAGAAAAAAGGATAAAAGAAAAAGAAATACTTTATTCCTTCCCACGATAATGGCCCAAAATTTCAGAAAGAAAAAATTTAGGATGAATCTTCAGAACATGTTTCTCTGCAGATGAGCAGGATCCCAGTGTACAGCCAATACAAAGAAAACACCTGAATTGCCTCTCCTGCAACTTAAGTGGCACACATTGCCCAGTGACATCCATGAAGGACCTGGGTGGGAAGGTAACCTGCACCCCTTAGTGGCAAGCAAAGCCCTTTTTAAAGGCTGCTACTTGTTTTCAGCCAWGCTCCATTTCTCAGTGAGAGAAAAAGCAAATTTAGCAAGGGAAAAGAGTTTGCAGGTGTGGTAGAGTATAAACTAAAGTGCCTGCAGGAAGATGCTTAGCCTCTCCCTACAATCAACTTGTCTTGTCTCAAATCTTCTCGTGATTTTACAGTCAAAGGTAATTTTTTCAGGAAACAGTACAAAAAGAGTGTCTCACTGAGAGGATGCATTCAGAGTCATAAAGAACATACCCCCACGTACAGGAGAAGACAAGGAAAGACCCCTGTGGCTTCCCTGTACTTCTTTATTTTCTCAGTCTGTATTTCAGTCCTTCTCTCTAGCCACAGACACAAGACACCCTGCTTGTACATGCTTGGCAAAAAAAAAAAAWAGCAAAAGCCTCTTGGCACTTCATTTTTTAAAAATGTATATTCTATTACATTGCAATAAAGATGTTTTAAAATTCATTTATTGTTCTTCTCATGTGTTTCTGATTGAAAAATCTGACTTGAAAAGAGAGTTTTCCAGTTTATGTTTCAGTAGATCCAAAGTAACTCAGTATTGSTTCATGCATTTTGTCTGCTGACAAATTGAATTGACTTGAGCAGAACCACATCAAAAAACAACATGAGAATATTACAGGAAAAGAGGAAAAAAATGGTGTGATAATTACCACAGCTATAGACTTACCCTAATATCAATCATTGATGTCACTCACAAGACTGGGTTGCAATCTCATCAGGAAAAACCTAACCTTATTTTTGTTTGTAACAATTATTTTGCAATTGTTTGCAGCAAAGGCATGAAAAAGTAACATGGATTTTGTGCATCTGTCTCATGGTTTATCTGATTAGATCTGGAGAGGCACCAAACACTGAGAGATTACAAACACTTATAAAAGTAAATATTKGATCTTCTATTAAACAGAAAGCTCTAAAATTTGAACCTCAGTGTTAGCTACATATTTCATGTCTATGCAGGCTGGAAACAAATCATGGTGTCATCTGGAAAAAGTCTATGCCTTGTAAGTTTGCATAAAATTCTAGTTTCATTTTTATTACTTCTGCTGCTGTTTCATAGATAAATATATTTTACTGCAATAGCAGTAAAGTCTTTGGTAAAAAACTATCCCCAGAACCATAGCTCAACTCATTGCCTTGTCCAGGCAGAACTCAGATTCTGTTGGAGCACTGAACCATTCACAAATTTCACCAAATAATAGATTCCATTGACAAGGAAAACAATACTCCAAAACCAAAAGAGAAATTTCTTGTTTCAARCTGCCTATTTTTAAAAGTTCCTTGGACAGTCCCTAAGGCAAATTGAGTGTGCAGTTTAAACATTTGCCTGCTGGTTTTTATACAGACTACAACATACATCTTGTAAGTACCACAGGTCACTGGTGTGGTCACAGTTTCTACTTTAAMCAATTATATTAACCCTACTGCCTAGATTAATTAGTTTGGTTAACTTGTGCTGTGTCCAGCTATAAAATACTCACAGATCCATAATTCTATGTAATTATGCTGAAAATGAAGTGTGAAAATATTGCAACTGAATCACTTGCAAAAAAAAGTCTCTTTYTAATTGGCAGCCACTTATTTTAAGGAGAGCATGTTGAAAGTGAACTGTTTCTCCTGGACTGAAGATCCAGGAATATCACCCAGTGGTGTGCTTGAGGTGAAAAGAGATTTTATACATTAATCAATTTTTTAAAAATCTATATATTTGAAGGGAGTAATCTTCTAAAATTTAAATAAACATATTTTTCAGAGTTCCTAGTTCTAGATCTGTGCAGGAAACAAAGGCGTTGTGTTACTGGGAACCATTTTGTAGAGGTTTGATGCAAATTGACATGAGATGGAGAGATCAGCAGYATCATAGAAATAAATAAATGTAATAAAAATTAAAAATGCATAAATATATGTATTTTAGCACCTTCATTTCCCATGTATTGAGGAAATTCAGCCATATTTACATGGCAGTGTGRGATATCCAAATAAAAAACAGAAGTGGAAMCATTTTTAAAACTATACTTGTACAAAACAGAGATCATCTACAACATGCAAGTTTAGTTTTTCTCCCTCAGTCCCTACAATACAGGGTGTTCTTGCCAGCACTTAAAATGAAATATGTGATGTGTAGCCTCAACAACTCGGACAACATTTCTAAAAGAGCACAAATGAAAAGATTCCACACCTTGTGCTCTGCACAAAGGACAGGATGCACAGCACAGAAGAGCAGGGTTAAAAGCAGCACAAGGACATTGCAGAAACAATAAGTAACAATAAATAACAATAGCAGAGCCATCATGAAAACAAAATGTTTACATAGGACAGAAAGGAAAGCTGGCAGAAAAAAATTCCTTTCGTATTCCTTGGTACTTTTCTTAACCATTTGTATCCTCAGCATGGAGTAGCAGATGATAATTTGAAACTGCCATATTATTTGCCTTAATAAAACCTAATTATTCTATTTTAGTTTTTAATTGTCAATTTGCCCCTCAGGCCTCCAGTATCACACATTACTCTAAACTTCATAATARTCTTCAAAACAGAGTTTCATATTAGTTTTTTCCTTCAGCTAAATTCAAAAGCATTTTAATTAACTTCTTAGAACATAACTTTTTAAATGCTACTTACTTTCCTAGCCAGTCATTCATACATTAATAATGAACAGCTTTCAGGTGTTACTAACAGTAGTAAGTAATATACTTTTTTTAAAAGTTTTAACTTTAATATGCTTTTGTTGAGTTCTATTATTTTAGTCTTTCCTTCAATAACTAAAAATCAAAACATGTTAATCATAAAACATCTTTTTGTCCTAGAATCCTCATGATAAAGGTCAACCTTCAAGCACTAGCAATTTAGTGGGCATGATGGAAAAAAAATTTGCATAMGGTACTCAATATTTGTTATATTCAGAGTGTTAAATAGAATACTTTGGAATGTCCCAGGAACGCATCAGCAGAGAAGGTGAGATGTGATGTGGGAGTGGGGCTGGAGAAGAAAACCCTGACAAACTCTGAACTCCACCAAGCTGTCAGTGCTGAGAGGCCACGAGCATCACAGCCAGCCAGAGCAGAGGGGAAAGGGGCAGCTGCTGTGGGCACATCCCCACCTCCCCGTGAATTAAATCAATATACCAGGTGAGATCTAAAAAACCCCAGGTTTCAATTTCTATAACCTGTSAACCAAAAATGTGATTAAATCTTTTCATTTGTGGCTATTTTCTGTGTCAATCATATCATTTTTTTCTTGCAATGGTTATGAGATTTTGAGCAGGTTACTGAGAAATCCAGGTCTGTTTCAGATAAAATTTTGCTGCTTCATGAACTCCAGGACATATAAGCCAGTCTTATGMCTTGGGATTTTTTATTTACAGAACCAAACTTTCTTCCTTTCCTTAAAATCATTTTCAAACAATATATAAACACTTGTGTTTACAAGTGCAGAACTGTAGCCTGAGGGTTTCTGGTACATTCACCTCATCACAAAATAGCGCTGCCAAGTAAAGTCAGTATATTCAATACAATCTATTCAAGGAGAACGACCAGTCTGAGCAGTGTTTTTCATCAAGCAAAAATCAGCATTCGCCATCAAAAATAGAATGTGTTTAGTCTGGACAAAACCACCTCCACGCACACCTACACCAGCTCAGTTCCCTTTCTTTGTCACAATAAACATCTACTGGRTGCTGCAGTCTCTAGAACCATCTGCCTCCTCCTGGCTGTTGGACACCCACTATCTTTAAGAGTGTGCAATTACTATGAAATTCAAAGTTATAATTTATGGAGGCTTGCTGCTGTTGGCTTTAAATGCTGTGTTTTTGCTGCAGATGGGAATGTTGCTATGGCAGCACCAGAGTCAATGCAGGCCACAAACCCTGCCCAGGTTCAGGGGCCTGGTGTCCACTCCACTCCTGGTTGCCATGGCTGCACTGCTTTAAGTACCAGCTAATTTAACAAGTTATAATCTGCCTCTGTGCATTGCCATCTTTGTTTTAAATTGCTCTGTAAGAATGGTTCTGGGATTGCCAGGACAAATTCCAGGAAATGGTTCTGCCTATTATTCCCCACTCTTTCCAAATGGCAGTGAAACATGAATAAGGTGGCATGACCTCCAAGAAGCATTTTCTAAAGAGTCATTCATACAAATAAAACCCTTACACTTTRGAATATTTCTTAATAAAAGTGCCATCTGCCAATATGTAGAAGAAACATCTGCTGTTTGTTTCCTTCCATCCCCATTTCCTCTAGGTTCACACACTCACCATGACAAGTGGTRCACTGTGTCTTCTGACCAGTGCCCAAAATCAGATGATTTTGGTGAAGTGAAATTAACTAATTTCATAGGACATTTATTTCCTTTTAACACCCAAATAACTCTATAGTGAAGTCAAGAACAAGTTATGCCACRTTCTTCAGGATCTAAGAGGGAAACAAGGTTAAAGTCTGAAAATTATTTTCTTGTTTGGGTTTAGCCCTAAAACCTTCAACTCAACATGGCACCTAATATATGGAATTTGCCATCACRTTTCAGTGTGTTATCAAAACACTCAGACTGATATAAATCAGACTTTGTGTAGCTTTTCAGACTGTAAACTGCAGGAAAGAGCAGAGAAAATTAGAATTCCAACATTCTTCCTTACCAGGGGATGAAGATGATGATACTCTCCMGATAAGATTCAGTTGTACTGCATGATGTAAGGGCATCAAATTCAGATAACTTCCCCCAGTTTTCACTCYCCAAATGTTCCCAGCACTGCTGTCACTGTTAGCATGAGTCACTCACTCCCAAGTGTGCTGAGSATCTTGGTTTTTCAGGACAGGAATGGGATTTTCTCTGACACTTTCTAACAAAGTTTAGGATGCATCACACTCTGCTTTAGCAGTCCTGTATCTGTTTAGGGATTTAAACGATGGCTCTGCTGCTGGAAACATCATCATGAATAATGGGAGTCTCAGATTTTCTGATTTATGAGACTTGAGTTTGAGATTAAATTACTTTCCTTAATTATCAGAAATTACTTCACTAAAAATAGTTTGTAAGCATATTTTTCAATCCTTTTTTCTGCTCTTTCCTTTGTCTCCCTAAAGGACCATAGTTCAAAATCTGAGGRAAATTGTTCCTTCTATAAATGTTTACAAAATATTTCTCTAAAATAATGTGCAATTGTTTTTAAACATTTACATTTTACAAATATCAGAGTAACCAGCTAATAAGAGATTTCCTTTTTCTTTTTTTTTTACCAATCCTGGCAGGTCAAAAGTTTACTTTGCTAGAACATTCTTGGGTGTGCTCACAGACGCCAAAGAAATCAGGTATTTCTCGCTAAACTTAAAATCATTACAATGAAATAGATCAGTGTTTAAACATAGCAGATCTAAAGGGGAGCTTCCTTCAAGTTTGARGCAGAAAAATTTGGAGGCTTCTGCAAGAGAAACTCAGAATAAGGGCATTCATATCTTAATTTGTTTTCAGCTACTGCTTGAAAAATTGTAAGACAAGGCTGATTTTCATGTATTTCTCTAAATTTCTGCATGTAATTCTCTTGAATTTCAAAGCCATATCCAAGACACTGACTTCCTAGACTAAGCCTCAGGCTATCTAACAATAAAAAACATAGCATTAAAAGAAGTTTTCATCATTAAGAATTTCCTAGAATGACAACAAAGAGCTCCCATGTAAGTACGTGCTGGAGCCAATGTGAGTGCTCCAGATCTAAGTGCAACACACAGACACTGAGCCCAGCTGCTAATGCAGAACACTCTCTAAAGGCATCTCATTTGGAAGCAGAATGGTTTATTCTAGAGAAAAACAAGGCAGTGGGACAGCAATTGCAAAGGTAAACTGTAACTCAGGAACAACATTCACCCTATTATGACTTCTGTTCAGAAACAGTTACTTCAATTATTTTCAGAGTTCACTATGATCTTATACTGCACACACAGGAATGCTGGATGGAATTAATTTAGCATAAGGCTATGTATATACAGGCTGAGAATGAGAAAGACTTTTTTTCTTTTGTATTGCAAAACTCCCAGTGCTAAGCAGGTTGCATCAGAATTTCTATCMAAAATTACAGATTTCACCTTCAGTGTTCCTCTCAAGGTACATCATTGTCTTGCTTTGGGATCCAGAACAAAAGCTACTTAAGGTAARTGGAAAGGCTGCCACCAATGTCAATGTGTGTAATAGGCCATTGGCAAAGCCACCTTTGTGGGAAAATGGAAAAAGGAARGGCAGGAAAGTGAAGGAACAGATGGATGTGAAAATTATCCTTTGGAAACAATACGATCTACTCCTGTCCCAAGAGCAGAGGAGTTTTGTAGATCATGTTTAAATTCAATTGAGGAAGGAAATGCTAATGGTGATGGATGGTGATGCTTGTTCACTTATCTACCAGACAGCATGAAAAATTAAAAAAATATAAAAAAATATAAAAAATATTAGTTGGAGGGATCAAAGTAAAAGAATCACAATTACAAATCCATTGCTCCCAATGCAACGGTGTAGAGTACAACCTTGATGGTAAATTCAGATGAGCAGGGATAAACTCTGGGCTTAAGAAGAGCTTAGCAAAGGTATCTCTCCTTGTGAAGAAATTCTTGGAGGCTCTAACAACACAAACAATGGTGGGAAGGAAMGCAGCAGGAACAGCCACCACTCACCCTTCCACACATTCTGGGAGGCAAACAAGAGATTTGTGCCCAGCAGCAGTGGAGTTCTCTGGTTTCTGTTCTGGCCATCCCAGGAACCAGAGGGCTCCCAGTGCATCCCCCTGCCCCTGGCTGCTGTCACCCTGGTGCCTCTGCCGGGGGGGGCACACAGGTTCCCTACACACCTGTGAGAATGACCTGCTCAGGTGCTGTGCTATCACTCCTTATCACTCCTTCCTGAAAGGGAAAATCAAACCAAAGGAGAGTCTTGTGCTTCAAAGAAAGGAACAAAGATATTTATAGGCAATCTTTGCAGAATTAAAAACCTATCTGAATTGCATATTTTTCACCAGTTTATTRATGATGATGTCTCCTCTTTTGCATTTTCAGGTAATAATACTTTAGGATTAAAGCTATCGTGCAGAAAGATGTCAGTTCCAGTTGCCATTTCCTTTTTTTTTAAATTATCATTCCAATTTCCATAAGCTGGCATGTAGCCTGAAAATTAGTATCTCAGCTTTTGCCAGAAAACAAAGGACYTTTCACCAGTGCCTTTTGCTTCCATAATTGTTTCTTTCCTGGTAGACAGCCTCTTGTTAGACTTGGGTGAAAAGCCACCTTATATAAAGAAATCTACAGGTAAAGGCCTATTTAAACCAAACTTAATTATGCTAAATTCTAGCATTCATTACCTGAAAAACAAAACTCCAAATCACTGTAGATGAACTGATGCTCTGTATTACTTCTTTCAGGCAAAGCAAAAAGTAGTTTTTTATGAAAAAAACACCAGTATTATAACTGTGTCCAAAAAATATGAGATATCACATTTTCAACAAACAGTATCAAGCAGGCTACTTTTATTTATTTGGTTTACCTTCTACAGATTAATTCCTTTAGGGTTTTTYCCAAGTATATGGGCTAAGATCCTTATCTGAACTATCTAAAGAGCACCTTGATTAAAAGAAAATACATAACCCCCAGAAGATGCCAGCAATAAAATCTATGTATAAAAATTATTTTAAAATATTCAATCAACAATATGATTGGCTTTTCAGCAGTAACACCTCTGACTTAATTTCCTCCCTCTGGGGCAGGTTCTCRGGTGGTAAAGGATATCTTGAACACCTGCCAGACAGCAATAGCAACCATTAGGCAAATGAAAAGCTTTTCTCAGAGTGTCAGCCCTTAAAAAAGACCATTCATTTCTCTTTGCTCTCTATTTCTCCATCACTCACTCCTATGGCAGTTGTCATACACCACCCTGCTCAGCTGCAAATTCATATTTCCATTTTATTGCATATGCCTTGCAAAAGTCTTTGCTCATGACACCTTTGACTTACATTAACAGCCAAATACAGCCTAAAAAGCACTGTAGTGGTTTCTGGRCTTGATCATATTATCATAGAGGACCTCTGCATTTTCCCTTAGAACAGCATGCATTTCAAAGCCTCCTATAAGTGAGTGTGTGTATATATAGATATATGTATTTATTAGCATCTCCTGCTTCCTGTAAGAAAACTATTTGTCTACAAGGGCATCTGGTGACAGCACATTTGCTCTTCAGGTGTATTTCCACAATTTCTTTTATACATTCTACACCATTACCAAGGAATATCTCAAAGCTCAGTGCACCAGGAACACAAGAAGATGGGTTTTTTTATTTATAGCTGTGCAACTGTATACTTTAATATCAGATATGATCAATCTCCCYCTAAAGGAAGTACACTATGTTTTATTAAAAACTTCTGGAGAACATAATTCTCACAGTAAGTGAAAGTATAAATAAATATTCTTGCAAGGGATACATGAATTATTCTAAGTCAGCAGCACTGTGTCAGTCAAGGCTGATTAGATTCTTTACAGCATCACCTTATGAAAAGGAAAAATGTTATATTTGGTCCAAATAGGGAATTTTTAATGAGTGATATTTGTGGAACTTTTGGGATCAATGAACCTTCTGTCATAAACTGAAGCAAAACCTTTACTGCAGGTCTGTGAACATTTTTTTGGAAATTCAGGTTTGCACATGTTGTAAATCTGAATTATATTAACACCCAGAGAGCTCAGCTGAAATCAGCCCTCATTGTAACAGGTATGACTACATACAGTAAGAGGCACAACTCCATTATCTTACTGTCAGAATTGCCTAAGTGCAAGAGAGAGGACAAAAGGTAAATGCAGTCAAGGTCCTGTGCTCCTCCAGGCTCTGATGCCARCTTGGCACCTGGTTAACAACATTTCCTAAACTGTCCCCCAGCCTCTGGCAGCTAAATCCATTTTAAGAGAAATGGCACCACAAAGAAAATTTATGCAAGTGTATAATCTTCCAGGGAACTCYTCAAGGATGCAGAAAAAAATACCCTAACACATTACCCTAGAGGCAAACTCAATAAGATACGGTCTGCAAAGCATAAAATAGTAAAGAAACATGGCGTTTCCAAGTTCCATCCAGATATATTTAAAACTATATACAGAGTATCTATCTGAAACACACCAGCGAAGGATATCTGAATACTGCAGRGAAATTACCTCAATTCATTCTCCTTTCCTCTCAAACCTGTAAAAGAATCACTTAAAGAAATCTCTTACAGAAACAATGCTGCCTCTTACTGCCAGTGAAAGTAATGAGTCTACACTTCCAAAAAGATTTTTTGACAAAGTTTGTTTGCAGCTACAACAATTTACACCCAGAGTCACTCCAATGGTATCTACAGAGCTGTTCAAATTTACACAGTTATCAATAAGAAGAATTTGGTTCTGTGTTTCCCATACCCAGGTTTAACAGCTGCCCTCTGTAAAATGCAGTTTAGGGGATTACAGGTATTTCAGGGACACCCTGGTATGTTCTCCTGCATGGCAATTCCATCTAACTTCAGTAAATATGTTCTAGCATGTTGCTGTAAAATAGATTCCTACTTTGYTGTGAATAGGCCTGCATTTATAAAKATGAGTGTTCCTTCCTAGGAATGGATCATTTCCAGATTAATTGGTAAATTGCTGTTCCTTGGCAATTAGCACAACTTGGCCAACAATAAAGTAAACATTCTCAAATGAGATGGAAATTATTTTATCTTTTCTCTGCCCATTTTGTTTCTGCTTGGGTGGGAAAAAAATAAAGGGGAAAAAAAAAGAAAAGGCATGAACAAATTCTGTTGCACTGCTGGGGAAGAGTAACTATAGTAATAAGATTACTATGTGATGTTGTAAACACCAATATTAACTATGTCCAAAAAATGAGATATTACATTTTCAACAAACAGTATCAAGCAGGCTACTTTTATTTATTTGGTTTACCTTCTAAAGATTAATTCCTTTAGKGTTTTTTCCAAGTGTATGGGCTAGGATCCTTAAAGAAAACTGATGTTCCCACATAATCACAGAGTGGAACCATGGCAAAAACTGAGATACTGCAAGAATTKTGACAGCAGCTTAAAGTGGTGTCTTGAGAGCTGATTCTGACCTTAAGTTAGTTGCTGGCCTTTTCATCAATCATGGCCATTTTCAGGTACAGTTTATTTCCACTCCCTCTCCCTCACTCCTCTGAAATATGTTTTGATAGCTTGACAGGAAAACTGCTCCCTAAGTTGGTCCCAAAGTTTTCTCTAATATTTCCTGTAATATTAGCAATACAAAGCACAGAGGCAAGTCTTATCCAGACCTGCTTACAAATTCTTAAGCACTTTTGTTTTATACAGTTTAACAGAAGTAAAGATTATTTATTCAGACAGTAAAATCTGTTTCTCATCAGCTCGTAAAAGACAATTCCTTCCTTAAATATCTTTTTTTCTTACTTAGATTTGCTAAGAAGTGCCATGGAAACTAGACATCAATGTGGTGTGATATTTGCAAGCATCTACAGGTTTAACAGAAAAATGTGACAATTAAATGGAATCTGAAAATTGCTGTGTTTCTCTGATAGATGGGATTTATTAAATTAAAATTTCTTGATCATTAAGCAATTAACTTATTCTGTTGTAAGTGAGAAAATGACTAATGATCTATCCAGTTTTAGAAGCCAGAAGGGAAAGGAGAGGAGAGAAAGGTTATTTTTAATGTTACTTAAGAAATATGACAGTTGGGAATCAATAAGGAAATGACAAAAAGCTCCAGGGACCCTGGTATCTCACCAGGGCAGTGTGAAAGGCCTTGYCTGGACCTAAAGCCAGCAATCTCCATGGTCAGTACTCACATGGACCGAGATGGAATGGAAAATAGCACAAGCCTCAAGCAAAACTTAAATCAGTGCTTGTGGATCTGAGTGGCCCTAGAGAATCCGATGTTCACTATTAACTAACAAAACAATTTATCTCTGTGATTACTTTACCAAGAGACACAGTTAAGAKGCTCTCTCGTCCTAATTTCCTATATTATTTTGCAATTGCCTTGTCATCTGACCTTTCAGTGTAGTTAGATACTATTTAGATTGAGGTAAGGCTATTACTGTTTTTTCATTTTACATAAAATAGAAAAATCATCAAAAACTCACACAAATTAAAGAGTGCCAACAAAGGTGCACGACTYTGCTTTATTAAAATTCCTTTGGATCACAATATAACTAATGATATATTGCTCTGAAATATGATTTATTTTACCATGTAGATTGATTTTTCTGCAATTTCTTACTAACTGCAAAATGCCTACCAATTAAAGCAAGCTCAGCCTTGCCCTCCAGCACGTACATCACAGTTCTCCTCTTCTGAGAGCCAACACAACTCAGTGTTTTTCTGCAACCAAAATGTAAGGAAAACATTTGAACCAGTCTTAATGTTGATTAAATGAATGACTGAAGGCTGGAATCCAGTATCTCATTTTTGGGGTGACAATTACAAAATATACAGGCTATGTAACAAATTTAGAACTTTCAGGATAGAAGGATGGTATGAAATTTGTGGAACAAGAATGTATTTGCTTCAATTTTTGCTTTTGATGAGCAACATGCTCACACTGATATAGCTTTTTCAAGGTCATATGGCAATGGCTTGTTGTAACTCTAACACACAGGAATTGAAAACTGAAAAAAAAATARAATTCCCCTCAAGAATTTTCTTCCCTCTCTTCTCAAAGTAAAGGCTGATGACTGTTCTAAATATTGTGCATAAAAATCAACCAATATGTAGGCCTTTAGTGATCTGCCCTACAACACAATATCCCAGAAGAAAAGAAGTATTCCATGAGAAATGAGGGTATTATTTTTCTGAATAATGATATTACAATACTGCCTGAGAATATGTGCACTTCCTTTCATTCGTAAAACACTGAATTTGGGTCACAGTAACCAAATCCTGTGAAGGCAAATCCTTCTCTAACTGACTAGCTTACACACTAATTTTAGGAAAATGGTATTAAAAAGGAACCAAACATATTTGTGGGCTTCCTTCACTGACTCTTTTACAGACATTTGAGATATTAGCCCTGCTGCTTCTGAATTTTGCCTGKAACTCCAAATTAGTTTTCAGACAGTCCTTCTGAAAGAAGGAAATATCTATACAACCATATCCAGTGCTTCTGCTCACCACCTTCTCCCCCTTTGCCTGGCAACACCCATAATCACTTTTAATCCCATCCCCCAATTTAGATCAAATTTAGAAAAGKTAAATGTTTCAGACACGTTACACCCCAGCAAATTCCCCCCTCATCCTCTAAAAAAACCCTGWAACAATTCAGTGTAACAATGAGCTTTGACTGAACGCGCCCATCAGGAAAATGGTGCAGCATCCTTTGATCTATATTGGACCCAGAGAATCAAAACAGGACAGATGTGTTATCAATAGTTACAGTTCAGGAAAAGCACTAATAGATTAGTACAAGAAAAGCAGAAAAAGGTCAAGGAAGAAAGAGTGTAGTTTGTTTTTCTCACTCCYAAATGGAATGATAGAATCTGTTTGGTTGGAAAAGACCCCTGAGATGGAGTCCAGCCACTAACCCAGCACKGCCAAGGCCACCCCCAAACCATGGRATGAAGGGACACAGCCACACATCCTCTAAATACCTCTGGGGAYRGTGACTCCACCAKTGCCCTGGGCAGCCTGTTCCAGTGCTTGGCCGCCCTCCAGTGAAGTTTTCCTGATATCAAAGCTAAACCTCCCTGACACTACTTGAAGCCCCTTCCTCTTGTCCTACAGGACTTTTCCTAAGGAGAAAAGCCTGACCCCCASCCGGCCACAGCCTCATTTCAGGCAGCTGTAGAGAGCAAGAAATCCCCCCCTGAGCCTCCTTTTCTCCAGGCTGAGGAATCTGAGCTCCCTCAGCTGCTCCTCATCAGAGCTGCCCTCCAGACCTCCTCTGGACACACTGCACAGCTCACAGGGAGCGACCCAAAAACTGCCAGGCTTTTGCTTACTTGTTTGTTTGYGGCATTCAGTTTGTTTTCCATTCCTGTTCCTAGGTACTTTTCTCTAGTTTTTTCCAAAAGGCTTATAGAACCGTTCTACAATTTTAGGAGACACATTGTTTATCAAAGACTGAGAGAAAACCCTTGTGGTAAATATGCTACTAATTTAGCTCAGAGCTGATGAGTTTTTATGTAGAAATTTTTGTATAAAGATTTGTTTTAAATAAAAGCTCTCTTTCAATGCTCATCATGGTGTGCTATGGAAACACAGAGCAGTGAGTGTCATCCTTTTTTATTCCCTGGTCCTGACATAAAATAATGTTTACACTGCAGCTCCTCAATAAAGGCATAATTTTCCCAATCTTGCAACTTGTAACACAGGTCAGTGTTTCCTGAAGCCTTGACCAAAAGCAAATCTAACTCCAGACATCTTTATTGAGGTCATCTATCCAGGCCCTGTAGAAACCTACCCTGTGCAATGAAAGATGCACTGAACCTTTGACATTTCCACAGATATACATCAGTGCCTTAGAGATTTATCTGAGCATTCCCATTCCACCAGAGTAAACACATCACTCTTATTGATTTTAACTTATGGAAACGAAGATGGAGAACACTAACTTTATAATGTCTTGTTTAATGGTTGGCTGGGAGATCTCATGAACCACACTTTGAGTCCCAGCCATGAACTCRATCCTCTAAAATGCAGGAAAATTTTAGGACATAAAATGAAAATTAATAACACTTCCAAACACAAATAGACCTTGTCCCAGCAAGTTTCTGGAAGTGCAGATTGCAGAAAAGAAAACAAACTAAAATACAAAAGAAAGTACTCAAGAGAAAGGTGGTTTCTTTCAACTAATCCCTTAAATTCTCAAGTTAAAAAAAAATTAAAAAGTAGTGAAACACAGGAATAATGAATAACTGAAATTTCAAAGCTCACAAAGGCAAAACCTGCACATTTCACATTAAAAAAAAATTGTTGCCAACTTATTTCAAAAGTTCCATACCTTCTCAGTGATTTCCMATGGGCAKCTCCTCACAGCACTGACTCCTTCTTCACAGCACAACCAACAAACTCCAWCYCTCTCCTCACCCAGCTACCCCACTCTTTTATAGYTCTCATYCTCAYTGGACACAGCTGTGCCCTGTTAAGGGCAGGCCCGTTCCTAATCTTTGTGATTAGCACAACTGCAACTCCTTAGGGGTGAGATTACCTTCTGCACTATTCTCTTACATTCTATCCCTCCACAAAAAATAAGATATATTCTTAAAATTTACTACAATTCAAGTTGATTTTTTTTCTAAGWAGTTATTTTTTGTAGATTTTGTTGCTTTGTTGTTTGGTTGTTTTTTATTTTAAGGCATGGATTGGCCTGACAGAAGGATAACCAATACTTGGCAAAGCTCAGTACTTGAAAGCAATGCCCAGTGAGGAAAAAAAGGCAATATAATTTAGTGCTTTACCATCTAGTTCTGCTCCCAGCGGAATGCATGCAAAAGAGCAGCAACAAACAAATCACCCTAATAAACTTTGGGTGAGAAGGATGKGGGATAGTTTTTAAGAAGCTTGGACTTCAATTAAGGCTTTCAGGCAAATCTCCTCCGTGGGTGCCCTGTGATGCCTGAAGCACAAGGTCAGGATGAGTTGCTCCAGTATTTCAGTCCAAAAGAACTACACACACTTTAATTCTACTGAATTTTTTGCATCTTCTAGAATTCCTAAAGTAAAGTACAGTTTTCCTTCAGTCCTCGTTTAGTCAGGGGAGAGAAACAAATACCTATGAAAAGCAATTCAATTTTTCCTATTCAATCACTTTCTGGMGTGTTTTTCTGTTTTGTTTCTGTGTCAGTACTTCTAGCCTGACATTACAAGCACTTTGCATAAGCACTCCTTGGTCTCACAGAGATGGAAATGACTGAAAGTCTCTTAATAAATTTTAGATGACTGTTAGAAAATCTCTTCCCTTTTTAAACATATTGTCAAAGCTGAAATTGAACATCTAGAAAGCTCAGAGCTGCTGCTGTGCCAGGAGCAGTACCTGAATTTCTTTAGAAGGATATGCAAAGACCTTTCTATCAAGCCCTACAATCCCATTTCATTGCATTACCTATTTACTTTAAGAGACTAGACTTAAATATTGCTTTAAAAATCTTAAACTATTCACTCAGCTACAAAATTACCAGCCTTGTTCACACTGAGGAGAGTGAGAACAGCTACACACATGATTCATGAGCCCAAGTGACACCACAGCCTTGTGGGGGCTCTTGTACAAGAGGGAGCTTTCAGCAGCAGTCAGAAAAGATCAGGCCTGATGATGGGCAAGGACATGATCCAGCTCCCACTGAAATCTCTGTGAATGTTCCCATTTGCTTCAGCAACTTGGAAAACACAGAATATTCTGCTGGAGTGATGCTAACAGAAAACATTCAGCTGGTGCCGATGACTGCWTGGCTGGAGAGCCTGCCAAAGATATCTCTTAGTAAGGGTGGAAAGTGTTGTGAATTGACTCAAATTCTTGYAAACTGACTCCTTATCTGGGTTATGAGGCAAAAAGAAGAAAAGTTTAAATACTTTTCATCTCCAGCATCTTAGTCACCATYCTTCCTATGCAAGAGGAGTGTGAAAAATGAGTGTTTCCCCTATAGAGAGTGGGTGGTGGAGGATTGCCACTGTTTTTATAGAATTTTCCTTACAGAGGCCAAAACCYAGCAAGTATACTGCACACAGCTTCTTTAGCAGTGCAACAGAATGTTTCATAAACTGAGCTGCTATTGCTCCTGCCAGCCCTTAAAAGGAATCTCAGCCTGCAGTGGAGATGCAGCAACTCCAATGGTCCAGTCCAACTGCATCTCCACGGGGTCTTAAATGAGATGAATATTCAAATTAGGTATTCCTCTGTCTGCTGGAGAATTTGAAATGCAAAAATAGGATTTCAGGAATTGGCAGGTTCCCCTTGGCTTGCAGTTTTGCCTTTTTTGCTCTCTCATATTTCACAGGAGGAGAAATTCCTAAACTTGGCAGCCAGGAACGCATGAATAGGAGAACAATAATTCAGTAATTACTTCAGAAACAAAACAGGGAGGATTCCTGCTCTGATCTGTCTTCACTCTCTACTCAGAAAGCTTAGTACATAGAAATAATACCCTCTGATTAGAAGCTGAAATAGGGTACAAAGAAGTAACTGAATTAGAGAGGTAACTGCAGGTCCTAGAGATCCTAATAACAGCAAATGTGTTATTTATAATGCAAGGAAATTCAGAATAAAATGTCCATTATCCAAGGAAACACACCATAAATTGAAATGTCCATAATTTTTACAAAACCCCTAATGGTGTGTTCTACACTCACATGAATACAAAAGTTTCCCAAATACCTAACAAAAATGTTTGCTGCAATTAATTTGGTTTCTTCGTCTTACTTCATTAACCATATTTACTTTTTTATTCTGTGATTCCAAGCAAAGTTGGACCCAGACCAGCAGAGGGAGACTTCTATATTGTTAGTACCCTACAGAAGTGAGTCAAAAATTGGCAGTAGATATTTTCCTTGAAGAAAAATCAGTATTTTTTGGCCATGAAATTCAGGATTCAGTTCTACTGTAGTTAGCTTTATTAACTCTCAATAAATGCGCCAGAGAGCATGATTTCAATAGTCTGGAARTTTTGAAGTTCTTACTTATTTCCTGACCTGTATGAAATACTGGTTTACGTCACTAGTATAGACAAGAGTATGATCTTTTAGCAGTTAATATTGTTTTGGAGTGAATATCTCACTATTTAATTAGAAAGCATAGATGTCTATTAATGATTGAGTTAGAGAATGGCTATCCAATGTCTGCACACAACTCATTTTCCATCTCAAAAAAAAATAAAATCATATTTATAAATACTATATACGTATTCTGTGGGGTGAGATTTCTTGCTGATAAGATRGATAAAGGAAATCAGCTTGCCTTAGTTTCAGAAAGACATTTAAATTTCTTTAATTACTCAAAATTCTTTGTGAAACTCTGATAGCAATTAAGGACAATGTTGTAGTAAGATAACGGGTGTGATAAATTTGACAAAGAACAATATTTCATTGGAATACAATAAACAGAGACAACAATAATTTAGTCTTCTTATAATTTAGACAAATGCAAGGTAAATTAGAAATAATTGCCCTTAAATTACTATGATGATTTTCTAATCAAAATGTAACTAGATTMTTTTCAAATTTAGAATATGGCTATCCCTAATGCGAGAGGAGAGCACTGCATTATGAAAAGGAGAATGTTACACCTAATGCAATGCAAAAGCCTAAGAACCTCCTTCATCTTATTTACTGCATWTACAGCAGTGCTTTTATACCACCTTAAYTGAGTGCTAATTGACTGCCTACTTTGCATCCTATGAAGAGTGGTTTTCTTCATCACAGCCAGCCACATGGAGGGTTTTATTCCAGCAACTGCAAACTTCTAATTGATCCTCACCAAAATTTCCCAAGCTTTTCCCCTCTGATATTCCTCTCAGCTATTAGCTCCTTTATTCTATTTCAAATAAGCACACACAACTTTGCTTCCTCTCACTTCATGTAAAGTCAGGCACAAGGATGCTCACATAAATTTACYTGTCAAATCCAGCAAGAAAAGACAGAATAGCAGCAATGAACATGTATTTACCAAGTTCAATGTGTGCCAAATCTTAAAAGCCAGGTAAGGTGTTACACAGAGCAAGTATCTGGGATTTTCTGTGCAGCCAACCACCACAATTGGTGCATTTTGTGGTCCTCTCCTTGCAATGTTACACTGAAAGATCTCATTGAAAATCCTTGAGATGAACAGAACTTTTCAATTATCTTTATTTCTTTTTCATTCCYAGTCTTCTGGAAGCCCTTTCAAAGCCAGAGAATATTTGCAGCTGAAGAAACAGGTAATTTGTTGAGCACTGCTGGTGATGGACACCATCCCTTACACCTTTTCATTGTGTTGTGCGTTCTGTACAAAAGCAGGCTGTGCCTTGCTTGTCTGAGTGTCAGCAGCTGTTCAAGCCTGCCCTGCACCTTCAGAATAAAGCTCCTTCCTGGASCTGACTGTTCAGCTGCATTCATTTATCACTCCCTCGTGGGGATCTCCTTTGGAACTCCTGTCTGCTGCAGGATGTATTTGGCATGGGAAGCAGAGTGCGCCTTGCTGTGCTGTGTAAAACCCCACATCCCAGGGCTGCTGCTCACTGGGACCTCTGCACTGGGGCAGCTGGCACAGCAGCACAAGCAAAAGGGATAAAATCATTTCCATTCCACATTTCAGAGCACTTGGATTCTTTTCTTTTTAGACAAGCTGCTGAAAAAGAATCTTCATGCTGTCACTGGCTCCTTAGGATGCCCCATGAGATGTGGATATACAGAAACTTGATGGGCAGAATGCTCTGCACAGCAGAACTCACTGTGAAACAAGGGACTTATCCYGCACCAAATTATGTTATTAATTATGTTACAATTTAAAACTATGCTGCTGTTTGCCTAAAATTTCCACAAGATACAGACACTCCAGACTTCCATTAACTTCTTTAAGGAGTCTTACATCAGGACTTAAAGGSTAAAAAAAGTCTACTAGATGTTATTTAGTTTATAATAATAGCTAGAGACATTCATATAATTATTTCCTCTAACTGCACAACATAAAACCACTCCCTTTGACAAAGATGTCTTTAACTAGAGAAGATAAATGGCTGAGATGGTAACAGAGAGAGACAAAGAAGAGAAATTTTTGAGTTTACAAGGTAGACAGTGCAAAAATCTCAAAACATTACTTGAGCCTCCTGAATCCCTTCCCACTGCTCCATTCACTAGGCACACATTAGTCATGCTCATAGTATCACAGTTTTTTGTCTTTTATTCTTTTCCTTTTCTTCAAACAATTCAGATATTATATGAATATAATTTTATTTCTTTACACTGGCACAGGTTCCTAGAGAGATGTTCAAAGCCCCAAGCCTGTCACTGTTTGAGAGGCATTTGGATAATTCAAATTAACATTGCTCTAATTTAGTCRGCCCTGGATTGGTCAAAGAGTTGGAGAAGATGATTCTTTTAAGTCTCTTCCAACTGAAATATTCTATTCTATTTCCATTGCACATTTGCGAGTAATGTGACATCACTGAGGAAAGAAATGAAACACTTACCTTGATTTTCATCATATATTCTACAAGGTACACATTTTCTACASCCACCCTTCTCCCTTTGTTTCCCTGATCAGAGCTCCTCGGTGCTTCACAGGAAGTTCTGTACCCTGAAAATGAAATTGAGYAAAAAAAATTCTGAAGGAGAAAAAAACCTCTGCCATAGTTGTGACCTAACCAAAGAACATTTCAACCTCTCTTTTACAAGAGCACAAGACTAGCAAAAGGGGAGATCAACAAAGCTGCTGCTAGGAGCTGACAGAATGATCATCTGTGCACTCAGAGCCACTGACAGAGCTGACTAACAGAATTCCCTGCAGCTCTTATCTCTCTGTTGGGACAGAGATCAGAGGAAGCTCTGACCCAGCTCACCRCCACTCTTGGGCACACCCTTGGTGAATGCTGGTGAAGCAATGATGCACATCTTGGCAGGGTGGATATGGTGCTGCAAGGAACTTGGATTTGTCCTCATGTAGCAAGAAATGAAGGTGCAGATCCACTCATCACACAGGGTTTATGAGTAAATWATTAATTTTTCCTACAAGATAAAATCCTTAAGAATACCTCCTCCTGCAGAATGTTGTGACTTCCTGTCACCTGTATCATATTTTCTGTGATTCTAGGAAGCATCTCTTGTTCTCCCTGCCTACGCCATTTTTCCTCTCTTTGGGAAAAAATACTTTTTCCTCTCCTCTTCTCTCAGTTCAGWCAAGTAATCAACTGTCCTGAGGTTAAACAAGAGTAGGGCATGAATGCATTTTAATGGTGCAAATTATCTTGGGTCTGACATGACAAAAGCTAATCTGACAGTCTTTTATGAATTGTTAGAGTCTGATATACAGACAGCAATTTTCATAATACCAAAGATTATTCAAAAGCTATATAGATAAATTATACAGATATCARCTTCCATTATTAAAAATATATACTTCCATTTTCATMTCCCAGTACAGCCTATTAAGATATTGAAACCTACAGAATTACATTTTATTTTGCAGATAAAGAGTATGTTCAGGGAATAAATTTGTGGACCTGTTAGTCCACATTTTCACTGACCTGCCACATTGACAACTATCTCATGTAAACATGATATGGACAACATTAAATCAATATTTTACCTATWTTGACAAACAGGATTATTCATCAGCCGAAAGTTAAGCATCACTGGAAAAATCATATGTTTACTTAATCTCTTCCAAAAAATCAATAAAATTAAAGTGCCTAGGGAAATAATAAGTTTACTCACACTGAACTTCCCAGCTACAGTACCAAGACTGCTAGGAAAGGAAATTAAGAAAACACCAAAAGTTACAATTGAGTAAAGATGTGTGACGGTGTCTCAGCTGAGGCTGAATTAGAGAAATGAGGCTTTCCTAAAAAGACAAGTTAAACATCAAGAATTGCTAAAAGCAAAGGACAGCCAGTCAGCATCAGCCAAAGTAACACAGAAAATTCAAAATCTRCCCAGCAAGCCCCATTTGAGAGATAATCAGTGAGCACAGTCCTCATCAAGAACAGTTTTAGGCCAAAAGGAGAGTTACTGTCACRTCTCTTTGTAATCATGCCTTCCTGTAAAACAATCCAAAATTATTTTTGCTCATTTTCCATTGTGCTATCTCTGCAAGCAAACAAAATGTGCTATTACACCAAATGCAGCATTCTTTGGTTTTAGATGAGCAGAAACTTTTGATGAGGTCTAACAATGAGCTTGGCAAGAGGGCAAGATCTACCTGAGTCCTAAAACGAGCAGGGTTTGGGCAGCGACCTTTCCTTCCCGCTGCAAGGCAAGAGGGGAGTGTCCCCTGGGGCTGATGTGCAGCACTCTGGGGTCGCTTCTGTGCCACCACCACCAGCTCTCACCTGCTCTCTGGCTGCCAGTGCTGGGTTACATGGATCTGCTGTGCATTCTCTATTAACTCTTTCGTCTCTATCTCATGGCCAAAAGCTTTCCTGAGCTCTGCAGCATGCAGATATCTTTAATTTCCTCTGAATTACTTTGCCTCAACCTGCCATAAAGTGGCTGAACCCTGTGGAGAATCCACTTTGTTGTTGTCCCATCACTGAGCAGCCAAATCCACCATGACATTTCCAGGTGCTTTTGAGCTCCACACTGGAATGCTATCAGATGTAGATAAGGTTGTTTTTTCAAACAACCAAAGCACCACATGTGGCCAGAGGCATGATTCAGGTGGGAAAGGCTGCTCTGTGTATGGATTTTACAGGGTCAAGGCATACTGGGCTTATGGCAAAAACTTTAGCTTGAAAAAATCTGCAAATGGAGCAATAGCACAACATCAAGCTGCTCTGATCATGTCTGAGATCAAAAGCAGCCATTTCAGCAATCTTTTCTACTGTCATTATAAGGGAAGTAAGCTCTTGCTCTCTCTGCTGCTACAAGACATAAAAGCCCATTAGGCAATTTTGTCTCATGGAGAAGAAAATCTAAAATTTTGACACAATCTTAACTCTGCTATGAAGCCAAATCCCACTAAATCCCCAACATATTCGTCAACTGATGGTAGATGATAAAACAAAAGTAAGATCAACAGGTGGGGAAAAAAACCCAAACTTTTTCATATTTTTTGATAATATCTTTCAATTGATTACAGGTAGTTATTTTTTGGGGGGGGGTTTAACTGCTATTGATATTTCACATGCATGGAATATTTTAGCAAGGATTTTATTATGGAGTCAAGTATTTGTCTACCTGCTACACATGAAGTAATCATTCAGCCCATTCAGTAATCATTCAACTCTAAATTCATTTACAGATTAAGAGAAAAAGAAACCAAAATCTACCAACAGAAAAATAGGGGGAATTTCTTACATTGCCCTTTTAAATGGCTGAATCTTTGGGAGTTTTTTTGACCATAAAGAAAACAGCAGAAAATATGTTGTCATGTTGGATTTAAACCCTGTGAAAGGGGAACTTAGACTCAATTTATTACATAGTGCTTTTACTTTATTGTGCAGGTGTGCTCAATAAATTAAAACGCTTGTTATGTGAATGGAACTTGTGGCACAACCCAGATTCAGGCTGTCAGCCAAATCCTTCCCTCTGTAAAGTTTCCTATGGAACTTCAGCTTCAGGGTGTTTGTATGCCCCAAACAGGGCATAGATGTGCTCAACATGCTATTAATGCCTGTTCTTTATCTCATGGATACATGATTCTGGGTGTGGTTTCATAAAAGATTTATCAGATAGGATCATTTCAACCTTGTTTTACAACCTAAGAAACTTTTTCTCTTCTCTTTATTACAGTAGCCTTCAATGAGGATTATAAAAGGATAACTTGGATAACTATTTCTTTCTAAACACCAGCAAGCCTCACTCTGGTGGTGTGTAGTTTATTCTGAGGCCTCACATGGATGGTCCATGCCCCATGGCCAGGAGTGTGCTTATTCCTGAACCAGATTTAGAGCAAGAGCCTGRGTTTGCAGAGAAAACTCAATGGTTCTACCACTTAAATCATAGTCATGCACTACAGAGTCTTTGTGGGCCAGACAACTTTTCATTTTAGAGCTCTTATTAGACCTCTGGGGTATCCAGAGCGGTGGCAGGAGAGGGGAGATGGGAGGATGTATGAAAGGAAGTAAAGGAACATCCAGGTCCCACTTTCTTGCGGCTTTCTGAATTTGTTTTCTCCTGCAGATTTTGCAAGCAATCTCCTTTTTGGTGCCTCACCTGAACTTCCTAGGCTTAGGCTCCCTGCAGGCTCTGCAGTTCACCTGAGGACAGCAAGAAATATCCTGGAGCTGCTTCTTGCATTGCTTTTTCAGATGGTAGCACATAGGCAATTTAATAGTTACAGAGCACTACAAGAAACATATCACAGTTTATACAAAGAATTGTGAACATGGCTGTAGCTCACTTTGGCTGTAGCCAAAAAGTTGCTTAGTTAAATCACTTAAAGAACACAAACCTGTAGCAAGCAACCATTTCTTCAAAAGATTCTAGATCATTACTCTCTGCTTCTGCCCCCAGTTGCAGCTGCTATTACCTCCTGCAATGTCATCTATATTTATTCCTTCACATCTTCCTCCATTTTCACATCTTGTCCTTCTAGTAATTGCATGAGAGAACCTGTGGAACCAGCGATTTATCCTGCTAGCTTTGATATCACTTTCAAATTCTGTCTCACAGCATAGGAAAATCTGACATTTTAATGATGCAGCTACCTTAAACTGCCCAGCAACTTTTCTCTAAAGTTGCTCTGTTTTGTACACCTGTGACACTCTTTATGTAAGGCAAGACATTAGAGTACATTTTAAAGCATTTGTCAGTTTGGTTCTAACTAGTCCTGCTTTTCTCTAAAACCGAAAATAGAGAGAGCTCTCGTGCAAGTTACTGGAGGAGAACTATATAATTTTAGGAAGCCACAGATCTATCTACAGCCAAACTAAATTTATCTCCCAGAAAGGGCATATCCCCCAGTCCTCTCACTACTTARAGAGGAAAGCCAAGCTTTTAAAAAGTTTATTCCTTCCTTGTACCTTTCTTTTGGCTCAATTATCTGATTGCTAAATTGATTTTGTAACAGACCCAAAGTACTATATGTTTCTTTTGCATCTGAATATCTCTTTTCCTCTTTGGATTGTCAATCTATGTAGGAGCATGCTGTGATCACAAATGATTTTTTCTTTCACTCATACAACTATTATTGTTAATGGTTTTCAGTTATTAACCTTGGGATTGCATCAACTTCAGAAGACTGATGGAAAAATTTTGCTCCAAAAGTCAAGATATAAACCAAGATGAGATCCAACTCAAATATTGGTATTGGAGACTGGCATGTTTATTYCACTGTCTACTTACATTAAAAAAGATAAGAATTCAAAAGCATTAAAAAATCCAGAACCAAAAATTAAACGGATTTTTTTCTGTTCTAAAAACCTTCAAGATTTCCAGTGTTTTCAAACTCCAGACGCAAATCTTCACACCAACATAGGCCTTTCCAAAAGTCTAATAGCACCCAATCTATATCCTAAACCTCCATATTAAGGTGTTTATATATGAACCAATATTTTATTTTCTACATAGTAGATATTATAAAACATTGTAATTAATAATGTACTTTAATACATGCTGCCATGCATTGAATCTTTCCTTGCAATCCTGAAATCAAGGGCTTAATTACCTGATATACCAGGCACTGGTTTTGTTGGTTTTTTTTTTTGAGTGAGGGTGTTTTCCTTTAACTAAACATCCATTGTGTTTTGATGTATTGGAATGACACAAGCTTTTTAAAACACTCTTTCATTAACGAGTCTGTATTAGTTACCACTACTATTTAGATGTCAAAAAGTTGGCTTTTGTCATTGGTAATAAAAATACTTCAGTGCATAAAATAACACTGRTTTTAAATGTTTCTAGTTTATTTTAATGTTATCATCAAGGCACATTTTCAGCTCATATTTTCCTCTTTTTAAATTACATCAATGTTTGTATGGCATTACATCTCCATTTCCATTACAAAAATTTTCTGTTGATTCTGACTTCCATATGAATAAATGAACTGCAATAATAAAAGCCAGCTGTTAGTGCTTCCACACTTTCATCTTTYTAATGAATATCCCAAAAAATAYGGGAGTGCCAAGCACCTCCTGCAAACTKACATCAGCAAACTGGGGTGATGAGATTTGTTTCTCATGGAAAAGGGCTTACATATTATTTAAATATTCATTAAACATACCAATCTTATTTGAAGCCTAGTCTTACACACAAAAATTATTAATCTGTATAGGAGAACTCTTCTTATAACCTGATTACTATGGTGGCTGTACCCATTTACATTTGTAAAAAATCCTTCTCCAAAACCCTTTTATACAAAAGCACTCTTACCAAAACTAAGCTGGTTCAAGAAGTTTTGCAATCTCCATTTGTAGTGTRCTGAACTTCTGTTTTCAGTCCTCAAATAGCTGAAAACTCTTCAACAATGGTGTCATTTCCTCTTTGATCAAATATTAAAGTGAGATCCCTTTGGAAAAGTACAGGAGTACCAGTAACTCACATGGAAGTGCATTCACATGATCCAGATGGTGATAGAGGAAGATTTATGAGGATGTAAAATATCAGCTAGCTCCATACAATATAAAGGTGAGGAAAATTTACAACTTCATTCTGAAATATTTTTACTTCTTGTTGTCTCTAAATAAAGAACGTCTACCTGCACTGGCAAAAAAACTAAAGTTTTCCTCTGTCTGAAAAAAGCCATTACTTTTTATCCATGAAAAGTAAAAAAAAAGTCAGCTAGGTAGTTAAATTTTGTAGTTATATGAACATTTGTATCTCATAGACACTGAAGAGGTTTTTTTGCTCAAATAACCTGGTCTACAAGATGCAAGTTCTCTGAGAACACAACATTTTACTCTGAATTGCACAAGCAATAGTTATCCTTTCTTAGCTGGAGATGCTACTGAAAAAGTAATTCCCAAAAATATCACAATCTGATACCTGAAGTGCAGCTAAAACCTACAGGGTGCTTCTGATAAGTCTAGAAACCAGAAAGTTCTTTAACTTATTCATGAGAATCTCCAGACTACCAAGAGAAGATTGATGCACACTAATACATAAGAAACATGAACCTACAGCCATCAGCCAAATTGGCTCTAAATTTGAGTAGCTTTGTTTGTATTCCACTATATATATTTATTAAGTTATATTTTCTTCACTGTAAGTCACATCAGGGTTTCTGCAGGAACATAGGCTGCACACTGTTATATTGACATTTACTGTCAGTTTTATTTGCAGTTTTATGTGTGCCATTTCAGATACTTGCTCTATTTCTAATTATTTTCCAACACAATATTTGTGTCATGGTGCCCTTGCCAGAACAATTCTTATTCTAAAAATGGGAATTTAAATCAAATATTCTATTTGATTTATGCCGTCTCAGATGTGACTGATGGAAGCTCCAATGGTGGGTAATACTTCACATCATGCGGTGCATCTCTTATGAGCACAGCACATGTTTCTCACATATTATGTACTGTAAATACTGCCAAATAAAATTTGCTGGACCTGTCAGCAAAGAATGAAATAAAATTCCTCAGTGATGGCAGTTCAAATGTTCCATTTAGGTAGTCAGCACCACTTACCTGGGAGCTATTTAACTACATTTGCTTGCATATCAAGCAGAAATCAAGAAACTTTGAAGTTATTTGTTAACTTCACAGTAACAGACACAAAGAATATCCAGGAGGAGCAAAATCAGCAAAGCCTTGTTGGAGGCAAACAGCTCAGCCTCTTCCAGCACTCAGGCTGCAGCACTCCCATTCTCACCAAGCAGTAATTATCCTCCAAGCCCAGCAGCAGTTAAAAATTGGCAACAACAAGCACTACATTTATAAATGCTTGAATYTTTTTCATTGTGTAGTTACTGAACTGAGTGAGAGCTGGAAGTCTTGAAAACATGAGGCTAAATACTTGATACAGCCCTCAGAAAAGGTTGTCCAACTTTATGTAACCATGATATATACACTTCAACAAGAGAGGGGTTTGGCCTTGACAGGACTGGTTTTGTTGCAGAAACTCGAGTGCTGATGTTTGTTTTCTAAAGTTTAAAAATTACAACTGTTTTAACAAAGATGTATTTACCATGGAGAAAGCATCCAAAAATGCAGAAATACAGTAAATAAAGGTGTAAGAGTTTTCACTGATGATACTGAAGTATTTCAGYGTGCTAAAAAGGAGAGCTGGCTGAAAAAATACTGCAAGAGGACCTCAAAATACTGAGCAATAAATATTAAAAGCAAAAAAATAGCAATGCACTTAAAGGCAAAGAAGCCCTAACTGCACAAAGGCAGTGAAAGACTCATGAAAGAGGAAATAGCTGAACGTCCAAAATTACCAAGTAGTGCTCAAAGCCTCAATTTAAGGAAAGGATTAAAAAAAAAAAAACAGCTAAAAAATCCTTGTTATTGTTGTGCATGGACCAGCAAACTGCCTGCAATCAAACTGCTGGGAAAGGAAAACAGATTAGGACTTTCTAAAATCTAAAAGAAATGGCTGCAGAGRTGTGGTGGATATCTTCATAAGTTTTAATGTGAAATAGCTAATCTTAGATGGAAAGTTTAAAGTAAAGAAGTGGCAGAACTTAATCACACCTACTGTAATTAAATGCTATTAATAATTGCCTCAAGATTGGTGCAGATAGCAGCACTTTACCTAAGTTCAAGAAGTGGCAAGATAAACTCAGAGAAGAAAAACATCCCCTGGTGCTTATTGAACTCAAATGTGACAGTTCTGACWGAGCCTCTCATTAGCCTGAGGAAAGCCAGAGAATTTGATGCTACCTGGGTAGTAAAGTTTTAAAAGTTATGCAAAATAATACAATAACTATCAATTTAATAAGAATACAGTGCTAAAAATTTTAAGTAAAAAATGAGACAGTAACACCAGAAGATGTTGTGATGTAACATATGCACACAAAACATAATAAAATATATTAAAGACATAACTGAGAGTCATTGGCAAACTCTCTATCTGTTTTCAAGGCAATCTACTCTGTAAGGAAAGTTTTTTTTCTCAAAGAAATTTCAAAGAAGCTTTCAGTAGAATTTAGTTAGTGAGATAAAATCCACATTACCTTAATTTGCTCTATTTTTAAACTGCAGCAASAACATAATGAAGCATAGATTATACCCTCTAATTCCCTAAAGTGGGTAAACAATGGTTACAGCTGAATGTCAGGAATTTTGGAGAAGGCAGTTTGAAGTACAGATTGTTTCATCAGATCCCACTCATTTAAGCCATTAGGATCCTTAGGAGTAGCTACCAGATGTGTTCATCCATCCATGAAGGTTATCACAGCACCCTCTCAGATGAACACCTGAAACAATCAATGAAATCCAAACATCACCTCCTTAAACCCCAATCCTCAGCCTGTTAAAGCCATAGGCAGATATGCCAGAATTTAAGGCATGGAGAGCTGGTACCCAAATAATTTGGGGTTAGTATTTTCCTTTCTTTCACTTGACATTCCTTCTGTTAGCTGCTGCCCTAGAGACAGGACACTAGATCCAGCTGCTCTTTGGTGGGATGCAGCACAGGTGCACCCATACTGAGCAGTCAGTTTTCAGTTTTATGTTACCTTATTGCACAGTCTTTATATTAATAAGCAAAATACCACCAGCCCCATTCCCCACATTTTTAATGATATTGCTTAGCAAGGAGAATATCTCATCACTTAGGAGAAAGAAATGGAGGAGAGGAATACAGGCTTTAGTTTCCTTAAAACCACATCATAGTTGAAATGTTGCCAAGTACCCCTTTAATTTCTTTTACTATTAACATTTTGTTCTCTCCTTCTTGCTCCTTTGTCTTTAAACCTTTAAAATCCTGCCTTGGATATCCCAGTGCATAGGGATATCTCTGGGAGCCGGGTCTCTGTACCTGCTGTGGGCACTGAAGCTGTACCAGGTAACCCATGCAAGGAACTTTAATGTGGGTTTCCTCTCTGAGGGGAGGGTCAGGCTGCTAAAGCCAGTGTTAAAGCCATTTTTCCTGTGTAAAATGTGAAAGTAGACAAAGATTAATCAGTGCCATGTCACAAGTGCTGGCAAACCTTCATTAATAAAATCAGCAAACACATTAGAAACATTCTGTATTCTAAATGGAGCACAGCAGACTATCCAAAGGATACCAAGAGGCCAAGGGACTGCCACTCAATTGTCCTGCATGCAGCAGTTTGCACTTACTAGTAAAGAATTGCACTCAAAATCCCCAGCTCTGTACTGGAATTCAATATTTTCATCCCACCATTTTTTAGGCATGTGTGGGTATTGTAAAAAGAGAATCAAAGAGAACTCTGAGATTGGTTTCCCTAATGGGGAAGGCAGGGCAGCAAAATTTTCCAGTGGTAGAGATGATATTTTCAAAAATAATACAGTTATGTATTGTGGTGCTCTGCAACAGGTCCAAATACACACACTTATTGAAATTAAAGTAATTCATCACATTGATCTAAATGACAAAGATGAATCAAAGAAAAAAGAAATCCTTACATCTTCCTGGAAATAGCAACAAAGCAAAACAGAAACCACTTCTATATATAAAGCATTGATCAATATGATTTGTGGGAGGCTAATATACTTGACTGTCTAGTCTAGATTTCCATTTGTATTAAAGAGGAAACTTTTCTGGCCTGCAGRAAAGTGCAATTATAGGCTAGAGGCTCTCATCATATGTTTTAGAGCGTAGAATGTTATCATTTAGGTATTTCTATCAGTGACAGCAGTAATACTACTGACATATGGTTAGAGAACAGAAGGCTACTTTTTTAAYTCAAGGTATTGTCTGGTCAAATGGTTTCAGTTATAAATGATTTACAGGGCTGTTACCATGAGCAGATTACTCTGCCACACCTTCCTGAGAAAGCCCTCCACAGTGACATCCACACACCTTGTGAGCTCCACAAGGATGCTGTGCCATAACCCTGCTGCTGTAACAGTGCAGAGGATTTATTGGCTCTCTGTGAATCCCCAGGTGAATTGTAGGCCAGTGACCTGTGAGGAGATCATCACCCTGTGGTKCCTCTCAGTTCCTTTAGAGCAGAAACTGCCATAAAGACTCTTCCTCTTACAGAATGCTATGTGTGACRCCAAGGAAATGCTGAGGGCATTAGGTTTCCCCTGACTTGCTGATCYATTAAAAAATTATCATCTATCACAATTCTATTCCTTGCAGTGTTTTTTCTATTTCAAAAGAAACACCCCCCAAAGAAGCTTGGCTTTTCMAATCCCTGTTCTGTGCTTACTGGAGAATAGAAAAGGCCCTTGTTTCCCTTTTATTGTGGCAAAGAGGGAGATGATCACATTGTCCTTCCAGAGACAACAGTGAAGCTATTAATAGCTATGCTTGACAACCCATGCTCCAAAACACCCCCTCCAAAGCAAAGGTTCAAGCATGACCTTTAATTCTCCCAATATCAGGAGCAAAAAAGACCTTTCCAGAAATACTTAGCCCAGTGGCACTCATTTTATATCAGCCCTTGCTCATTCAAGCTTCTTGAATACATCTGGAGGGTCCTTCAACAAGTTTTTGACACTATTTATGGARCCCTTCCGACAGCTCATTAGGGGAATTCATGAGCTTTCCCAAACATGCCTAGAGACTCGTGTTCACTCAGGGTTCAGAGTTAGCTAACAGATTGCTGCAGCTCTAATTAAAATGTAAAGTCATTCTAAGCACACAACCTTTGGCAAATCAAATGCACCAACTGATTAAAGACAAAAAATTGTTTCGATTGTAAGAATTGTTTGCCAAAATATTATGTTTGCTCCTAATGGAAATGAGCAACAAATTTATATCACACAGGAGCGAAAAGCTGAGTGGAAAAAGGGCAGTTTTAGCTAGTGACAGCGTATGAAAGAGACTCCTTGTTGTGGTGAAGAGATTATTAAAACACATTTTTATCACAAACTGCCRTGATCTCTGGATGGAATTTCTAATGAAGCACACATTTTAGCCTTCTGATAATATTATTGCTGTTAAAAGTGTTTCAATGAAATCCCAAAGCACGGCAATAATTGCAATGCTTCACAGGGAAGTGATTTCCAAACCCAAAATTGAGGTCAAAGGCCCACAACATTCTCACTAATACCAAACATTTCTCTCCATATGATTTCAACGTAACTTATAGCTGTACATCTCATATCCACTCCAAGCAGGGGGAGTAATTTCACTATATATTAGCTTCAATTGAAATGGCAGCTTCTACAAATATTTGTTGCCCTAAAGAGGTTGAAAGAAACAAAGAAAACAGAGACAGCATTTTCAGGAAAGGTTTAAGCATAGTAGAACAGAGCTGTGTGGTTGTTATTATTGAGACCAAGCTCATGTTCACTACTTGAATACCAAGCTCACTTTTATTTCCAAATATACTGGGAGACACATATGGCAAAAATACAYCATTGTGTAGAATTCTGTATAGGTACTTCCCTATTACAAAAAAATATCAAGAGCATTTACATTAAAAAAATAAGCTTTATAAAAATGTATACAAGAAACAGGCATAATAGAAAGAAAAATATGAGCAACAAACAAAAATAATAGAAGATTCTCTTCAGAGTCTCTATAAAAATCCACAGAAACTCACCTGTCTCATGGGCTACCTTTAAAACAGCATGAACCTAAAATCTGTCTCATATACTGACTTAGCTGTTGAGGAAATACATGTACATGACTGATTCATTCTTGTAAAGTGAAAGTCCTATTAAGAAAGCAGATACATCACTGCAAACTTCCACATTTGTTAGAAAAAGTGCAAAAAACATGCCACATATTTTAGAACACCCAACATTTTATTTCTAGCATAAGAATAATCTGTAKTTTATGGTCTTCCTTCACTGTTTCTCTGCTTCTCTTCACTTCCTCCAACAACAGAGGAGACTAATGAGATTGGTGCTGTCAGAAAGCAGCAGAATTGAGTCTCTTTCTCACCACTGGCTCCCTCTCTTGAGGACTCAATGAATTAGGGTCTCATCAGCTCATAAATATGAGGATGCAGAGGGTGACCAGTGATGCACCACCCAAGGTCTGCAGCAGCTGATGTGAAAAACAGTTTTGCCTTGTTCCAGCACTAAAGAAATCTACGGGATTAGACTTGTGTCACTTGCAAAGSTTCACAGTCAAAGTTCTCTCTCTTATGTGCCAATGAATACAATGCAAAGCACATTTTCCCTTCCAAAAACTCATGTTACAGCAACTTCCAGATGAGAGCTGCTCTCACACAGCTAATGCATGGCACAAACACCAGCTGCTTAGCAGCACATGCTGCAAATAACTCATGAAATCCATATTCTTGGTCTTACATCCAGTGAACAAGCTGACAAAGGAATTTTCTCTGATTTAAGGATTTCCCTCCCTCTGAATTGATGGCTTGAAACACATTGATCCTCAGACTTTTAAGCAGATGCTTAAATTTCAGTGTTGCACTAAAATACGTCAASTCCAATGGGACATAACTGAGGCTGCAGCCAGGAAAAGGGCTCTGAGTGAGCAGGGAGAAGCAGTCCTGGAAAAATTAGCRCAACAACATTCACCAGCATGGGCACAACACCAACTGCATTTCTATCTGCACTCTCAAGCTGGTGACTCCTTTGTTGACTWGTTAAAATAAGACAGGGAGAAGTTACTTTTTTCATGAAAAAAAATTTGTAAATCAGAAATTCTGCATGGAGAAAAACAGGTTTGAGAGGCTTCATGACTGATTCTCAGCAGGGAGATGAGTTACTGGTGGCCCAGCTCTAACTACTGTCAGTGCCCTTCACACATAGGTGTTACTCWGCTGTTTGTGTCATATTGTAAAAGAAACAAATAAATTCTTCACTTGAAAACTAAACAAAAAATAAAACTCATTAAATTTTCTGGTTARGAGTGTTAGCATTCCTTTGCCTGCCTTCCCTCCTCTTTAAGATCTSCCATGAAAATGCAAATCTATGTATAACTGTGTATTGTGAAAATGTGCTCCAATGGGTGTTTAACCAGCCTGCCTCTGCAGCCCTGAAACTCTGTGACTTGTCAGCATATCCTTCCAGCATTGAACTCAGTGATGTTCCTCAGTTCAGCAAATATTTTATTCTTCTCCAGTGTCAGAAAATAGGTGAGCATAACAATAAGTTTATAATATTTTCAGTACAAGTGGCCTTTTATCTCTCACTTCTTTCCTTGTATTCTTTTACATGTGTTATATWATCAGGAGATGAAGTCATTTCTCTTGTAAATAAACATTTCTGCATTTATTTTTCTAAAGGTGYTTTTCAGGGTCTTACATGGGTTTTTCTGTAACTGCATTTCAATTAATCTTTGTGAACACTAGGGAAAATGAAACTTGGGTTTGAGATGTTTAATTTCTTTTCATCCCTGTCCTTCACTTCCTGAGGGCTGCCATGCATTCACACAGAATGGAGAGGGGCTACAAGGATAAAATTCCATTCAGGCAGATGCTGATGAGCTGCATGACAATGAAATTGCTGTAGCCTCCCTGCACACCTCTCAAAGGCTCTTCTTGCATTGCTCTTACATAACCCATGTCTTTCTTTTCTGAAATATTTGACTTGGATTCTACTTCTGGGGAACCACAGGGGTGGGAGGGCAGTAACAACTCCAATTCAGATTTGYTTAATGTACCATGGGAGACAATTCTCCATTATTGTCAAAAAGGCTTTGTTCAGACCTCAGGTGTGTAAGACAAGAGGGAAACAGARCCCCAGTGCGTGTCACTGTGAATGAGCATTCAGTTCTGGGAGGAACTGGATGGATTTGAGGATAAGGTTGGATAATAGATGGAAGGACCATGTTTAACCCCAGTCCATGACTGCTCTCAGCTGAGAATTTGGATATCCTCACACATTCAAAATACTCAGGACCACAGACCTTCCTGAAGCTACTTCATCCCAGATTCAGAAGAAGCAGAGTTCCTTAGGATTTGTCATTACAAGCAGAAAAGCCTGGTCCCATGCCCCAAGAGCCTGAACCCCTGGCTGTGGCACCAGCCCCATAATTTGCTGATTCTCCAGACTGGACAAGCCCTTTCAAACCCCTTCACTTTGCCTGGGAGGACTGATAAAAACATTGCCTGCCCTCTGGATCCTCTGCTCTTCAGAGCAKTCCCTGGGCATGTCTAACCTCACTTTAGGGTGAGAGCTGGGCCAGGGAATCTGATAAACTACACCTAATAGGGTACCTGACCCTTAGAGCTGCAAATGCTCTCCCTCCCTTTTCCCTCTTTCTTTTATTTTTAAAAAGTTCATAGGAACATTTATYCCAGCCTCTGAACATAATCACTGAGTTTCATAAAGAACAAGATTCCCACAAGGCCTCATAAAAGTTATTCTCAGTATTACAGCTCTACTTCAAACAGGAAAAAAAGCCATTTTACAATAACCTTGCTGTCACAAAGTGCTTACAGCCAGGGTGTTCACTGGGAATAATCCATAATAAAAAGGAACCCTTTGGGACTGTCTGTCCAATTGCCACATATAAAACAAAGCAGAAAATAAAGTGCTGAATGTTTAACTGTACCTCCAGCTACTGACACCCGCAGTGTCAAAAATAAGGGAAGGAATAAAAAGATAGTCTAATTAGATAGCACTATCTGAAGCGCTGCTCTTAGAGGGTTTTATTTGCTTTACATCACATATTTTAGTTCCAATTTCTTCTTTCTTTTTTTTTGTGCCTTTTTTTTGGTTTTGTGGGCTTTTTTGTTTGTTTGTTTGTTTGAAGGGGTTTTGTCTCAAGTTATCCCTATTTCCAATACACTCTGAACAACTTTGCACTAATACAGATCCTTTGTAATCCATGTGGAATTTAGCATGTGCAAATGCTGGGCAGGTGGCGGGGAGCARGGGAGAGGGACCTTGAATGCTGAAGTGAAAGAGCCCAAATAAACCCTCACAGTTCTAATCCTCTCAAACTTTGTGGCTGTTGTACCCCTGAAGAGAAACATCATTTTACTTCAATTCTGTGCTTTTTAAAAACAGGTACATMTGTAAAGAGACATGACTCTCCAAAAGCCAAATCCATAGAGGATATAAAGTTAAAAAATYCATAAAGCTCTATTATTTTTTTTTAACATCAGCTGGCAACTTCATCTTAGGTTGACCTCATTCTGACACTACTTTTTGCTCTTAAAACCAGGTGCTTTTATTAATTTGCATAATGGGAAGGCTCCTTCCTGCCTCCTGTGAATCTTTATGGATTGCCCTCTTATGACTTTTCTGTGAGCACATCAATGGTGAGCAGCTACTGTGGCATCTGGCTAAACCACATTCTATTAATTACCATATTCCACAAACTTCTTCCTGTGCTAAATGCATTTTGTGTGCACATCAACAAACCTCTGTGCTCTAGGAAMTTCTCAGCAAGCACCTCATCTGTAGGGGATCCATCTGATGCTGGCACAACCAGCACTGAACCTGAGACTTTTCCTCCTCACACACTCTAAAGTCATGAGAGCAAGCCTAGGGTAGCAATGCACCAAGGATTACATTGTTGTTATTATTAGGAAAGATCAGGATGGTACTGATAGCAAGAGAGGGAGAAATATGAGCCAAAACCAAGCCTTTGGAAAGATGAGAAATGCACATATTTTTAAACTCTTAACGCATTTATATTTCTTATATGGAGGGGCTGTTTCACCACTTCATTGTTCCTACTAATSAGACTCTCCTCAAATTTTAAAATTACAGCTCACAAATTCTAATTTTTGGTCAAGTTCTGAATCTTTCTCTATCTCATTCMTTCTGTTAGAAATAGCTGGACAAACCTTGTGCAAATGGAAAATAACCATGTGAGATGATGACTTCCAGAAATTCCCCAACCACTGTGTAATTTAATCTTCAGAATAAAATTACCTTTATTTCCATATTGCAAGATAGTGTAATAAAATGCATATTTCCATGAGCTTATGCTTTAAAAAGAAACTAAGTACATTGATGAATATGCTTTTCATTCTTTTTAATAATCAGATTATGATCACACAAGCCGCTGCAGAGTTTGGATGACGATGTAATAATTCATCCATGGCACTGTCAATGACACTTGGCTTTTGGCCTCATGCTTAAACCACATTAGCTATAAATTACTATTTTACAATTCATGCCTTGTTGCTTAAGAAAGAAATTATTGGAGCATAATAACTGTAAAATTGTATTCAACTACTGGTTTTATTCACTCAGTCAAGTATTTTCAGCACCCTTCCAATTAATGCTTGGATCAAAAAATGAAGTAAGGGGATAATATGTACTTGAGAATTTTTGATATTCACTACCAYTGTCTTTTTAAGAGGCCAGGGAATCACACAATAGAGAGAAATGCTAGATGGGATTTATGGCAGTTGTACAGAAAAAAAAAATTGCTGCCTATAATAGACATTTCTGGCACTGAATAAACATCAGCTAAAAGATGATATTTAACAGTCTGTTACAGCTTTCTATAGAAAGATTTTTCCTGTGCTTGAGAAACAAAGGCTGTCAGAAAACTGCTAACTGCAATATGTCTGACCATATCAAGTAAGAAAACAAAAAATCAAACTTTYTGTGAAAACATTTACAATAGAGCAGCCTTGTAAAGTAACTTGGGTTGCTTAATTTCAGTAAACTATTTCAATTCATTATCAGCAGTGATTTATACCTGTAGGACACGCTGTCCTAGTGAGCCATATCTGCCATTGGGAGAAGCAATGTGGACAAACGTGGAATGGCTAAATATAAGCAGAAAGAGCTTAAAATCATTACAGATAGACAAGGAACAAGAAATTACACCTGACCCCATTTTTAAAGGATATGCCTACAAAAGTGATGCTGTGAATTTCAGAGTGTGATGTGAAACCAGCTTTCTGCAAGTACCTGTTCAGTACTCAAAAACTCTTTAGCTAAGGAGCACAGAATAGAGAAGATCTCATCCAGACAAGGGTGAACAAAGTGTTCTGCTCTTCTTGGCCTCTCAGTTCAGGAATTCAGCAGAAGACACCAGCAGACTGCCATTAAACTTCAGGGAATATTTCCTCTGGGAAGACAATGCTGCTTATGGATTTTTTGTTTTTCCTAGCATGACACKGTTCTTTTCTCTTTCAGCAGCAGCTAAAAAAGTTTAATACTTCAAGCTGTCTGACTCTTTCTTCCTCAATTATGTTATTAAATTATTGCAGCTATCAGCAAAGTGTGAAATAAAAATTGCTGGATTGTACTGCACACAATGTTTTCAAAAGACAGTTTGCAGCAGTATCTCTACCATATTTTGCACCTCTGCCTAGGAAATCTTGCTACTGCAGGTGACAGTGACATATTAAACCTGAGAATTCACTAAGATCAGAATGAAAATGATGAGGAAAACATGGCAGAGCTGCAATTGCAAGCAAACAGAAACAATTTGTCCAGTGTTTGACAAAGTCTTCCTGCTCTCTGACCATACTCACATGATTTAGCAATGCAGCTGCACACTCAGGTAGAGATTCTGCAAGGCACCATCCTTTACGTTCAGAGTATTTGGAATAATGAACATCCTTCTCCAAAGYTGAACTGGAATAAATCCTAAGCAAAATTAAGTGATTCTGGATAAAARCATGCTGTGCTGTTCAGGCAGCAAAGGAGAATTTCAAGTCTGAAAAATTTTATTTACCAGAATACTGGAATTTAAAAACAATTAAAGATCAGAAGAACAGTACAGATAGAAGGAGTAGAACCATCTTTCTGTGTGTGAGGCTGATCACAAATTCATCCTAACAAATCCCTTCATATTTCATTCCAAACTTTTTACATGTTTGGTCACACCCCTWCAGATGTTCACCTTTATTCCTTACAGTGTTGATATATTATCAAACAGAAGGTATAGAAAAATATAAACCCATTTTTTAAATCTTTTCCAGCTAGCATTTAAGCAAAAGCAATCTCCCTCCCCAAGACACTCCAAACCACACAAAATAAAACAAGCAACTTCCCCCCCAAATGAAACAAAATACCCCCCACAAAAACCAACCAWACAACAACAAATCAAAAAATAACTCCACAAATTTTATATCCTAGAGAACAAAAAAGGCCTTCTCTTAAAACAATTATGTATTTTTTTTTCTTGGAAAATTTGATAAATGCTCTTTAAGTAAAATTTTCTTTCAAGCTAGGTTAAAGGATTGAGGTAGGAAATATCCATATAGGAGCCACATAGTTCTATAATTAATGCAACCAGACTCATGGCATTATTTCATATCTCAGATGATAATATGTCAAATAAGCTCCTATTATTCCAGCATCACTTCTTATTCTGCAGAATTCTGGGGTTTCATTAATCATGCTGAAGTGCAGCAATTATTTTTGAAATGTCTCCTGTGCAGTAAAATTGTTTTTTACTCTATCTTGCTATTTTTTACTCTTATGCTTAAACTATTTTCTATTTTCACACCTGGAGCTTTTGCCTTCATTTTCATGTCCTTTGCCAGTCTTTGTTCACAGTGGCAAAGCAGCCTCCTCATTTCCCCTGTTACAGCTCTGACACGGAGCAATCATTCATGTCACAGCATATTGAGTTTATTTACACACAACTGTACCACATCAAGCTTTCCATTATCCTACAGCAGTGATCTCAGCACAAGCACAGGCAGCTGATAATGATGATATCCAGAGARTTTCCCCTCTATTTCAGAGCACAAACTTCCTTTTGGCAGCTCACTGTGATCATTCAGGGCAATATCAAGGTTTCTGCCTCACACACAAGATTCCTCTTCTCATAAAAGCATGACAGGAGATTCTGTCTATGCCACCTATCACCCATGAGGCGCTTGCAGCTGACTCATAAGTGATACCTCTGGAATGTGAATATGACAAATATCAGACAACCCCCAGGAAATGACCTGCATTATAACCCAGRGATATCAGAGTCCTACATCTGCAGCCACACACTGACTTCACTGAGGGTMCCTTTTCTCTTCTCTCTATTCATTCAATTCCCCTAACAGTGTGATGAGAGCTGCCTCACAAAACAACTTTTGGGAGAMTTGGAAGCCTGAATGGAACAGCACTTCCACATGAGAAGAGATCAAGGCTGTGCTGGCTGTAGAGGGTTGTGCTGGTTGTGCAGAAAATGCAGCAAAGGTTTTGAACTGGAACAGGCAGGAGGAGAACCCCAGCTCCTGAGTTTGCAGATCAAGGCCATCGTGGCACAGCACAATGTTGGAAAGAAAACATGTAATAATTCGAATTCAACTCAATTGGTTTATAGATCTTCTCAGGGGTGATCTCTCCCACTACATCTACTCCCTCTGGACTCCTTGGATTTAGGGTCACAGAGAATTTTTAAATTTTGTGAATTTAAGGGAGYTTGAATGATCATATCATGAATGATCACCAACCTCCTCAGCACCAGCCTCACCTAAGCAATCTGATTAAACAAACCCACTGCAATCATCCATGGAAGAGAGCATCACATGACAATAGCATCAGGAGTATSTAAGTCTCAATGGCATTATAAAATTACCTGGTCCTTTGAAGCCTTAAAATGCCAGTAGCAGAGTGAAAAAGACACAAAAAGTGAAAAAAAAATCCCCTTTGTCAGTGTAAGCTCATTGAAATTCTGTGTATCTCCTGAACACTTAACCAGCAATTATATTTTKATTATTATTATTATTTTGCATATATACATATCTTATTACTATTTCTGACTACTTAATGAATTCGCTTATTAACATATTCCAGAGTTTTTCAAACACAAGGAACTGTCCTTCCCTTACACAAGAACCAAACCCAGTCACAGTTTCTGCCTGGGACAGGAATCTTTGGTCTATGTTTTACATTAAGATGCAACAAATGAGATGGTAATCAGAATATCATCTCACTAAATACATCCAGAATTACTGCTTGGTGATTTGCTGTATCATTCTGTCCAGTGTCTTGTGCTTTCCAAATAACACATAATTTGACAATTACAGGAATTACATCCAAGTCCTTTTTGCCTTTCTAAAAGTTATCAGGCATAAAGACTGCAATTAAAAAAAAACAATTTATGCAGATATTAAATTGCAGATACATTCASTATTCCAAAAACACATGAAAAAAGAAAAAATACAAATCTGACAAACCAGAAGTCAATAATGAATAAAAATAAGGATTGACCCTTCATGTAGAGAGTGTGAGGATGTAATGTTTGTGTTGAGGAATAGCTAACATGACAGGAGTCATAGACMTTYGCTTGTTAGCTGACCAAAAGCTGGAAAAGTACCGAACCCAGCTMATCTGAGTTTGTGCACCTGCAAAACATCGTGTCCTTGGGCAYAGCTGTAGTACGATRACAAGTAGACAGAGAGACGTGAGAAAAAGCAGATGTAACTCCTTTGGAATGAAGAAGAGTTGATATTATAGTATAACCAAKRGACTGCTTAGCTTTAGAAYATGTATGARYWTATTACTTSTTGTGTATAAAGTCTGGTGCTCGAAATGAATAAAGCTTTCTGGACACYCATATTGAGCGTGTGAAGTTTTCCCTGCACYGGAAAAATGGCCCACCAYAACATGTTTGCTGGAGGCTCCTCAGGTRAAAATGTATCTGARGAAACAGGAATRTGAGTTGAGGGGTAAAGGAAAAGGCTACTAAATTGTAAYAGTGYAATTGTATTAGCTGAAAAGAGTGGTTGTGTTGGAGAATGTAGGATATTTGCTCAGTAAGATGAAAAGGAAGTCAATGGGGATATGGGGTAAGGGTGTTTCAGTTTTGCTCAGCACTGGGGGMAGCCCAGCAGCTCTGCTGCAGCAGCAGCACTTTGCAGCCAGCATTGCATCCCTGCACCACCTGCTCCTGAATCCTGGAGCAACACACACCAAATTCACTCATCCCCCCATGCATACATTCTTGTCCTCTTGTAAAATACCAAATACATTTTTACTTCTTCATTTTCTAACAATGCATGATAATAAATAAAAGGCCAAAAATTACTTAAAGATATTAAATCTTTAAAAGTATCTTTAAAAGAGAAGTAATCTTCATTTTACTCTTTTTCCAGCATATCACAATTCCCTCCTCCTCTGATAATTCCATTGCCTTTTTAAAAAATAATACATTGCCAAAGAAATCAAAGTGCACCATTGCAAACTGACTGAAATTAGTTATAGAAGACTTTTTGCAGTATTGTATTTATGTCATTATTCCCAAAATCATTGACCCAGGAATTCTCTGCTCCCTCTTTTTTTTTGCCTTATCTACATTCCAGAGTGTAGATTAAGCCAAGCTCTCAGTCTTCTGTGACCAAAGTGCAATAAAAAGCAACAACTGAATTTGAAATATTTATTAGAAGTGYAGAGAATGAGAAGAGAAAAGCAACCAAGGGAAAAGAAGCAGCAAAAGAGCATTGGACAAGGTTACTTAAACTGCCAATTAATGTTCAAAAATAACCTCAGCAATAAGCACAAACATGACAGGCCTGACAAAGAGTAAGGCTGCAGCCTTAATGAATACTTGATATCAAGTGCAGCAGCCAGCAAGTAGCTTTCTCCCCCCAGGATTTCCTCTATGGAACAATGCATTTTTCCTCACTTTTCCTGAGCAGGCACTAAACATCCCAGGCAAAGGCTCAAAGTTCAGAGGAGGGAGCAGTTTTGGGTGGGCACTGGGAGCCAGGATGGTGTTGGGGGGTGGCATGAGGCAGACAGGGCTGTGCATCCCCCTTGGTGACAGGAGATTCTCTGCAGCCCCACATTTACAGCTCTGCCCTCGCTCTGCTGYGTCCCTCAGCCCCTTCTGCCCCTTCAACACCTTCCTCTGTTCAGACAAGAAGTTCTTTTGTAGGTATTTTACAAACATGCAATARAAAGTTCCTAGCCCAACAGAGGCTAGAGGTCTTGAGGCAGAAAATGCAGAAAAATGGAAACAAATGCAGAAAATAGAAAAAATGCAGAAACATCAACCCTTTGTGAGACTGTTTCCTTGCCACTGCTGTGGGGASCTGCTCTGAGATAAATGGCTGGTGCATCCTGTGCTTTTCACACACTCCTCTCCAGCTGGAACAGGAAGGAGCCACTGCTTCCAGTGACAAACTTTCACACAGTCAGAAGGGCAAAGCTCTCTTGATCTTGATTTTCAGTACAAATACAGAACACCCAGTGCAAACAACTCAATAACTATTTAGTGCAGTACAACACCAGTCAGCTTTAGATCTGGTTTTCTCTTAATTGTCTGCCTGATTAATTACATGCCTTTTCCCCCACCAGCATCATGTGTTTGAACACTGGGTTGAATTGTGACTTYATCTAACGAGCCATAAATTCTGTCTTTTATAATATATCAGTTTCTGCCTCTGGGCTTCTGTTACCTGACACAAACTTGTCCTATTATTATTTCTGTGAAATCCTTCACAGTTTATAGCTCACTTTCAACAACATTTCACTAACTGTCTCCTATTTGAAATGGCTGTCTTCCCTAACAGTATCATTCATAATTTAAAGTCTGTTTTTTAAAGAAATTCAATTACCACCCTGTTGAAATATTTTCTATATAAAAAGAGAAAATACTTAATAAGCAAAAAGAGCTAATTAAATGAAGCTGTGCTTCATTTTAGAAAAGTAAYAACTGATTTTGGATCTCTGCATTAACTTTTAAAAAGAGACTTAAATTAATGTTTCCCAAGTTCTTTTTCACCTGAAGATATAGCAAGAATTTCAAAAAGCTCAGAGACTTGTCTCTTTAAAATCAAAACAGGAAAATTCTTGCCCTGGGGCTCCTAAGTCACTTTTGAAATGTGACAGTGTTGAAAAGAATACAAATTGCTTCTTAAAGAGTTTGAAGTTGTTGATGGATCAAGAGTTGGAATTAAAGACAAAGAGGGTAATGACAGTTTATTATTATTTATTAATTTGTTGCTTGGAAAAAAGAAAATCTATTGGTTAAAGATCTTTCTGAAAGCACTCAAGTAAATGGATGGAAGTGATGGGAACAACTGAGGAGCACACTTCATTTGAAACAAATTTCATGTATTTGAGCCTCTCTCCTACTCAAAAAATGACTTTGATAATGCTTGAACTTACACAGTGGAGTTTGGGCAATGATTCTAATTCTTGCYCTTCACATAGATAACTCTTYCAAGATGCTTTTATGAGAAAGATCWGCTGAAAAACTCATGGATCCTCAAAAGCTGCTCCCCTTTGCTTTCTGCCTAGATGAAAATAATTTTCTAATTTTCAGGAAGAGCTAGGAGCTTTCCAGAGCTTACACGTCCTTGAAATTTTGTTCAAAGGGAAATTAAAACTGCTAAATGTCCATTATGTGGCATATAATTGATAGGTATTASRTATATTAAAATAAATATATTAGGCATATTAAAACTMTCAAATTTTGCATTTGTTGCTTATAAATAAGAAAACACTTTTTTTCCCCTGGGCTCRCATCTATCACAAGTTGCATATAAATTAAATCAAAAGTCATTTCCACATTTTTGTGACGCCCCTGGATCGTTCTAAGACCTGTCTGTCCCAACAACACAAAAGTGCAATGCAGTGAGGTGTGCAAAAAGAGAGTTCCTCCAGGCTATCACACACTAATCCYTTTTGGATACTTTGCGAATAAAAGGGAGTGTTAAATATAGGCATTTCCATTTTAAAAATGTAAAATAAAAAATAAATATTGTTTTAAAAAAAAWWTTTTTTAAATGTAACATAGCCACAACATCTAAACTTGAAATTATATTCTGTATAAAGCTATCTTATTATAATTTTTTACTCTCCATTATCCCTTACAAAAAGGCACAGCAGCCCTGTCTCCTGACATCTTATCCAACAATATTCTTCATAATCACTGTGGCAGAATGAGTCCAATACTTACAGTCACTCATGTTCTGTATTCAAGAACAAACTTTTAATTAGTTGAGAAAGGTGAACATGTCTCTTTATCTAATCAAAATTTTCATAAACTGAACTTTATTCTTTCTCTTCCATTGTTTGTTTTTTTTTAAATCATTCTAATTTTATAAAAGACAACAGTAAGGGCAAGATAACAGAGCATATAATTTGATCTAATAGCACAAATTCTCATATTGCAGTAAAAGCTGGTTTTAAAAAAGAAAATAACATTAAAAACAAAAAGAAAGGAAAGGGTCAATCTTGATGGATTGACTTATGAGAAGAGTTCTATTTTCTCTGCCTATGTGTTCCTAAACTCTATGTTTATAGCAGCCACCCATTATATTTTTCGGGGAAAACCTTCCTAAATGTGATGGACAGGYTGTTGTATGAACAAACACCAAGGACCTGCCATTGGTCTCACTGTATTAATATTTATTTCTACTCCATCTGATTTGCAGAAKATAAAGGTCAAAGCAGAACTGAGAAGGAGATTATGTCAACAAGAATTTAATCTAATTTAGTTTTCTAAGTATGTAATGTTAAACAAAAGTCTCAACCTTGCACATGACACAATGACAACACAAAATGGCTCCTCCAAGTTTCAAGGATAAAAAAATAAATAAGCAATAAAAACAGAGTGGATCCATCAAAAAAAAAACAGATTCTTAGGCAATTCTGTTGCTATCCTCATTCTAAACTTGATTCTTGTATTCTTTSCATCCCGATTAACAAATCCCCCCACATTTTCTGGCTCCTGAATACTCCTCCTAACACTCATGACATCCTTGATATTTCACATGGATTTCATACACTTATATTTTGCATATAAAAGGCAAGGTAAACCTGTAATTTTGGCCACTGCTACACTGGAAGTGAATAGCACAGCAATTGTGGGGGAAAGTGAATTCTCTAATGGACTACAGAGCCATAACCAGTTATTGAATAAAGTTTCTGCTCATCCTTCAGAGAGTAAGTGGATGAATGGGAAGAGCTCTACCTCCAGGAAGAATAACTTCAACAAACTGCAAGTAGGTAATGACACAATGAGAGCCAAGGCTACAATTTTCAGAAGCACATTGAACCAAAAGCAAGGTGAAAATATCCTGTATTTAGACCTGCCATGCTATCAGATCTGCATTCCCACTATTCAGAATATAAGTGAATTGATCTTTGGAAGTACTCAGACATTAAAARGAATGCCAGAATATTTTTCCATGGACAGACACTTTCCCCATCTAGAAAAGGGAAGGAAACCACTGCAYGTGAAATTTAAAATGCCCTTTGTGATATGTCGCTTAAGACAACTGCACCATTTATCAGCTTGCAAGCACAGCTTACCTTTTAAGTAGAATATGAAATAAAAAATTTAAATATCAGCATTTACATGAAAAACGTTTTAGCCTGCCATACTWTTATTTCAACAAGAGTTCAGATACTCACCCTCCCCCTCTGTTAGCAAACATATCCCTAAACTTTTAGGATTCTCAATATTTTGGAGGTCTCTATCTCACTCCTTAAGCATTTAAAACTGACTGTGAGATTTGTGAATTTGTAAAAGAGGCTGCAGCCATAGCCTGACACAGGCTGCAGGATCTCATCAGTTGTTCAGTGTTTCTGTAGCTGGAATCTCCAACAGAAAGAAGGACTGATGACAAATAAGGACAAATACTGACAGAACCATTTCTGCCACAGGGACAGTTCACCAGAGCTGCAATATTTCTGTTTCAGTAGCACATATTGATTGCCAGGCAAAAATGTGTGAAAGGCACTATAAAAAATAAAACATATCCTAGACTGGGTGAAAGCCAAGCTCAGGTTCCTTACTTAGGATGATTTAGAGTGGATGAAATACCCTGCTGTATCTCAGCCAGAATTTCACATTCCAGATCTTTCTGAGTCAGGACAAATCTGCATCTCACATGTGCAGGCACTCAGGACCCACAGCTTTCTCCACGTGCAGTCACCACTTGCAGACCAAAATATTCAGCTTTTTTCTAGTTTTATCTAATAAAAACAAAACTACAAAGTTCCATACTACGGTACAAAGCAGAACAACCCAGCTTTCTCAGGAAGGCCCCATCCTGACATAATCAGCTAGAAATACAAAGGCTGAATAGAGGTACCAGATGAGCAGAGTTGTTTCCTGGCACAGAGAGCTCAGGCTAAGCAAAAGCCTTTGCTGAGCCAATTAACAGTACACAAAGCATGTGGAGCAAGTGGCAAAATGAGTATTCACAGTCAGGTATGATTCCAGAAAAATATACAGAACTTTAATGCAGAAATGTGTTAAAGATACTGAAGTGTGATGGCTGATCTCTCTATTTTAATCTAAATGGATGCTAATCACTAAAGAGTCCTTCAAAATTSTTGGGAGAATTTTCCTTCTAAAATGTTACTGCTGCACCTGGCAATATTATCATTATTCTTCCTGCAGCTTAGACAATGTGCTGCTGTTGGGTTTTTTACCAGTGAAAAGCAAAATGCAGTGAAGGAAGAGATATTTCCACCCCTTTCTCTTCAGAGAGGCCCTTCTGGGTCACATTAAACAGATATTCTTGAAACAAATTACCTTGCACAGGTACTTCAGAGTAAATTCAGAGCAAGAACCTATGAACACAGAAGTAATGAAACATTACTTTTAGATCTGTTCCCAGAGCCATGAGGTTTAAATCAATGCATGAATTCTGCATTCCAGACTATGTACCCATCTTGAAAATTTTAGAGATCACCACAAAGCCATAGACATTCTCCCAAATTGCAYTGCCTTTGGAAACCATTGTGCTCAAAGTAAACAGAGATTACATGTAGTTTTAAAAGGTGCCTTGAACTCTGCTGAGTCCGTATTGGCCACACACAAATTGTCCTTGAGGATTTTGGTTGTTCCATGAAGTGTCCCTGGGACTCTTAGGAGTGCTGCACACTCTCCTTGCCAGCACTTAGAGAAATGATGCATTGCATACTGGATGAGAAGTGCTGAAAAACTTGGGTTGGACAGGGGGTCCTTGCACAAGCCTGAAAAATTGAGCAATTTTGAAAATCCATAGTAACAAATGTTTTGTCTAAATTGAGCAATAGAGAATGCATCTAAATTGGAGACCCACACAGAGATAAAAAATCCCTTCTGCATATAGAAAACAAATGAAAAAAATCCCACAATACAGAATTTTACAAGATCCTTTCCAGTATTTGCTCTTCAAATGAAAAAACAGTTCCAAAATTTTAAAATCACTGTAAATACCGCCTAGAATTTTTTTCCAAAAAAATAGACACAATAAAGATACAGCTAAAGTTTAAATTCAAACAGTCAACATTTTGCCTAACTTCAAGAAGAATCCATCTTTACAATTGACAGAATCAGACGTTGAAAATAAATTGGGATTTGATGAGAAAAATCACATGCTAAGAATTAAACTTACATTTCAGTTACTCCTAGAAACATTTTGAGGATGGAGGATTTATCCTCTCTTCACTAGCACCCCTGCTTAAAATATATTGTCACCTGCTATTAGATCACAGACAGATTTCAGTAACTGTGATTTCCCCAGTAATGCAATTTCCTTGTTCCTGTGTGTAACTGTATGATTTGAAAATAATTCAAATGCCCTGTAAAGCTCATCTTGAGGGTTTTAATGGGATGAACATTAATAAAATGAATAAAAGGGGTTGTACATGTACAATGGGATGTTTATAATACATGCATGTAAACCTCTAAAGGAGTACATCACACATCAGTTTAAAAAATTCTGTGCATTAGAGCAGAATTGATGATGAATAGGCCACAGGAAGCTGTGAAAAATATTTGGATAAATTAAATGCATCTAAGTTGACAAGACCAGATTCAGTTCACCCAAGGGTACACAGGAAACCAGCCAATGCAATCTGTGAGTCATTAAAGCTTTTTTTCAAGAGTTTTTAAAGATATAAAGGGAAGTTTCTAAAGGACTGGTGAAGGGCAAACTTCATGGGTATTTCCAAAAAGAGGGAAAGGGCCTAGAAAATTATAGATCAGCCAATCAAACTTCAATGTTCAGAAAGATACCAGAACAAATCATTTAAGAGTCAATTTAAAAGCACCTACAGGATAGTAAATGTGATAAAAAGCAGCTAACATGGATCTGTCAAGAACAAATCTCATCAAAACGATCCAATTTCCTTTCATGACAGGATAATGGGTCTGGCAGATAAGGGGGAGGCACTAGAGACAATCTGTCTTGACTTCAGCTCTGCACTTGCTGCCATCCCTCAGGACACTCTCATGAGTAAACTGGGAAATCTGGGGTTGATGAAGACAAAAGATGGGCACAAAACCCCATCTATGTGCAGTAACCAACAGTTTGTTGTCAACCAGAAAAGCATTTTAAGCAGAGCTCTCGATGAGTCGGTCCTGGCCCACTTCTACACATATTTTCAATTTCAGTGGTAGGCTGGAGCAAATACAATGTTCACTCAGAAAGCAAGAGACTACATCTAATGGATTAAGTGGATAGAATCCAAAGTGGATTAAAAAAAAAAAATTAAAAATCAGTTTTAGTAATTTCACAAATTACTACATTTAGAAAGATGCCCAGAACATTATTTTGCAGCAAAATAGTAGTGTAGAACAATTTTCCACAACCTTTGAAGAATGCAGGGCTKCTCTGGGGATCCCAGGTACTGCTTTATGCCTTCAGGCAAAAGTCTGCATAAAACCTTGCATTTTTTCTTACACATTCATGTAAAATTAATCAATTTTGTTTACAGTTCATTAAATGTTTTACTGTCCTGAAATAGCAGCAGAAGAAACAGAGAGGGAAAACAACTTGCTTTATTTTAGAACACTTTGTAATAAGTTTCTTTTCCTTCATTGTTTCTTTCAGCAATGCCCTAGCCTGAAATGTAGTTAGAGTTTTCTGAACTGTATTTTTTTATMGTGGTTGTGTCATACTGAATCATAAAGATGGTAATTTTCAACCCAACCAAAGAAAAAACTAGACTCAATTTTTATGTTAATGATACAATCAGCCTGTATTGGCATAACCCAAACTTCCTTCATATCAAGGTGAATCCAGTCTATCCAGTAATTTTTGCATTAGGTGTTCACAGGTGTAATTATAGAAAACATTCATGCTTCATAGGTGCTCAGCTAAAACAGCACTGATGATGTAATGGGAAATACATYGATCAAGACTACCTTGATGTAGTAAACTGCTAAAATACACTGAGTCTTGAAAAGCATTATAAGCTGATTTTTCAAAAAATAAAAGAAGTTGCAAGACCTTTACCTACTGTTACACCAATTTGTTGTAGAACTTGAGTAAGTCACTTCATTTATTCTATTTAAAAAACAAATGAAAATTCTTCCTTAATTTACCCCCTGTGCTGAATAATTAGTTAATCTCAGTGTAATTATTTCAAATTGTATAAATGTGCTCAATATTGCTATTAGCATAACCCAAGCTGAGTAAGATACAGAAAAAACACCACTGTATATATTCTATCATATTGAGTTGTTAGACCTTGCAGTAAACAAAATAATAGTTGGCTTCAAGTGAGATGGAAGAGGGAAAGGAGAAGCTGAATTAAGTTCTAAAAAAGGAAACCAGRGAGGATCTAAACAGAGAAATAGAAATATCAGCCCAGAGCTGACAGATTGTCAAGGCAGAGGGGAAAATAGGCACGACCCAGTRAGCAACACAACCACAACTCCAAGGCAAAAGCAGCTCATCTGGAAAGAGATCAAAACTCAGAACCAGGGTTCAGAGTGATCTCAGTCCTCACTGAAATAGAGAATCCCTGAATTCACAAGTTTGTACCAAGTAGGAAACCTAAAAAAATTGGATCTGCAGAGATTCCCTCAGAGCTGCTGCAGAGGGCATGATGAATGCACAGAGTATGAAACATTAAGGCAAAATCCCATGCAGCACAATGTAAGGGTAAAATAAACATCATATTTCTGCATCTAATATCATTCTTTGTGAGCCTCTCAGGTCACTGCCTTGGCCATTCTTCACTTTTCACTGCCAAAGATGAACAGAAAGAAAGGAAAGAGATAAAATCAAATTAAACATCAAATATTTCTGAAAGTGGAAAATGCTACAGATTTGGGTCCAGCTTCAAAATCCCTTTCCACCAAAATGTTGTGCCAAAAATCTGTTACTGGAGTGCATTGGAGGGTGAATGGTGACAGGTAAATTACATAGGCCCTCTCCATGTTTGCTGTCATGGATTATCTTTTTCCATAAAGGCCCTTATGAACCTGGGTCTCCTGTGTTCAGGGAGCAAGGTAGCACAGATTTTGATTTACAGAGGCATGGCAATGAGTTCTGCTACAGCCCCAGATGCAGCAGGGAAGCATCCTGCTGACCAAATAAAAAAGATCAGTAATTGTTCAGCCAGCCATGGGATGAAGAATGATCAATCACCAGAGGAGGATAGGGATTTGGAGATTGCATTGCACTACAGCAAATTAGTTTTTTAACCATTAGTGAAAACTTCCTGTTTAGCATTGCCAAAGGTGTTTTTTTTTATTTTGCAATCAATAAAATGCTAGTGCTTGTTGTCTTTTTTAGCACCTTAARTAAACTTGTTTTAAGGCATTTGTTAATAAGAAACAGGTAGAATTTCTATAGAGATTTTGTGGATTTTTTTACTTCTTGATTCATYCCTTTTACAACTTGTGCAGGGAGAATCAGTATGAGTAAAGTAAAAAAAATCCTGTTCTCCAAGGGCATGCATGACTGACAGCAGAAGAGATTTAGAAAAAAATCCACTGAAAGGGGCCTGTGGGTGACTCAAGAATAGATCAAGCATCAGTCAGCTTATCCAACTCCATGGGCTCTGCATCCACCCCAGGCCAGGGCTCCAAAAGACCTCAGCAGGTCAAGATAATGAGTTTAAACAGGTTTAGGTTTTGAACATCCATGGAGAGTCTATTAGGGCTTCTTTCTGCATTCCTGMTTTTCCCTYCCCTGGTGGCTTTGCCCTTTCCACCTGTCCATCCCATTAGGAGCCCTTGAACAGAACTATAATCTAAACTGTTGATCATTGCACCTCAAGAGAAGAACCAGTCTCCAGGAAGAGGAAAATCTGTGTACAAAAATATAAAGCACAGTCTACAGATGTACTTTATGTCTTTTTTGTCCTCATAGCATAAGTTACACAGTCAAATCYCAACTTATCCTCTCTACAGCACCCTCCAAAATGGGAAAACAAATGGGTTTTTTCTTGCTACCTGGTTAGTCACTGAAAGCACTTTCACCCACTCACTTCTRCTGCCCTGAAGTGCTTTTTTAGGTGTGGTTATCATGACCATAACTCTCTTCAAAACCAATTTCATCTCATTTCTGATTCCTAGGTGAAACAACCAGACTTCAGAAAGCAGAGCCTCCATGAACAAACCCCTAACCCTTTCCTGCACCAAATCTGTGAGGTTTCATTTCCCTGGGCACAGGCCTGCCTGGGAAGGCACTCCAGCAGTCAGTAAGGTATGAGAGGCTAATGAATAAAACAATGCTTCTTTCTTTAGTAGAGTACAGCATTTTCTGTTGCTGTGAATTTAGGTGAAATCTGTGTTAATCTCTCCAAAATGATCCTTAAAACTCCTGAAGAGAAATCTTCCCAAGAAAAAATACACTAATTCAAACAACATCCATGTAAAGAAAGAATTCAAATCTCCTTTTTGCCACTTTGTCCTTGCCCTGGGTATGYTCTGCACTGGTTTGTCCTGCTCAGCTGCCCGGAGCTCCTGAGCTGGTGGCCCTGCCTGAGCTGGGGCTKGTTCTCCACTCCAGGCACTAAAACATCATCACACAACTCAAACTGCAAACTAGGAAACTTCCCAAAGACCTGTCTCTGTTCCACTGCCCTCATTCTGTTCCCTCCTTTACCCTTTTCTCTTCTCTCTACCTTCTGCTTCTCAGGTATCATTTTTTAATAGCTATTTCTTCCCTCAGGAGGAAAAGATTGGGTTCTCTTTCTGTTCTACAGGAAATCTGCCTTTTGTTTCTTCCATGACATGGGGAGAGGAACAGTGGAGGAGGGATGAAAGTTTGGGGGTTTCATAGGAATGATAGATGGGCGTTTTTGGTTGGGTTTTGTTTGTTTATGAGTCTTTTTAAAGGTTTTGTTTTGGGGTTTTTTTTTTAATAATTGGATTTAATTGTCTCTCTGTCCTCATCCACAGGAAATCTCTTTTCTCACCTGGTGCTGCTCTCATCCCCCCACAGTATTAACACTAAAATCCCTGCACAATCAGAAATGAGAGRCAGCAAGCAAGCCCCAGATCCTGTCTTTCCAAGGCATTACTCCCAGGAGCTGAGAAGAGCAGAACTCAGATTATCTCAGACGGGCTCAGTGTGTGATTGACACAGCTTGAGTGTCTTCTCAAGCGAAGCAAATCAAGAGACTTCTAAAATAAAAGTGGAGTAGGAAACAAAGATCTTTACAGGCACTATGCCCTAATCTTAATTATTTTAATTAATATTTTATGGGTTGCAAATGCAAGGGGTTTTATGCTTTGCCACTTTTGTGTAATCAAGTTTCTTTCACTATGAGCTGATTAATCTCTGTTTTCTCTTTTAGATGATTGCATTTGTTCAGAGTTTAGCTCAAAATGACACATTGTAAGAATAACCTACTGAAAAAGCTAATCCTTGTTGGTAATTAGCTGTAATGACTTCTAAAGGGAAAAGGAAAAGCAAATGCAGGAGAAAAAAAGTTCTTTTTTTCCCCTCCTCAGTATTTAAGTCTTAAAGATATTCTGCASTAACCCCAGACACTGCTGGCTCATTTGTTAAATCACAGGTGGTTTGTTGTCAGTTTGTGACTTAAAATATTGAACATTTTATCGCTTGTGACACCTGAATTTCTGAAATKATGAAACTGTAAGCTGCCTATATTTAAATTTTCTAAGCTTAATGATTGCTGCTCTGCCCATCAAACTTATTTGACAGATCTTCACACAAAAACTGATATTCAGAGATACATATTTGTATACACAYATACCTTCAAACTTTCTTCCACTTTACCTTGAATTAAATGCAAACAGGATTGTGGAGTAGGAGGGGAAAAAAATGTAATGCAACACTGCCATTGTCTCACATCTCTTTGTTGATTTTTCAGGAATTGTGTGAGACTCTCTCCCCAAGGATGAAAGATTTTCTGAGGAATAAGTGTTTCCTCAGAAAGAGAAGTACCAAAAACATCATTGGGATGGAGGAATAAAAACTGGGATTCCAGAGTAAAAAGGGCACAGAGATGATTCTTATTTCTTCCTGCAGCCCTTGGGAAAGTTTGTGCAACAAAAGCAAAGTGCTTGCTCTAACYACACCACATCCTCAGAACAATAAATGAACAACATTTTGGAGAATAGAGGAACAACAGATAAGGGGAAAGAGATTCTCCATCCATTTGATAGAGAGGAAAAAAGGAGGAGGGAAACAAAGATCATTGCTATGTGAGATCAGAAGAAAACTGTAAAGAGCAGTAAAAGAGGTTTGTTTGAAGCTCTCAGATCTCCTAGCAGTAAGTTTTTAAAACTGAAAGGAAGCCTCTCTTTATTCTCCTCCCTCCCCTCTRGATCAAAATGAGGGTCCTTTGAACAAGTGAAACAGAACTCATAGACACAGAAGTGTAACAAAGTGATAAAAGGGCTGGGCCAGAATGAAACCATGAAGAGGACCAGAGGAAAAAGGAAGAGTCATTTGAAAAGTATCAGGGGAAAAATAAAAAAAGCAAAGATGATCAAAAAAGATGGATAAAGTTTAATGTTAAAACCAGACCTTTTGTGTCTATTCCTAGAATGGTTGTTGCTTAAAATATCAAGGAACATTTTTAGTCCTGATTCTGCTGCTATTAATAGTCTCTGTAATAAAAAAYCTTCCAACATTCCTGCACTCAGATAGAAAATAGTTGTTTTCAGAAGATTTTAACATGTATTTAGTGCCTTTTGTTATTTTCATCTCAATGTGCAACCAAATGCTGCCTTTTGATTCCATGATAAACATCTGCATAATTGGCTTACCTTTAAGTGAAATATTCAATATATTTTAATGTACATATATGGGTAAACAGTTCCTGACTGAAAGTCAATACAAATAAATAGAACAGTTCCTGTCACATCTTCCTTTTCTCAATATTTTTCAATGAATTAACAAGGTTAACATTGTAAGGCAGTGTTGTTGCATCATTACAAATTATTTTTGGGTTTGTTTGGTTGGGTATTTTTAGCATTTCCAGATATAGATATTTCCACAGTATTTCACTACAGAAGATTGCTGTGCTAATCWAATAAGAAATGAGAAAGGGAGCTACTCAGAATTTGTTGTCTAATAGACAATGACACYTGTGAGAAAGGGAGAAAGAAAATATACCTACAGATAGCCAGAAAACAAAAAGATCACTTAAGGAAATAGACTGATRATATGTGCTGAGCATGGGGGAGAAGGAAGAATCAGGGGTCTTTCTCTTGTTCATCTGGCTCAATGGGGAAGGAAATCCTAAACCCTAACACAGCCCTTTCCTCTCTCAAATATTTCAGTCAGGGCAGAAAAGTCACTCATTTCACCCTTTTTGGTTTTTTCCCAAAAATTCCAGCCTGCATTGTTAACTTCTGCTCATGCAAGTCTCTGCAAAAATTCACATACTTTGTGATTGTCTCCTTTCACACAGAAATCTCATTTCTCCCTAAAAGAATACACTGAGTTCAGATACTTTTGAACTTCTGAAGGAAAATTGCTTTTAAATGCAGCAGGGGGTAGCCTGGCCAGTTCAGCTCTAGTGGTTCACCACGACAAACCAACAGTTTTTATATAGCTAATACCTGGTATCTCATGCCATAAAAATGAGGTGATTTTTAATGTTGTCCTGGTTTCAACTGGGATAGAATCMATTTTCTTCCTTTCAGATGGCACAGTGCTGTGCCTTGGATWCAGGATGASAATAATGTTGAAAACACTCCGATGTTTAGCTGTTGATAAACAGTTCTTGCTCTCAATCAAAGACTTTTGAGTTTCCMTGCCCTGGCAGGGAGCAGGTGCACCAGAAACCAGGAGGGAGCATGGCCAGGACAGCTCCCTGGGCTGGCCAAAGGGATTTTCCACGCCATGGCACACAGTGTCCAGTCTATAAACTGGCCAGKGACAGGCTGGGCTTTGGTCAGCAGATGCTGAGCAATTGGCACTTGCCTTTCTTAGGCTTTACCTTTTTCTCTCTCTTTTTGTTGTCTCCCTCTTCATCACAATCAACATTATTAATTGCTTTATTTCAGCTATTAAACWGTTCTTATCTCAACCCCAGGACTTCACCTATTTTCCCAACTCTCCTCCACGTGCCCCTGGGGCTGCAGGAGCTGCTGGTGGCACTGAGTTGTCACCTGGGTTTGAACCATGAAAGCTGCCAATGCTCACAGCCAAGGAACACCTAAATATACAACAGAAACATGGGGGGAACGAGGACTGTGTCACAAAAATCATCAATTTTACATTGCCCATATAAATAGCTTTCCAGGAAGCTTTTCTAATGAAGTCTCAACTTACACTTGAAATTCAATKATACCTCAGGTGATTTGACAACAGGAAATGAATACATTTAACTCTTCAGACATTTGGTGTTCAAGATCACCTGTTTAAATCAGTTTTTCCTGTCTGTAGAAGAAAAAAAGTGACAGGACAGAATATCAGTTACACTGAGCATATCAGTGAWTCATGAATTATTTCAATAGTTAATAAAATTTCCAAATATGTAAACAACATCAYATAAMATTAGACAAAYATTTAGAAATTTTGTTTYTCTATTTCTTAAGTGACGTGTTCTYTCCTGATATATAATATGCCTTCTAAAAAAATTATGTAAGTAGAAGACAAAACATTTTGTTTGATTTTGGCTGTTGGTTTTTGGTTTTGGTGAAGTTTTTGTTGTCTTGCCTTGGTTTGTTTTTGTTCTTTTAAACTGGGATTAACAAATACCAAGACAAACACTTTGATGTTTTTCATGGTGAATGTTATAGAAGGGTACTTAAATTCTAAGATGTGTTAAGAATGAAACCKGAATGGCTACTATTTCACCAAATGTGAATAGGACAGACAAAAAATTTTTAAAATAATTAGGGAAAGAAACAGAGGTAGTACAAGTACCACAGGACTTCATGCTCGAGGCCCATTGTGCCTTAAAGAGCAGGTGCTGTAAGGTAAGAATTCAGAATCAAAAGCCTCAAATATTCATGTTTCAATGAGTTTTATTTGTATTTCAGAAAGCTTTTATTCAATCTTGCAGCTTTCTGCAATCAACAGGCAGCAAGAAATCCCTCTATAAATATTTCATTTTAAATTCTTCAGCCATTACGACTTCTAGCAGTGTATACAAAGCTTCTGGCTTGGATCAAATGGATTCCCAGAGCCTCTGTCCCACCCCCTCAACACCAAAATTGAGTTTTCAGAGTGCTCAGAAATGGCTTTTCTTTACTCACAACAGTTATCACTTCCAGACTGATTTCTATCAGGAACCTACTTTAGAAGTCATCAGTTTTATCAGAACTAGGTATCAGATATGTCCAGCTTTGRTGTGATTTTTGTCCTGAATGTATATTGTTAGAGGGCATATGGGTCTGGTGGGAAAAAAGAGATTTTTCTTGTTTGAAATCACTGAAAGAAATATATTTAATAGATTGCTTTTTTAAAAAAATATTGTTGTATTTCACAAATCTCTCATTTTAATGTATAAAGACTATCCTCTTTCAAATAATCAACTATGCTCAAATGTTATAAACAAGGAGAGCATGTAAAAGGGAAAAAATATTTCTCCTTTTTAACAGCCACTGAATCTCTTGGAGTAGGATTTTTAATTAAGTTTTACACTATATTGCCATCTATAGGTTTGCACTTAAATAAAACTTCCAAAAATTAAGCTATGATCATTTTCTTTCTAGCTCTTCCTTACAATTTACAGACAGCAAAAAAGGTGGTGTTGTTCTGTGATCTGTGTAAATAACTGATGGCTATTTCATCATTCCAGCACAGCCACTGCACAAACTGCAAATGTCTGGTTAGGTAACCACTGGTAGATAGAAATAATCCCATTTGTTGGGACCAGAGGAGACAGCACACACACACCAGCACAGCCCCCAGAGGTCTTTGAAGCAATGACCATATAATGCAATCTTATAATGAGATATTATCTGCTCAACAATAGTTGGAGAATCTTTTGCTTGGCACTCAAGCAGATTTCATCTTTGGAGCTGGTTGCACTACATGTTCCACCTGGAGGACCAGCTGGATCCAGATTATCTTGAAGACAAGACTGAGACTAATCCTCATGTGGTATTTTCTCCCCTATTGRATTTATTCTCCATCTAGTGCAGAATGCATTAATAAATCATATCTGGTACTGATGATGAATATAATCAAAATTAAATCCATTCTTTTCATGTTCCCTACTCTAAACTTCTTTGTTGTTCATCTTTTGGGTTTTTTCTTTGCCTTAGGGTTTTCAGCTTTTTAGTTATTCTGACTGGGTTATTCTGTGAATTACTGAATTTCCCATTTTACCAGGAATCATTCATCTTTCTTTGCAGTCAGATTTGCCTAGATGGGCAATTGTTCACAGCCCAGACATGCTGAACTTCAGAGCTTGTGTCCCAATTCAATTTCTGTGCACCATGATGGAAGCACAGCACAGGAAGCAGAAATTATACACACTTGCCTTACACTCTTATTGTAGTAATGCCAGCTGAATCTGTAAAACTCTGTTGTAAATTCCAGTCTTTCTCAGTAGCTCTTTTTATGCCTTTCTTCCTATTGCCRTTTCAAAATAACTTGTGTTGTTCAAAATCTTGTTGTGAAGCAGAAGATATTACAGCAAGCAAAGAGYAACACATTGGGGCAGCCTCTGCACAACTACCTCTGCCCACTTTCAATGCATTTAGTTCTGCACATTGCTTGAAAAAGAATAAAAAGCTGCATGTGGCACTAAATTTAACCTAGCAGGCATTTTTATGCCTCTATAGTAAGAACGCAGATTTCTCTGTATTCAGAGAGAGGAAAATCAGGAAAAAAAAAAGAAAAAAAGCTAGGAAACCAAGTTTTATGGCAACTGGAAGGAGCTATTGCTCTTGTTTCACTGCAAAAACAGAATAATTTGCAGAGGGTCTTTATGATTTTCTATTTATGACACTGAAGTTCACTTTTTTTTTTTGCATCTTCCTCCTGCTGATCCAGCTCCACTGAACTCCTAGAAMTACAAGCCTTAGAAGGCAGTAGAAAGAGAAATTCAGGCAGTGCTAGATAACATGACACTGTTAATAGCACCAGAGAATCTGTCTTAGGARGCTAAATTTTTAGAAGAAAACACACTTTTAGGAATAGCACAACAAAAACTGAAAAGATCCACGATTCTTACCCTGCTAAAGATTCACAACAAGACTAAGATTGGTCAGGCAATATTATGCAGTTATCTCCCAGCACTGGTTTTGTTTCTTGCCTTGAAGTCTGGCACACACAATTTTGGCTCTGTAAGCAGATGCTTTGTCCTGTGCATTCAGGTATTTGCCAATAATGCAAAGATCCTCAGCAAGTGCCTCATCAGAACTTCAAAATGCATGAGTTCCCCATCCCTGAGAGATCCAAATGGCAACTTTTAAGTGAAAGTAAACAGGAAAAAAATGATGTATTTTACACAATATTAGAGGTGAGTGTTGTTCAAGAGCTACTCTGTAATTAAAGATTTAGTAATGAATGCTAGGAGCATTCCCTAATGATGGCTGCTCAATGTCCAGCAACATTTTCTAGTTATTCCATGGCTGAATGTGACTCAGCAAAGAAGAAATATCTGCAAGTCCACAATGGTGAGCCAACCTTTTGGGTTTATGCTGCAGTTCATGCCAGGGCTCAGCTGATTTTTCAAAATGTGTAAAAGGCAATTATATGGGATGAGGTGCTATAGAGCTCTTACTGACCTAGCTCTTTTTTCCAGCAACATTCAGAAATATTTAGAGGGATATCTTTCCCCTCCAACTGAACAAGGAAGATATTACCTCTCCTTATCAGGTCTTGTTTCACTGAATTCACAGCAGTTTCCAATGAAAGAATTATTACATGAATGCAGGTGGTTAACAGATACATAACTTCTACCCAGATTAACATATTTTCAGTACTYCTACTTGTGAAGCCACCCCAAACTCAGGCTGATAAATTCACTGCCTGTAGTACTTGTTACATCATCTCATCATTCCCTAGCTCTGAGGTAGACTAAATTCAATTATTAAACATTAAAAAATTTAAATTTCTATACACAATTTTAAGCAGACAGTATGGAAGAGGAGTTGATATAAGTTAAAATTATCAATAATCCCATACATAAAAATATTTCAGTTTCTCTCCAGCACTTGAGAAAAATTCACAGCATTTTTTTGCTTCTCTCTCTGATGTCAAGTAAATGAACATATTGCCAGACTCCCACAACCAGGTATTGTCAGGTTTGCATGGCTTTGTTATTTCAAAACCAATTGCCTCAAACAAGGCAAAGTGAARATTACTCATACCCCTGCCTCCTGCTGAGCCTGATGCTTTGAGAGGCTTTTAGTTTTATGTAACWCAAAAACAGGTGCCAACATATTCTGAAGAGCAGAAAATACACTTTTCCTCACATTCTTATGCAGTAAGTCACGGAGTTAGCTGGATGCTCAGAAGTCACAAATGCTTCTCTTTCCTAGTTAAAGCCATGTTTCACTTGGCGTGCCATGGTGGAAGAGCAGCRCCTTCTCAGCTGAGAATTGTGGCAGCACAGCAGCTCAGAACCTGGGGCTGCTCTGCCATCCAAATCCTGCTGCTGGGGCAGAATCTCCTTTCTAACTAGAAACATCTGGTCCATTTTCAGCAGGGCACTGTCCTAACCCATGTGAAAGGCAGAGGAGGGGTTGTGTTACACCCGCCAAAGGCAAAATCTGTTACACGCAGTGTCCAGGATGTTCTCACCTGTCACAGAAATTTTAAAAGGCTGAGGGAAGTTTGTCAAGCCAGGCAGGAAATCAAAAGCAGAATAATAAAGGGGGATTTCTAGCTCAGCACAGGTAAAAACATTTGCACACCAGAACTTCTTCTAGTGCAAACAATTCTTAGGACTGCACGCACATTTTCAGTTATTTCTATAACCAAATAAATGCAAATGAAACTTCTGCACATGCAGGGGGATGTTGGGCTGAAAACATTGAACATTTCCAATAAGAAACACTGCACAAGAGGCTGGGCTTCTTACACTGCCAGGSAAAAGCTGTAATGTACAATGTGAATCTTTAGTTTTGGGTTCAGTGTAAGTCTCTTAGTGAGCTCATTTAGCAGGTTTTATGGGGTTCAAACAACGGTTTGCCAGTAATTCCCATCTCAGTCACAATGGYAACAGTGTGGTGATCTGCTTAAGAGACAGAAATTAAAACAATTTATTGTATTAATTAGCATCTTCTCTTCTACACTGAGATACTTGCTTCAAGTAATCTGACAACTTAATTGAGGACATCATTGATTTTAATTAACATTTTTCTTAGGAGAAAGGCTCTTACTCTTGGATAGTGCTGGAAATTAACAGTAGGGGGGAAAAAAGAACCCTAGTCAAAGAACATTCATTTCTGGCCCCACTGCAGAATTTTGAAATTCACTGCCTTTAGATACATCAAAAATACAGGTGGAGAAGTACTAATAAGTCATAACAYCCCAGATTATTTCAGTGACAGGACTTGATCAAAATGGAGTCAGCTTGCATAATATCCCTTTAATTGGTCTGTACTCAGATCCAGAACAACTACTGGTTCCTTGCAGTACTCACCAATTTACTTTTCTTTCATTGACTAGTTTTTCATAGTTTTTTAAATCCAGGATATTGAGCTTAACCTTCAGATTGAAATGATTCCTTACTCCAACCCAKCTGCTAATGTAATCAAAGCTTGTACCTTAAGACTATTTAAAATAACCTGTTCAATTTTTATTTATAAAACCATCCAAAGTTTGTTGGATAGTACCATTAGCTCTGAAAAAAAATTACTATATAAAAATTGAAGATAAAACTCATATTTGGAGGGCAGGAAGTGTCTTTCAGATTTTGTAACAGAACAATATATTGACCAAATCCAAGATGTCTAGAGCAGGGTCAGATCCCTTTATAGAAAATAACACATCTTAAAAACATAGAGCAGGATAATTCAATTGCTGTTTATCATGTGTAGAGGGCCCTATCACTTCAAAGGAGTTCAGTACCAGATGAACCAGAACCTGTTCATTAAACACTACATAGGCAAACAGTTTTTCCCTCTATTCATTACAAAACCAGAAGAAAGGGCTAAGAAACACCCAAAGGATTCAATCTGAACCTTTATTTTTGCAGTTTTTGCACAAATATCTAAATTCAGGAAGAACTACAAGATCATCTCACTTTATTTCCATTTAACTACATTCCTAATATGATCTGTCTTTTTGAACCTTGTTCATAGCTACTTGCCACTTTAGACTTTCATCCTGCATAATTGAAGTCAATGAGAGATTGGGTACTAAATTTATTCCAAGCACAAATTGTCCCAATTCATGGGCAGAGCCCCACAGTTCCAATTATCTGTAGCCAGCAGATGTAAATATTCAGTACTTGTTCACATCCAAAGTTGACTGCTCTRCCTTTTCTATTATTATCTGAAGTAATAATTACTGACAGCAGGTTCCCCTGTATATCACCCAAAGCAAGCTCACTGCCCTTTAGCTATTTTCATCTGTCTTTGTGAATGAGAGACATCAAGACAGTTTGCTTTTAAAGGTGAGGATAAAAAGCCTTTTGGGCATTTGAGATTGCAGGTGGAATGCAGAGGAACAGTCTCAGGTGTCTCATGCAGACACTGTGCAGAAAATGACAAACCAAAGCCAAATGCCTTCAAATTCTACTCCCCCTCCACCTTGTCCCCCATTTTCTCCTTCTATCAAACACTGTAAAATCATTGGAAAAGTATGAAGGATTTTTCTTTCACTTCCAATCTCTTCACAGTGAGAGAGTTTAAGCATTTGTTTCTTGCTTTTAAAACATCAGATGCAAGGCAAGAACTCCACAATGCTTCACAGCAGGTACCTGCTGACTTATTGTCATAACAACCTTGATTATTTTACTGTTGACTCAGGTTATTGTTCTCCTTGAAGGGCATTTTCAAAGAACCCAACCTAAGGCTAATTTCATCTTAATTACACATGAAATTAAGAGCATGAAAAACCTCTCCAGACTACTTGACTGCTTGAAGTTAAAAACCAGTTTAAGTGCTTCTCTGGACAGGTGCATACCTGAAAATATGGGAAATTATTCTGCCATTAAGAAGCTAAAAATATCTAAGGATTGTCCCATAGCTTCTTTATGAACTATTGTTGTTCTGAACAAAAAATACAGCATGGGCCAACASTGAAATTTTCATTAAAGTCAGTGTGATCTTACACATCCACAAATTCTTTGTCTGAATCAATGGTGTGGGGAGGCTGCAGAATACTGACAACACCTCTCATAATTATAAAAACTTTRGGATTTCAGAGATGTGGGTGTGGGCACAACAAAAATAGTCTTGAAACAAAAACCAGAACAATCATTTTGTTCAAGAAATGTGTTTGACCATATCTACTGTTATTCTTGGTAAATTTAGCCAATGAAAAAATATCTCTCAGAATGTTTATATGAAGAAGCATCATTAGGTTATTTATTGTGCAGTAAAATGATGTCTTTTGCTTCTAGAATCCATTAATAATTTTAAAAAGGCACTGGAGTAGAGTACAAGCAGTAAGATATTGTTTCCATCTCTGTTTCCTGCAGCTTAGAAAATAAATAGCTCTTGTTGAGGTTTTCTTATGTTTGGGTGGTCTTTTTACTCCTTTACACAAACTATCATGTTCTAATATTCTACATAACCTGTGGAAGAAACAGATCCAGGATTTTGCACTACATGTGCCAGAGCACAGATTATAACACATCCCACAGTGAAACTATCCCACATTTATAAACAGTGTTCAAAGAACCTCTTTCTTGAGCCTGAAATGAGAAATATACCTGAGATGCAAGTCTGGACTAACAGACTTGTTTGATCTTGGACAAATCAGTTAAAGTCCTAGAGCATTTAACCACAAGAGGCAGKAACACTTGTAGACCCTGGAAGCCTAAAGTTAGATTTAAATAGTCCAAATGAGAATATCCACTTACAAGTCAATCCATTCTGTAAAATACCCACATTACCTGCACACAGTGCAAACAGGCTCTTTGATTTTTAATTTTTTTAACTATTCAATTTAACCAAATAGGAAATCTTTCCACTGATAAAAACCCAAAACCCCCACATGTGATTTATGCAGGAAGAGTAAACTCCTGCTTTCTCCAAGGCAAATAAAAGCCATCTCTCCACTAAAAGGCATGAGTCAGCAGCAATCTCTGGTGGRGTTCAGCAAAGGCAGAGACATCCCAAACTCCAAAAGTGTGCAGCAGAATTTCACATGTTTCAGTGATGCCAACWGCTTCTGAGTCAGCCTCCTCCTCCCTGGAGTCCCCCATCTCCTGTCACAGAACTGCCACGGCAAACTGCCACCTGTGCCTTCCCTGCTACACCTTCCTGGAGCTGGGATACCCTCAGAGAGGCTTTGTGGAGAATTTCTGAGAAAAGCATCCACACAAAGTTCAGCAGTCTGCACATTTGATTCCATGATGCACCACAGGAATCCTTCAGCCTTTCTKACAAACCTTGAGGGAAGCTCTCTGAAAGTCACTGCAAGAAAATGTGACATTCAAAAACCCATGTCCTGGAGGTGACACCCACTGGGATTAAGAGGTGAAGCTTTTAAACCTATGATTAATTCTAATGAGCTTTAATACCACCACTACACCAGACAGGAAAAATGTTATATGTGACGGTGTTCACAGGGGTTTTCAGGTGAGGCAAGAGATGAAAATGTTGACTCCATGTKCAGAAGGCTTGACTTACTATTTTATGATATATATATTRCACTAAAACTATACTAAAAGGAATAGAAGGAAAAGTTTCATCTCAGAAGGCGAGCTAAGCTAAGAATAGAGAAGAAAAGAATGATAAMAAAAGGCAGCTGTCTCAGACTCTGTCCGAGACCCCTTGGCCTTGATTGGCCTTTAATTATAAGCATCCAAGATGGGCCAATYAAAAATCCACCTGATGCATTCCACAGCAGCAGATAACCATTGTTTACATTGTGTTGCTGGAGCCTCTCAGCTTCTCAGGAAGAAAAAATCCTAAGAAAGGATTTTCACAAAAAGATGTCTGCGACAGTTATATCCTGTAGRAAAAAGCTTTGGAGTGGCTTTCTGAAGGAATCTGGAAATATATCATGGCCTGGTTCCACAATGTCTGGGATAAAGAAGCTGGACCTCAAGCTTGATTTGGTTCTCAACAGAACTCTCAGCATTCTGTGTCTTTCTAAACAAGCTCTGCAAGCTTCATAACTTCACCTGTAAAATGGAGACACCCTCACTATTTTACCCATCCTTTCTGCTTTGTTTGTAATCCTTTTTAACAGGTGTTTTTTCTCATTCTTTGTCCAGTCCCCTCACACTTGGTATGCAGGTATTTTTAAGAATGTTTCAGAGTATTACACATGTTCTAGCATCACTCTGTCAGGAGAAATCTCACTGTAGGCTCTTTCTTAGGAGCAGTGAATGATACTGACCTAAAACCTGACCCAGACCAAGGAATCCTACTGTTAGTGAGACAGGCACAGCATGTGCTGAGCTCTGAGTCACCAGTTCATCTACTGCAGGTTTTATTAAATTCTTCTTGAGAAGAAACCATCAGGCAAAAGCTGCATTGAGGGCAGTGTGCAGATGGCCAAGGCACCCTTCTGGCCAYATCCAACTTTCTGGAACAGGAATACATGAACATCATGATGATTTGGGCCAGTAGGGTTTGACCAGAAATGAACAGCAGTAACCAAGTTTTCAGAGCAGTTTTATCCCAAACTGGAACCCTGCACAGTGTTTCCTGTACCTGAAGCAGTACAGTTATCAAAGGACCTCAAGTGCTATACAGTTTATTTAAAGATGATTTTTTTTCCCTAACTGAATCTTGAGTGAGTCATCAATCACTCAGCTATTCTGTGCTGGTTTTTCCTCTACTGCAATCTAACATTAAACTTTGTCTAACCACTTATGACAGTTTTTCAAACATTTTTGAAATGCAGCCCCTTTTGCCTCATCTGTCTTCCTGCCACCCTTCCATTGCCTCCAGCTGTCCTCCTCTCCTGGCATCACCACTTCCATTTCTCCCCCACAGGGGAACAAAACCAGGCTGTAATTACTGTCTGCAAGTATTTACCCACTCCCACATCTAAATGGAACCAAATTGCTGATCTCTCCACAAACCTAAAATGGGTCTCAATCCTCAGGTGAAAAAACACTTATTTATTAAACCTTGCCAGTAGTATCCCACACCACTTACCTCTGCCAACAACTTAAAAATATTTCAAAACTTACCACCTCTAATACCATTATAACTTTTTTTTGGCGTTCCCTCAGTCATACCACTTATATCCCATCCCATCATATATTACTTATGAATTAGGCCCTCAATAGGTAACCATGTTCAAGACAACTTAAGGAAATGYTTATTAAAGACTCCCATTTTGAAGAAAAATATACTATAAAATATAGAACATCAAAATTACCAACAGAAGTGGGAACTAAAGGAAAGTTTTCAGTGGTATCAGATAGATACCCTTTTCCAGACCTAGGTAATTTGGTGGAAGTTGTAATAGTMATTTACAATATTTTCCAGTGGACAGGACACTCAACTGACCTGGCAGATTCTGCTGGTGAAAGTGCTCTGAGATTCACCTAATGCAGGCAAGAAGCTAATGAGCTAAATCAGCCCACCAATTTCAACAGTTAAACCTGCACAATTAAGCAGTTTTAGAGAATGTTCATGTGAGCAGCTCCTTCAGCAAGCACCTGTGGAGAGGTGATGACAGATCATGGTAACTTCTTGGGAGACAGAAGTCCTGCCTATGACCTGATTTACCTAAGGATTAAAGTATCTTAATTTGTATCTACAGTATGAATTTACTTCATTAGTCCAATTTAATTTATGTCATTTTCAACCAGCTTTGAAATTAACCCAGCTTTTCCATTCAAAATAAGCCTGCCAGAATGGTCAGACATASATGAAAACAAAGATAAAAGAGCTGCTTATTTTCCTGTAAATTTTCCTTACTCAAAACCAAACTAACCACAGCACCCTTTCACCTGAGCAGAGCACACAACTAGACAACCAAATACTTTGTGTAGGACAAAATATCTTCTGCACTGGTGGGTTCTACAAACATTTGTACCAACACATTGCTCATGGAGAGGAAGAAATCACGCATCTTTAAAGAATTAAGTTCTGTAAGATCAACAGCTGCTCAGATGGTGGAGTCAGCACAAAAAAGCCTCTCCCAGCACCTCCCAAGAGWAGTTTGGGCCAGGACATGGCTCTGTTCATGCACAGTGGAGCTGGGTCCTGTCCCCAGAGCCAGCTCCCAGGGCTTCTGTCACAGCACAGGGCAGAGCCCCCGGCTGGGATCATCCTCCCTCCGCTACCCACAAGGACAGAAATCTGCTGGTCAAAATGCCCAGGTGATCCCAGCAAGTGGGCTGAAACATATTCTATACAGGAAAGCAAAATAAAATCCAGCAGGTCGTTATCAAGCYGACTGGGGAGAAATTCCTTCCACACACAACACCTGGCAACTGATTAAGGTCTGTTAAAATTTACCAATAGAATTTATTTGTGTGTATACTCACTTCTAAAATTTCTCTGGAACTTTTAGTATTGAATATATATACACATACAGAACAGGCTCTGCAGAGTTTCTTCTCTTCCCAGGAAGTTTTTGTTTTGTCAAAATTGTAGGCAGGCTTACTCCAAAGTAAGACTACAATTGAGAGACAGACAGTTCTGAAGAGTTACTAAAGGTGTATTTAATATGTACAAGCCAAGCATTTATTTCAAGCATTTATTTTCTTTCCCTTGCACAGAATGGGGAGTTTTTTTGGTTTTTGTGGGTTTTTTGGGGTTTTTTCTACTTCAGCATGTGCCTCTATTAATCTCATTTTAACATTTTTATCTTCTCTGGTTCCAATTCCTACATCACTGCAAGACTGCATCTCATCACACACATCTAATGCATCATTTTAGTTTGAGTCATTAATCTTTGCTTTCCATTCAAAAGATAAGGCATGTTTAATAGCTATATCATGTAATCTGCATCAAGGTTCTGGAAGAACAATTTGCAAACTTCAGGAAAATATTGTATCTATACCAAATTTAATTACACATCCAAATATCATTTTTAAGAGGCCAAAAGTTCTCGCTGCAACAGCAAGAGCTGGGCATACATTTTAAACGATTTCTGCTTGAGTCTTGGGAGAAATAAAAAAACACAATCAGCTCCCTCATGTCCCTCTCCCCCAGGCTAGTTAATTTTATCTTCATACAATAAAGATAAGGATACACTTTTAAAAAGAYGTTAGCATTGATAAATATTTAGTAACCCAAGAGCACCCACCCTGAAGAGGCAGAACATTTATAGAAGATTAGATTGCCAAGAGAATAAATGAGTCTTATGCTGATATTGCACACCTTGAGGCAGGATTTAACCTGTGACAAGCACCCTGGCTTCAAGCATTTCTCCAGCTGTCTGCTCCACTTGCTCATTCCTCAATTAGTGACAGCACAGCCCAAGCACTACCAAGCACATAAAGGACACTAAGGCACAACATCCAAAATCAGGTTACTTTTACACATTGACATATTTGATAACTTTGTGTTAAATCTTCATAAATATCTTCTAAAGTGCTCCAACAGCATTGGGTCTCTTCCACTCATTGTTTTAGCTCACCAACACCACATCACCAGCCACATTCCAGATTTCTACAAATAGAATTAAAGCGCAGGAAGTGACACAGAGCTCTTTGCTGCTCCCCTGACTCACGAGGCAGTTGTGGTGTAACTGGTGACTAAATTGAGGCTGTAGAGCCTGAAGATTTTGTCAGAGTTCCTGCAATAAGGTATTTGTGGCGCTGCATCCCTGCTTGATCTTTTCCCTCATGAGAAGGAGGTGGTGGCACTCTTTAGAATGGTCATCCAGCCTTTCAGCAAAGGTGTGTCACACACTGGAGTTAAAATAAGGGACACAGGACAGGATTAAAGGAATGAACCAACTGGTCAACCAGTCCTTATCTGAGGGAACACATCTAATTATATTCAAAAGACTTCATTAAATTTTGAAAAGAACTCTTTGCTTCTTAATTCTAGTGGAATAAGAACTATAAATAGAATCATTCACTAAATTAATAGTGCAGGCTCCTTGCAAGAAGAGGATAATGTGAGAGCTCATCATAGCACTTCACAACTAGGGTTTCAGATAAAGAGCAGATTTCAAAATTGCCTCATTTCCTGAAGTAAAAAGGCCTATTTTTTAGGGGAACTGGTGGTTCTAGCTAGCTGTGAATGACCATTCAGGCCTCTCAGAGCAGTATCATTTCAAGGAACTGTTAAACGTTYTGTATGAACAGAAGATACATATATAAATCAAAACTATATATACATCCATCTATATATAGATACAAAATAGATATAAATCAAAATATATATATTTTGATATATACATTTAGATATATAGATATGAATCAAAACTAAGAAACACAGCTCTTCAAAGGTTCATTGGGACTCCCATGAGTATATACAAGTGATCAACTTTAGGAAATCATTATGCTAAATAAAGTTACATTCCAAGCCATGCAGCTGCCTCTMTGATTCCTGAAATCATAAGCCCAAGATGTTTTCACAGCTTTTATTTAATGAATGTTTCTCAACATATAGTTAGACCTGAGGCTCAAAAATAAGAAGGCAAATAAAAAAGCAGTAAAAATTCTTTGCTTTTTTAAAAATCTCATTATGTTTTAAGCCAGCTTTATGAGCTGGAGAAGTAAGCAGTGAGTTTTGACCTCCTGAGGGTCCTAAAACCAAAACAGCTTCTAGGAAGAAAACTAGAAACACAATAATACACAAATGTATTTAGATGGTCTGCTCCTTTAGTCTTTCCCACTGGCAGGAAATTTAATAAACATGTTTATTGTCAGCAACTGAAACACATCAATTCAGGAAGACCTCAATTCCACCCTTTCACTCCCTTCCTTTACCGTATCTAATCAGGCAATTTATAAACATTATTGCATTCTCCAGAGCCAGGTGGGTCCCTGCTTTCGATTTCTCCTTAGCACTGGATCCACAGTTCCTCTGAACACTGTTTTTTTTTGTTTATATTTTTGTTCCTAACTTCCTTTCTCAAGTCTTTCCTCATCTCCCAATGCCAACAGTACATAAATCTTCTCCCTGGAAATATCTGCAAAATTTCCATGTGAACAGAGTGACATCTTTTCCTTTAAAAAATTGTGTTTTCAACAAGCCCCATCCTCCCTCTTCATGATTTGACCAGCTCATTAAAGTCAGATTGAGACTGGCTGATTTTAACTCTAAACCTTCGAGCTCCAGGCAGCAATGGCATCCCCAAAACTCCAGACCAGCTCTTGCTGCAAACCCACCCACATTATTTATGTCAGTGTGTTCTGCACACAGCAGAGCATTCAGCAGCTCAGCAAAGACCATGTCACCTCCAGAATTACTTGGCAAAGCAGGGATTTCATAGATAACAGCAGGCATGGATTTAGTGCTGGGTGTGGATGAGCATGGGTGCTACAACCAGGGCTAGAAATCTCTTGTTGGTCTAAGGCTGCTTAAATTTCCTACACCCACACTCTGCTCTGTGCTTACACAGTCGAGGAGTAACAGAGATCAAGTTTCTTGGAATATTTTAATCTACCTTTTCCTTATTATCGAAGATGACTATTAATGAGTTGGCTGTTATTGATTTTTTGTTACTTTAATCTAAAATATTTTTGTTACTGTAATTTTTGTTACTGTAATTTAAAAGCATTTTATCAAACTCTACACATGCTATTTATATGCCCAGATGCACCTCTCCACGTTTTGTAGTAGTTGACAAACCGGAACCAAATGCTACAATTCAGAATGAAAATGCTACTGCATTTAGCAGCTCTAGCTGCAGTAAATATTTCATTAGAGTGACAAAACACACCTTTTGTTCAGTAATGCAAGGGATATGGTTTGTAAAATGCACATTCTTCTCTTTTATGCATACCTTTCTGTAATATACATATATATTTATATATGGCTCTAAAACATATCTCTACTAATTAACAATCAAAATAAAACACATCCACAATTGGTTTAACTAGTGATTTTGGTGTCTATACTTTAAACATTGGTTTTTCCATAAAAATATACAACTCAATGACATTGCAGCTTATGGGAACCACAAGTTCAGAGCCCTGCCTTCCTYGGGCACTGCTCTGTGTCCCCTCACCCCCCCAGGGACACCCTGAGCGACCCCTCGATGCAAACTGCTCTGAACTCCTGAGGAAATGGATGAAACACACCCATAAAAGGGATCAGGTGATCCAAGAGAGGGAAAGGAAAACAAGGTATCTCATTAATGCCCTGCACAGAGKAGCTGTGTGTGTTCCACTGGGGTGTAATGCAGTGAGGAGCACTTAATGCATTATGCTAAAGAGCCTCAGGCCTTTGGAAGATTCAGTCTGTGAAACAAAAAATCCTATTAAATGCATTTCTACTGGTAATCTCCCTGTATTACAGTAAAAAAATCTGTGGAGAAATCAGAGTGCTGATTATAAGCAAGGGATCCAAAATGAACTATGGGACATAACAGAAAGCTGGAATTTTTGCATTTAAAGAGTTTTATATCAAGGACCTCTGCTTTATCAGCAGGTACCACCAAAAAAAATTAAAAAAACCTTGCAAATTTATACAGATTTTATGAGACACTGAATTTGTCTAAGAGAACTCATTTTCTCTAAATTCATTTATCCCAAATTACTGGAGTGCATTGAGCTGATACAAGCATTATTCCATTCTGTTCTGACACCTCCTGCCAGCAGATGACTTTCCATTTASTGAAAGCCTTAGTCTACTTGGTAAAAACATAGCTAGGATCAATCTCAAGTATCTCTATCCTGCTACAAATCTGGCTTCTTYTAGAATTACAATGTGCAGCTTTCCAGCTCTTATCCACAATGAATAACTTTCCTCAGTCATTAAAAAATACTTTTTCTAAGCCATTTCAATGTGAAACACTGGAGAAGATTTTATTTTATGCCTTGGGATAAAGCTTTCACTAGTCAGGCATTAAAACAACCCCTTAATAATTTCATGCTGATCTTGGAAATTCCAAAGCTATTTCCTCTGTTGCTGAAGAATTGTTTAGAAGCACAGCTAAGATTCACTTGATCCCAGTTGCAGAGATGCTGCAARCACATTACTGCAAGACCACACAATTCCTTTCCCTCTCTGTTCTCTTCCCCCCACAATCTCATGCTTTAAAATATTATTTGACACCAAATAACTCTTAACACCTGTGAATGGAAGGCTTGAAATCTGCAGGAAGTTGTGTGTTTATAGTTAACCATCCCTCAGCTGAAAGGGCTTCTCYAGCTATTCCAATATTCTTTGTGCTGTGGTTTTACCTTGCAATAAGCACTTGGCTCACATACAGCTGGGAATTAGTGTTTTATWAATGGTAGTTCCAATGTGAATTTACTAAAATTCCACACAAAGCTAAATTATAATTAGTCACAAAGAACATGTTGGGTTTTCCATTCATTTCTACTGCAGCTGTTACAAGTTTGCTAATTTCTGGTGAGATAAATCATGATAACCTCAATGASAGAAAGAAAACTCCCTGTAACAATTGCCAAAACAAAAACATCACAAGGATCCCAGCAGCTCCTTCCAGGACCACAAACTARAAAACATCACAATCGACCTAAGGCCAAAGTTTGGCTGCTGGAACTTGATTACTTCAGGRCACTTAAATCTCAACATGCAGCTCATGTTGATCGAGGTCACACTTTTTACATAGGAAAATATTAACTCTGATATCACCTGGATCTGTGGCACAGCCACACTGTTATTGAGGAATAGCAGAATTCTGCACACACACTCAATTACTCTGAAAATCATGGTTGGTTTTTTGCATGATATACAAAATTTCTGTTGATTTTAATAGGGTGGGGTTCTCACAGGAGACTAAGAAAGCCCAAGTGGAGTTGCCCACTCTTTGTTGCAGCTTCAAATCTCCCTGTGATTTATTCCCAGAATGTGTTTTAACATGTCCCAACATTTTATTTTTAGCACTGCCAAGCACAAAGATTAAAAAAAAAAACAAACTTACTTCAGTGCCCTGCAAATCTCATAGTAACTGCCTAAAAAGCCATGAAACTTTGTTTGAAGAAAAGCTGTTAAGTTTCTTCCCTGCCTTCTATTTTTCTGATGCTCTTAGGTGTCCTTGCTTCAGATTTTCAAGGCTTTTTACAAACAATGGTCAGAAACAATTCCACTGAAAATGAAAGCCAAGATTCTCATGAACTCTGTTGACCACAGAAAACAACGTGAGAAGTATCAGAGAACCATGACAAAGCCTGGCAGCTTTTCAGCTCTGTTTTTCTTCTAATTTCTGATACACTTCAGTGGTAAGCAGCAAATACTTTTGTCCTGGAAATGCATCTCTTTTGTGTGTGTTCACCTGAGTCTTCCTGATGGATTTGAACATAATATACTTCTAGGTTAACTCTCTCTAAAGAGATCAGGGTGTTTTTCAGGAAAACAAGGTCACCTGTCAATGTGTAAGACAAGGACAGAAAGGATACAAAGCCTTTATGATGGAATAACAACACTTCAACATAGCACACTATTAAGTTAAAACACTCCTCATCTGCCCATTCCAGCAACAACTATAAGCACCATTACTTAATTTTAGAAAAAATAATAAACAAAGTATTTCAGTCTTAGTAAATGACACTGAAGTAAATCCATTCTTATGCAACTCTAGGATGCAGGAACAAACACATATTCTGAAATCATTTATGCTTTAAAAATYAAACCATGACAATTTAGGGCTTAACTTATATGAGAGATGGAAGGGGTTGCCAGTGACTTGAGATTCATTATGTCCTTTTGCTATAAATCACACAAGACAGAGACAATCACAGAATCAGCACTGACTTACCTCCCAAACAGGTGATTTTAAGAATGACATGACAACTGAAAAATAAGCCCCTTGATTTCAGGTTCTCTTCACATTTCTAAAAGCCATATGGCATAAAAGCAACACGCCAGATGCATTCTACATTGTTTCCAGAGTATTTTTGTCAAATAATGTTCTTATACTAGAAAAAATAAAAGAGCAAAATGTWTCTGCATACTTTGGAAATACTCCCTTAAACTCTCAAGACTAGAGGATTAAATTCTACAATACGTTTAAAGAATATTCTCAAAGCACCTAAATAGCTGGGTTTCACTCATTTGTACCAATATCAATCTTCTTGCTAAGGAGAGCACTGAAGCATGACTAAAAAATCCAAAATCCCTGACAGATAACACACCAGGGTGGAAGGGCACTAGCAATAAAAGTTGAATATTTCAGTAAAGTTCCTAAACCATTTCCACCAATAACTCAAGAGTGAAGTAAAATATACATTAGGTGGTGACTGCACTACTTGAAATTTGTGTTTCTGCATATATAYCTTTGCTTATAATGCTGTATTGAAAGAATTACCATACTGCACTGGAYTCTACATGTGCACTGCAATGGACAGGGGATGAGAGAGAGGAAAAAATTATTAAATTCTTGACAACTTGTCAGAAATGGTTCCCAACTGTTGTTAGTTACCYCCTGAACCTGAGGAAAGTCTTGTATTAATACAGAGCACAGYTGATTCCTCAACTGATAAATAATCTGTTATTTMCTACAATAGATTACAAAGCGCAATATTTATGACGTCTGTGTGATGTAAAGGTATTTCATATATCTGAAAAAATCAATCAAAAAAGCATAGTAAATGCMTAACAGAACATACAATTTTTTGCAGGGAATGGCATAAGCACCTAAGGTAGGAAAAATCCGTATTAACTCACCCATTTCCAAAGAGAAAAAGGAAGAAAAATAGTTACTGCAGATCATTGGATTTTCAGAGTTGTATTTGATTTTGGAACACCAGTATATAAAGAACTAAGTACTACTTTTTTCCTTCAGTTTTTTCCCCTCAGAGTCAAATGTAAGTTGAGAAAATCTTAAATGTCTTCATTGGTATAAAACAGTGGGCAAGGAACCCCATGGCAGAGTGCTTTATATGTTACTAAAATGCAATAGAAGGCATCTTTCTCTGGCTGTATCTCTTAAAGAGGGGTTAATGTGCAAAATGTAACTTTTCACTGGATGAGCACTTCTTGCCTAGCTGTTGAAATACCATTATGCACTTAGCAGATGTAAGAAAACACTTTCTTTCTCATTGAGTCCTGAAGAACTTGCCTGCAGAAATCTCAGAGTGCACAGGGATATGAAGACAGCAGCAAACAGAAACCCTCAAACCTGGAGTTGCACCCAGCTTTGACACGAAGTGAAGCTCCCCACCGGAGAGATGTGACAAGCACCAGGACCCAGCAAGCAGCTCCTTGGTTTGACATTTTCTCATGTTTTTCCTTCCCAGCTACTTTTGCTAGCACACCATAGTTAATGCACTGCCTTCCACAGCTCTTTTTTTCACTGCATTTTGTGTTCTGCACTGCTGTCACTTCCTTATAAAGAGTCAGATTGTGCAGAGAGCAGAAAAAATTTTATTTTATTACTGAACCCAAAAGCCAATTATCAGAAGATAATATAGCCATGCAGTCGGGGCAGAAACATCATTTCCTTTCTCTCCATGGGACCRAACAGGTCTGAAGAATTTTACATTTCATTGATTTGTTTAAAGCTTAAAAATGAATCACCAGGCACAGAACCTCTCTGCAGCACCAAAAGTCTCCTGCTGCAGTCAGTGATGCAGGGCTGCTCCAGGACACAGCTGGGATTTCCAAGAGCATTGAAAGCCCTTGACTCAGTGCAAGACCCAGGGCTTTGCTCCAAGGATTTATTTTATTGTGCTTGCCTAAGTCCTGTGCAAGAGGTCTTTAGATGTCCAGATTTGGCTTTGACACGTATCAAAAAAATGTTAGAATTTCATTATTTTTATCTCTCAACAGAACACAGTTTAAAATTAACTCCCATATTGGGCTTAAGGGGCACCAAATCAGCCCAATTAGGGCTCTTCCAAAAGGAGTTCTGATGATGTAACCATTTAAAGAACAAGATGGTGCTCAATCTCAGTTTGTAAATATATATGTAAATAATGTATGCAATTATGTAAATAATTACACGTAATTGCATGTCATGTATGTAATTATGTAAATAATAATTTACATAAACACAAATCCATTCTTTTACACAGAAATATCTGAAAGCTGTTGCAAAACAAGACCTCTCAACTCAGTTATAAAAGATCAAATTTAAATAAAACAAACAAAACATAGTTTATGACTCTCCTTTAAATATATCTCCAAAATATACAAATGCATTTTATTTTTTGAAGCTGCCATCTGCATGACAACTTAGAAACAGCTTTCACCTTTTCCAAATAGTTTGGCAAGAAACATAGACATTCTTTTACTACCCTTTTTAAAAATATATTTTCCTCCTCTATCAAGACTAAAATGTTTGTAGCACTGATRAGCCTTCTGACAAAAGTAAATCATGTTGAAATCTATCTATTCATKAAATAAATCCAACAGTGCCATAGAACACAAACATGCCTTTGTTTCAAAAGTGGAAACAATATTTCACCAGGCCTGGAAAGGGAGAACTTAACAAMCACTTTGGCTCTGTTTATTGCAGCAATCATTTCTATTCTAGACTGAGCACTGGAAGAATAGCTTAGTGGCAAATTGGTTACTTTTCCAGTATGTAAACTACATTACCAGATGAAGTAGAAAGAACACCCTTTATTAAGGGATTCTGGATTTTTTTCAAAACTAGATTCAGCATGACATTAAAAAGCAGAATGAACTAACACTCAGCTGTGTAACATTGTATTCTCATTTACACTACTCAGATTGTCTTAAATGGGTTTTTACTGTCATGAATTCAGAAATCAATTTCTAACACCATTTATAAACTTAGTGTTGTTATGTAAGTGTATACAATMCTGGCACCAATGTCTGTGAAACACAGAAAGAAGAAACAACCATCCCCTTACCAGATCTCTTCTCCCCTGGATTTGTGCTACAAGTGCTCTCTTGATGCTGCAGAAATGAAAGAGAGGGAATAAATTCAGAAGGAAAAACAACCATTATACTCTTATCCACTTGTATCCTTATCCACTATATTTCTATTATAACAATCCATTAGTGGTCTTATCTGAGAAGCATTGGCAGCAGACCTGACCTTAACCTTTTAATTCTGAGGCAATATCTCCAGGGCAATTCAATGGAAACAACATCTATACACCCACAAGTGCTTACACAAAAAACTGTGAAGTCTTCTCTTTGTTTCCATGGCTGTTTACAAATTTTTTACTCTTTATGAGAACAAAAATTGTTCTCCCCAGCTGTATTAATTCAATGCCATAAGTAGAAATCACACTAAACATACAGATGATATCTGACTTGAGCACTTCCCTGGGATTTACATTCTTGATTAGAATTTGTAAATTACATCATGTGCACATTTAAGCATGCAGAAAATAGTGTACAAAGTACAAATTAATACTTCTGAGTACTATCAGATATATTTTTCCTCTGTAAAAACACAGCAAAAATGCACAAATGCAGGCCAGAGGCAAAAATGCAGTTAATTTAAAATCCCAGAAAACCCACCAGGGCAGGAGGGCTTGTTTTGTATTTTGCTGTTTCCATCAGCTGCCTGATCATTTTGCTGACAATCACCCTTCCCATCACTCTGAGTGCCCAGAGGAGGTCATCTCCCCTCCTCTCAGGTGCTGAATCCTTGAATTCTGCCTCAGCAAACTCCAGCTGATTGTCTACATGGCACCAGCTACTTTTTATACTGCAACACACACCTTCAGTTTTCTAGTCATAGAGCTTGTCTGAATGACAAGACATCAGAAACAGGAAAAGCAGCATTCCAAACCATAGGCTTCATCATTAAATGAGAACGAAGAGGAGAAATATTGTACTCAGACGTAGGAAAGAATTTTATGGGATCAGACAATGTCTTTCCACTGTCAGTCCATAATTTTTACATGACTCACACTGTTTCATGTGTGCCCTCAGGGACCCACAGCTGGCCATAAGATCTACTCCCTGACTCCCCTCAGTCCTGACCAGCTGTGAATCACATCTCCTCACACTGTGAGCTCTTAAATCTGCCAGCATTATCCACTTTACCCTACAGCCTATTCTGCAGCCACAGATTGTTAATCTCTTGACATCAAGACAGAAAACATGCTGTCATTTGCTGTGTCCAGCTTTCAGATTTGAATTCTTTTACTGCTTGCAAAAGCTGCCTGCCCTATGCTGTTGATTGCAGTAATTGATTCAAACRTCTCATTTAAATACACAAGTCTGGTCTAATTGGCTGATTTGTTCCRTCCTTGAGCRACCTGSTCCAGTGGAAGGTGCCCTGCCCATTGCAGGGGGGTTGGAATCAGAGGAGCTTTAAGGTCCCTTCCAACCCAAATTCCTCGACAATTCTGTGACTTCGAGCTCTGGAAAGCATCTGTGCCTTTCTTTACTGGTGGTTTTTCCTTGGAACGTGGACAGAGTCACTGTTACATCAATAAAGGCCTCAGGTCTCAAGTTTTACATTCAACAAAATATGGCACTGCCAGGAAGAGGAGTCTTAGCTTGGGTACAGCAGTCYTGATCCAGTCTTGGTTTGTGTCCCCCCACAAAATGAGAATATTGTTAGCTTGAACAAGCATCCTCTTAAGAAAATAACTGCAGACTGATGACAACCAAACACAAAACCATCCTAAATTAGAGGTGTTAACAGCTTGCATCAATAATGTGTAAATAAAAATGCAAGGGTAGATTCTACAAGGTATTGCTTTACAACTTAGAGCAGGGGAGACAGAAGAGAGACAGAAGTTAGAATTCTATTGGTAATAGGGAAAGATCTTTGGCCTCCCCTTACATCCTTAACCAACTGCAATGTAAATTCCGTAGCTACTCTCCTAGCAGAGTTCTGTGTGTTTTCCTACACAAATAAAAACTCTGAGGGCTAAAATCCCCCTGCTGTTCTTCAGCTGTCAACTCTCCCTTTCTGTACTTTTTGGCTCTAAAAATATTTAAACAATAGCCTGAWTCTCAACAGGGCTTTGCTTGGCTAATTGAGCACAATGATGTACATGAGCAGCGTTTTTGTTCACAGCRTTCCCAGGTGAACTGGGTCAGCTCTAATTACCAGCTAAACCATTTCCATAAGTACAGAATTAAAATGGTATCTGGGCAAGCCTGATCTGCTTTTCCTGCAGACATGGGCAGGAATGGTTTTGAACATGTATGGTGGAAATATTTACATCTGATCTTGGAATCCAGACTTGACAGCCAGCACAGGGAAACAGGCAGTGCTGCAGCCTGAGTGGGTCCCCCTTTTCCAGTGTGCACCCTCAGCTGAGATGGTTTGCATGACTTTCTCTGCTGGCTGGGAACTGAGYGCCCACAGGCAGCTTTTAGGGCACATTCTTGCCATCCTCAGTCACACAAAACCTGCCCCACCACAGCCTCGGGCTGGGTTTCACAAAGCTCAGTGACAGCTCTACATGGGACATTTTATTCAACTAATAAATGACAAATTTGTTTCAAAGATCAATTTGTCACTTACTAGTTAAATAAAATAAAACTGTTTATTTTATTTAACTAAAATCTTAAATGTTTTGGATTGTATGGCTTAGGAGAAGCTTCCCTCAGAGACTGGTGGATACGAGCTGAGCAAATCTCACTGTTTCCGTAGCACCACCACCCTGGTGCTCCTAAACAGCAAAGGCCAATCCCAGAGAACATGTGATTCATGTCTTTATAAAGCTCTAGGCCTGAGGCTGTACTTAAGTGGAACTGGAAGAGAATGGTGAGACGAACAGAAACCCAGCAAGCTTGTGGCAAAAAAATGTACCAGCAAAGAGGGACTATTCTTTCTAAAAGCCCAAACAAAACACAGGTTCTTGTGACTCCTGGTAGCAAAGAGAGATAGTAAAAAAAACTTAAAAAGTTTTATTCTTACTTTCTCCTGACAGATTTTCTTCATACTGACATGAGTGACACATGAATTTCCAAATATCAGGGGCTGCTTTATACCTTCTTCCTTTCACTCTGGTTAACAGTTAATAGAAACAATCCACTTGAATCAGTTTTTTTCTTCATTTTAGCTTCTCAAAGCWAACTGTCATTTCTTCATGAAGACAGAAAGAAGGTAGAATGAAAGACAAAAAACACACACAGCAATGGATTGAGGCATAGGAAAGGCATTTGCCCTGCAATAAATATTCCATGTACATGTTTGATTGCAGTTGCAATTTGCAGTCCTACATGGTAGTGCACACTCCTGTACAACTTAACAACACATGAGTCATTAGAGATGTCTTTAAAATGAAATATATGTATTTAACAGAGTGAAATAAGGGATGATAGAGCGAGTCCCTTTTAAATTCCTAACATGAGAGTCTGTCATTTCTTATCAGCCTACTCTGCCCAGTACCATAGCTGATTATATTTTTTGAATCCAYAGAAGCGACACCAAAACTGCGTTTCTCAAACTTTTCTTGAACAACTGGAAGTAGCACAAGAGCCACAGTGCAGGTCCCTGTGAGCTCCTGTGCACTTCCCACAGGCCTGCAGTGCTGGTGTGTTATYAAATATGTTCTGCTCCAAGCAACGTTCCAAGTCATTAAATGTCAGATYTTCCATGCACAAATAAAAGGTTTCTGAATTCTCCTCCTTAGGATAATGGTACTGATATCCCTTCATGACTGTTTAGAGTAATAGATGCTAAAGAGTAAAGTCACCCAGAAATCCTGTGCTTTATTCCACAGTGCCTGTGGGTGCAGGAAGGTGGGTATGTGCTGAGACACCTCACTGGCTCCTGTTCTGCTGACTTTTGGATCAGACTTTGTGGGTCCACATTCCACAAACTGTTTGCAGGCCCAGAACAGACTGGATCTCTTTTCAATCCTCACACCAGCCAGGACAGGGACATCAAATCTGACTGCAATGAGGGACTCAACCAGAGAAACTTGTGGAGGTCTCTTTATTCCCTAGCAAAACAAGCGCTTTTTTCTTAGATCTTTTTCATGGTTCCCTTTGTGTGACAAGATCGTTAAAACAAATAAAGAGCCCCAGCCTTATCAATTGAGTTGTAAATGTTGCCTACACAGGCATGTCCCCAAGCCTCTGTCTGAGCTCATCAGTTCTAAGGGAACTGATGAATCCCAGAAAAACTTCTCCTTCAGGAATTCTTACAGATGGACTTTCATTCCTAAGTAAATGCATAAATGTTTTCTGGGATTTGTGTTTGCTTTCTGTTGCTTCCATCAGACTCTGATCATCATTAGTGCTAAATCAATAGGTATCATATTTCTAGGCCAATTACTATCTAAAACAAATGAAAAGAAATTTGTATACATTTCCCACAAGATCCTTGTTCCCTTCTCTCAGCTTACTGATTCCATTAGCTGTGCCTGCTCAGCTTTCMAACTTTTATCTAAATCACTCTGTCCATTATTAAACTGAGATRCCAATTCAATATTCCCTGTACCTTTCACAGGATTTTTTATTTGCACATAATTTAAATTATGACCATGACATTTTTCTCAGAATAATTAAGATGTTCCAAACCAGCATCCATCTTCACTATTATTTAGACAGCTCTAGTTAGTAATTCCTGGAAAAATATATGGGATTTTTGTTGCAGTCTGGAGACCATTGCCTAAAATGCCAGGAGGAAAAAAAAAATAAATAAAATAAAAATAAGTGACACAAAATCAATGTCATCATTGTGTGAGCCTATTTTTGACAAACAACTAAAAACACAGACTCGGTTGAGACAGAGCTGCCATTGACTCTCCTCTCCCTGAAAAAGATTATTTTCTTTCAACTTCCTCGCAGGATTTTTCCACGGCCACTGCCTGCAGTAGAAGGTTATCTGCAGGAAAGCCTTTGAAGCTCAGCTCCTCGGGCAAGGCTTCTGCTATGAGAGGGAGGTGAGCTCTAACTCACATCATCCTTCCTCCTCAGAWGTCTTCCTCTCCAGGTCTCCTGGGGAGCTCGTGCAGCTCCTCACTCAGCACGTTCACTTGGCCATGAATTTCCCTTCAGACTGAGGCTGTTTTCATGCTAAAATCTCTGAGATTTCAGAATGTCCTTGTTCTGTGCTGGATGGAAACCAAAACCTTTGATGTTTCTTCAGCTAATTAAAAGACAGACAGCCTGCCCCAGAATAACTATCTTTGATAAAAATATAAATTGATCAAAAGAGATTTCTGTCTGGTAAAGARCAGACTATTTCACAGATAGATTTCTTAGATAAGAGACCTAAAATCATAGAAGAGAGCAGCTCTAATATCATCATTATTACAGGGAAGTAAAAAAGAACTTATTTTGTGACTCTTTTTGTGACAGGATCATCAGACACCCAGTACCCCTTGGCCACCACCAGTTTTCATCCTAGTTCCTCCTCATCTTCAATTAACTGAGTTAGAAAGACATTATATGTCCCAAGAGCAATAAAGAGTTGGAGGTCAGGATCCTTGCTAACAGAGCTGAACAAATATCATGAGTTTTTGTGCTGCTGGCCCAGCTGCACAGAGCCAACCCATCTTGAGTGAGATCCCTCTTCTGAGACATTTCACTGCCCTAAGGACACTCGTGGAATCCTACTTGTAGACAGATCAGAAAACACAAAGTTAAACCCAGGCTAGCCTAGAAGGAAACTTCAACATTTAATAAAAATTTAGAGGGATAAGACACAAAATCTGAGTTAGCTGGGTATCTGGCTCCATAGCATATATGTGATGTGGCAGATTTGAGAAAAGCAAATGAAGCCTTGTTGCTGCASACATCTACCAACCAGCCAGGGGAAATGGTGTGAATCATGCTTGGGAACTGCCAGATTAGTGYGCTAATAAAGCAAAATGTAGCAATGTCTGATTGCACTATCAGCTGAAAAATAGTTACAGATAATAATAATGAACGTATCTGGGGCAGGTCCTAACAAAGACAGAGGTAGAGAGCTCAATGCTCCCGTGTTTTACTAAGGAGAGGAAACTGTTTAATTGGCTGACTCATGAACAAAGGAATATTAAAAAGAATTTTTATTTAGATGCCAAACTGTGCAATTTCAGAAATAGCAATAGTGGATGAATCAAGTCAATGATGAGGAGAATGAAGAGAATGGCTTTTAAAAAGCCAAGCCAAATAAAACCAAGATGCCATTTCTCCATGAGCACTTGCTCACTGCTGCTCAGAAAGACTAAAGGAGTTGGGAAGAGAAATGCCAGCATCTGACCACATCACAAAACCCTCTCCACAAGCATCTGGGGGAAGCTGAGTGCAGTAAAACTGTCTGAATCAGGCTCACTCCTCACTGTCCCRTGTCACTGACAGCTGATTATGGGCTGGGGTTTTCCCCTGGTGTCTGAGAAATGGGCAGCAAATAYTACAGCTGCAGGAGGGCTGCAGTGAAGATTTGGGATCTGGGAGCCATTCTAATCCCTGCTGGGAGCAGAACTTGGTAAGATGTTAGCTGGTTCAAGTGCATGAAGGAGAAAGAAGTTAAAGCAGCAATGAAAGTGCATTCAAGGACACCTCATTTTGCCAGACAGAGAGGGACATTGGCAGCCAATTTTCAAGCTTGCTTTAAAAAAATAAAAAATTCCCTCTTTTTATCTGAGGAGACCAAGAGAAGCATCAGAGCTAAAAACTACAACTATAGGAAAAAACCAAATTTGTCTTTTCTGATTTAGGATGATATACTTTGATCTTAACTGGATCTCAAAATATTGTCTCTAATCCAGGTCTTTAATCCAGGCTGTTTGAAATGGGGGCAGTGGAACTTCACTTCTGAAGTGTCTACAGAAATATAAACCAAAGACATTTCAATATATCATTGTACAGAGCCTTTTACAGCAAAGTTTGCATCCATACCAATTTCCTTCTTTTTTCCTTTCTGTCTTYTCTTGCCTCCATCTTCCTCTACCACATGCATTTCTTKAAAACTCTTTTAATTCCAGGTTTTATAGATATTTATCAGGAGCTTTGGGAGACAGGACATGTTAATTTCTGTTCCTCCTCTTAAGGATAAAGGTACAGCTACAAATACACTGAGCTGTGTTTGTATTGCATTCCATGCTTACACGATGTAATTGTTTTCTAACAGRGAATTTTCAATGAGCAGGTAAGAGATCTGGCCACAATTTTTGCTGTGACCCTTACCTAAATATCTCTCTCTGGGCTGGTTATTAGACAATGAAAGATTTGTGAGGATCTCATTAGGCATGTAATATTTACATTTGCCAATCTTCTTTTCATTCCCAATGCCAATACAATCAATTTAACCTAAATACACAACAAACAGAAGGCTTACAAAGTCATCAAGGTATTTATTTTTTTAACTTTTCAATCTATAAATTAACTAAATCATTAACAATCTTTATTATCTAGTTCTCTGTAGCCAAATCACAGGTTATGCACATTAATCTGTGCAGACTCTGACTTTCAATTCCATCATTCCCAGGMGTATGTCCAGGTAGGACACTTTATGCCTGGCACTCTTAATGCCATTATTCCTGTCCTCAGACACCAGGCCAGAACCTTTTATTTTGTTTCTCCATTTTTGCCATGAGATAAAAGAATTTTTCAACCTGTCCCGCTTCCAAATATATTTCAGCTATGAAAAACCTTTGATATTAAAGACAAAATAGCCTCTCTTAAAATTAGTAACTCCAATGGCTCACAAAGGAATTCTTCTACKACTGAAAACTACTTGCATAAGGACGTGCCAGATCTGTCCCTTAAACTTTATATAAGAACCTGCCACAAGAAGGCGGAAAAATGAAAAGACAAGTCACATTGATTTCTTCTTTTCTGATCCTATACAGGACTTCCAGACATTGCCAGCAGGTGAGCTTTGCCTCACTAGAAAAAGTAYTTTTATGAAAAGGACATACTGACAGTATTTTTCTTATAATTTAGTGATCTTTTTATTAAAGCATTCAACCATGCTGTTTCATTCTGAAGAGCTTCAATTAATATGTCTAAGTCCTCAGGATTTTTCAAGTGAAACTTTTGGATTAGGAAAGTACCTTCGACAGAGCCTCCAAAAACTGTATTTCTCTTCAAATACATAAAGAACATTCATTATGTACTTCAAGAAGGTTTAGTTTCCATCAAAGGAAAAATATGCAGAAAGAAAAATATGTTCTAAAGGTCCAACAAAACTGATGCATTACCTTGATATTTGACAAGTATTGCCCATTAAAATCTTTTAGGATGTTACATTTTCGCCTTTATTTTGCAACAATCACRGTGGTAAATAAAGGCATGGTACGATTAGCTCAAGTTTGGTTTGGATTTATATAGTTTGAAACATAAAACAGCATTACTTGTTGCTCTATATTAMCTCAGTGCATACTTTGGCTGTAGCTCAATACTAGGAGTGTAACCATGGAAAATGGTGGATTCCCTAACTCCAGTAATACACATGGTTTATACGCCTAGGATTTGGAAGAGTCAATCAGATTTGAACAGCAGCAGTAATGAACACCACAGCAGCTGTTTTCCAGCTGAGTTAGAGAGATTTCTGTAGTGTTGTGCATAAAAGGATCTCATGATGGTKGAGGTTGCTGATGCATCAGAGCTGAATCCAGGATCCTCATTCTCTTACTGAAGAGAACAGAAGGTTCACTGTGATTGACTCTGCATACAAACAGTGATTTTCGTGTCATATTCAATAAGCTAATGAACAAMAAAGTTATTAATTCATTCCTCGGATTTTGTTGAAGAAGAAAACAAAATATAGGGCACCTGATTGGTCACATTTTGCAGTTTGCAAGGCACAGTCAAGGTCACTTGTAATTGTCTGCAGTTTCCCTGCAACAGGCTGAGCACATTGGGACTCCAAAGCATTTCCCAGATATCAGAATCCATTTTCTAATTTTTTCCCAACTATAAATTAGAAAATAGTTTCATCAGATAACTAAAATGATTTTAGGAGGYCATACATCAAGTCACCTTAGGCAATTTAAGTCAACTGAATGAAATGACACTAAAACAAATTCTTCTAGATTAAGAAGCCTATGGAAATCCCTTTTAGAATGTGAAAATAATCTATATCAAAACAATTAATTAATCTAACCTAAATTAAATTAATCCAGTCAATGGATTGTTTCTGTGTGAAAAGATGCATCAGCTTAAAAGTTCAATACTCAAAATTCTCTTTCCAACAGTCAGGCTGATTTAAAAATGAGTAAGTGGAACTTCCAGAGGCATGARAGAGTATCTTGCACTTGTCATTAGTTGTTTTTCTCTTTTATTACCTGTTTCTGCTTTTAAGATTGWGTCACAGTTGTCACTTTGCTTTCTTGATGAGCAATCTATTAAGAATGTTTTTTCATGTGCAATGTAATAAGCATCCCCTTAGTTTGACTCATGAGTTTTCAATGTGMATTTCATTTACACAATTGTAAGCTCACCGTGTATATTCTCAAAAGAAAAATGAGAAGAAAAGGTAAAAATAAAGTTAAATTCTAACTTTGCTTGAACGTTAGGATGACTGTATCACTAACTGTGAAGTATCTTACCTATTATATTATTTTCTACTGTATTCTAATATCTAATATATTTTACATGTACTGAGTCATTTTCTCTTAGGTTAGGTGCCACACTGAACTCCTAATGTGGTCTTAGCAACATAACTATTTCAAACTGGCAAAATATGTCTGAATTAGAAATTCTCTCCCCTAAGTGTAGTAGGGGTGGAGGAGCTGCACTTAAATGGGTCATGTTAAAAATTCTTCTCTTTATCAGTTTCTACTGATTGGCTCCACAGCAACTGCCTCTGAACTAATTACAAAATTATAAATATTTATAGGATGACCCTAGGAAAAAGATACTGCTGCCTCAGTGCTTAAGTGACTGCTGAACYTATTCCATCCCTGAGGGGAAGAGTCCTGCAATTTATCTGCATCACCTGCTTGATCTACTACCCAGGAGTGCACAGAGCCTTCAAGCAAAGCWCTGCAAAGTTCACTTACACACAAGAACAGTTGTGCTTTATGCAAAAGGAGGAACTTCCTCTTTCTGTCACACTAATATTGTAGCTAYCAAGCCTGTGCAACATGAATTCTTACATTTTCACTTGCCTTGATCCATCTCTCTCCTAATTTGCACAGCAGACTCTGACACAGTGCCCTGACTCATTACCTTACAGTATAAATAATCCTCCACCCCTCGCTAAGAAAAGTGTGTTTGAAAAGGCATAATTTTAAGGTAATAGAAAACCTTCTATAGAGTCAAATTGCAATCTGTAAATTATTAGGCCTAGTGAAATAATAAGATAGTGCAGAATGATCAAATGATCATTTTACCATGGAGGCTCTCTGAGCTGTTGTAAAAAGCACCACAGACACCCAGGGTATGTGGCTCTTCACAGGGTGACAACACTTCTATTTCATGATGCTCTTGTGTCCTCAAGACAGAGCTACCCTTGATCAGCTCCATTTACCWCTTCCAGACTGACACACAAAGGAAATTTTCTGATTCTCAAAACCTCAGTCACTGCAGACCTTTATGCTATAATATCTCCAGAAGAGCATGGGGATTCTTTTATCCCTCCTAACTTTTAAAAATACTTCACTTTAACTTTTGTCTGCACCAACAGAAAACCAGACATTTGTGAGCAGGATCAAGGCACGACAGGGAACCACTGTAACCCAACTTCAAGTCACACTTTTGCAGAGAAGTCTTAGAAGCTTAATGCTGAGAATTTCCATCCCTTTGTGAGCTTGAGTCGCACTAGGAAAATTTAACGTAGCTTTTGACTAGAAAACTAGGCAAGTATTCACCTTACACACACCCCATACAAAGAGTCTGAACCCATACCACTAAGGCAGTAGGACCCTGGACTGCATGAATGCAGAATCAGACCCATATATTATTTTATTTGTGGTCATAAGAAGACTGGCCTATGGCAATGAAATCTAGCTAAAAGAATATATACTCCAGGCTCTAAATTCCTAGAACACTTAACAGTTATTAAATATTAACAGTATTAGGATAATCAAATTAATGTGATGGAGCTAGCCCCTAAAAARARAGAAAAAACAACCTTTTGTTGTCCCTTAGTCATGTGGAAAATTACCTATCAAACAGAAGTCTTGCTTTYACCTGAAAATTTTTCCAAATGTAGACTGTTTCAGATTGCTGAGAACTGAAGTTTCAGCAACTCAACTGTCAATGATWACTAAAGCAAGAAGTTGTCATGTAAAAAGTGGCCAAAATTACATCTCATCTTCACAGAAAATTATTCTGATGGATTGTGACTTGAGTCCAAGTCACTCTGAAGACTAACATGAATAATAAATGTTATGATTCAAGAAAACAATTTCTATCCGTTGCTAATTTTGCAGCTACTGTACCTGAGTGGGGATTGACACAAGCTCTCAGCCCTGCTCCCTCCTTTCCMAGAGGTGATGATCAGCATCACAGGGGTGAGCACAGTCAGTGCATCCCTTGGGGGAAGGACCTGTTATGAAAGGAATCACTGAACTCCTGTGGGAAGCTGTCTGATCTCTATCTGGTTTGGGTTGGAAAGGACCTTGGAGCTCATCCAGTTCCACCCCTGCCAYGGCAGGGACACCTCCCACTGTCCCAGGGTGCTCCAAGCCCTGTCCAGCCTGGCCTTGGACGCTGCCAGGGCYTTACACCCTCTCAGGGAAGGATTTCTACATCTAATACAAATCTCCTGGCTTTGGTTTRAAACCATTCCCCCTTGCCCTGTCACTACCTGCCCGTGTCAAARGTCACTCTCTGGTTTTTCTATGACCTCTGTATGAGCTGGAAGGTCCTGTGAGGTCTCCCCAGAGCTTTCCCTTCTCCAGGCTAAACAACCCTCTCAGCCATCTGTGTAGGAAAGGAGCTCCTGCCCTCTGAGCAGGAGCACCTTCCTCAGCCTATACAAAGACTAGACTTATAATGCATAAAATCAATATATTATTATGTTAGTTTATTAAAGGAAGCTTATGAGCCTATCATAAAAACTGATTATTTAGAAAAAATCTTTTCTGCTAAGAAAGKGATCTGTTTGCTTGTGGCAAAATAGATCATGGAGACCATTCATGACCTATTCACTACCTGAACATAAGGCTAAGGGATTTAAYATATTCACAATACCTAAATCTATGTCATACTTGATAGAAAAGGAGTATATCCTCAGATATTTAGACCCTGCAGAGTATGTATCTGTATCAGCATAACAACTTTATTGAATTAATAAACTGAAGAGTATATTTGATCTACGTGCATTTGTTATTCTTTTAATTTATAAGAGCTTATTYATAAAGTCATTACTCAATTTTTATTTCTTCACCACACAAAAGCAAAACTAGAGCTAGTATCAGAACAAAAGTGCACTGCATGTAGCAGAATAATTATTTCAGTGCTAGTATATCATGATGATTGTGTCTCATTTCATGTTTGATTGAACAGTGTTGGAAGAATAAAATCTGAAGCTTGCATTCAGTCTAAAACCCAGCATAGCCCTGGCTGAAGTGTTTGTGCTTTGACAWAAGATCTTCAACCATTTCATGTGGTCAAGAAATTTCCATTGTTAAATAACTGTGGAAAGGGTATATATAAAAGTGTTCTGACTCCATTATGGGATTAGCATTCTCTGCTTGAACTACAGTCATCCTTACTTTGCATTCAAATACTCAAATTCTTTATGTTCCAAGTATTCCCTGTTCCATACAAGCAGCAGCATGAGTCTTCTCAAGGTCAGCCCCTTGGTCACCTTTGTCACATCTAAAATCTTTCTCTTTCAGAAAAATTGGAGTGACAGAACAAGCTTTAAGGATCAGGCTGCGCTGYAGGTAAAGGAAGTGGTTCCTGGATCCAGATGTTTGCTGAAGTAAACAGAAGTTTACTTTTGTTTCTATGTGGGAAGCAAAAATCAGGAGTAAGCTTTGTAGTTTATTTTGTTATACTTTATCAAACTTGATTTTTATACAAAGGCAACTCAGATATTTGAGCCAGAGGAACTTGTGGATGATGAAAGCATGAAAGATATGAAGTAATTTGCAGAGTTCAGCTGCTCCATAGCATAATCAGGGCCTACATGAATATGGATGACAACTATTCAACATGAAACCAGTAAATTCAAACAAATTTAAACCCACGTGGTATGGCTAAATAATTTCCATTGGCATATTCCCTGACTGATGACTGAGGGATAGATATTAATTTCATTCAACTATTAGGTCATCAAAAATCATAATTCTAAAAGCTTCACACATCACCTGGATAATTTATATATTCTATCAATTGGGATATAATCATTATGTTATTATTGTTTCATTTCAAGTCATTTCCCACACTAACAACCAGCATTATTAGTCAGCTCTTCCTTTCATAACACAGGCCTATCTACATAAAAATGTAAAGCTATGGAGAACAACACATTTAGAACTAAGACCAGAAGTTACTTGCAAAAAATACCTCAATAAAACTGAAGTGGTGGGGGAAAGAGGAACTTCCAAAAGAATGAGATTACAACTTTGCAAAGACTACCAGGTAAGCACATGTCATTGTATTGCTTCATAAATAAATAATATTAGTGCCTAATTAATATTAGCACCACTAGATTTAATTGTTAAACATTAAAATCTTTCAGGACCCTCACACAAACCAGGCTGCAAGTTGCTGTGCCCGAGGGCTGAAACTCTTTTGTCCTGGGTTCCCWTGGTGAGTGTTTGATGCTTGCTGGCTGAACTCATTCTGTCAGCAGAGCAGTTGGTATTTCACACTGGAATTCTAACTGTACTTCAAGGACAAGCCATCTGATCAAAGGGTGCCACAAATCTTCACAGTGGATGACAGATAGGAAATGGTAAAGTATTATTTATGTGAATGACCATTATGAATTTGAGATGCTTTTCTAAGCCGTTTCATCATTACCCATTCACATTTTAAATAACCCCCAATTCCTGGCATTGCAGTTATCCTTCAACTGCACAATGTTATAGCTGAACAGTCTGTGAGRGCAGCATGAGCCACCACATACACCCAGACATGTGTTTGAAGTATTTTTTTAGCTGAATGAAGGAAAGAGTAATGAGACAGAACAATCAGGGAGGAAAAAATCCTTTGCTAAGGTCTGTTCTGCAGGTCCAAAGCTTGTGTTCTTGGGAGAGAACATGATCCTGACCAAGAGCTCTGTGGTTGGTGTGTGTCCTCCAGGTAAACAAGCACACTGCTCCATTCAGCTCTGCATATCAGCATGCACATAAATCAGTAATGTTCYTTCATTAAGAAGAAAATCATATGTGAAACATGACTGATTAAAACCCCACCAGAATCACAGTAAAAGAGTTCAAGAGAATGAGCATGAAAAGTCAGAKGTAATTCTGTACAAATAAATTTATCTGGGAAATACTTTTCTTTGACAATGTTTCTTTACAATCCTGAAATTTCTTTAATCACTCAATATTGTCTGAGGAAAATTTCATGAAAACCTGAAAATGGCATTTATACAAACTAAGCAAAACAAAGTAATGGCTCAGAGATCATGACACAAGTTTTTGTGCGCACAACATCACCAGAGCAGAATTTCCAYGCTTCAAAAACAGATCAATAGTTATGAAACTGTTGAGGGTTTAAGAACTTCTGCCAAGAATGTCATTTACTGAACCATTCAATACAGCAATGAGAAATGCATTTTCTACCACTCTGGTAGTCTCCTCCAATTAACTAAACTGAAGGAGTTAGAACTCAACAGAGTTCTTTACAGTGGAGTACACAATAATCTTTACCTAAGATAACACATGTACCAGTGTAAACTGGCAATTTAAACTATTAGTCGTCATAAAAATAATGCACTCAAATGCAGAGGAATTATGAAGATACTCCGAGTTCTGGCCCAAAACTTCCGAACATCAGAGGAAGGATTGGCAGAGTTCTTAACRACAGCTGGACCAGAGTGGCAGAGGCTAATAAAGAAAATACCTTGCCATACATGCCTGGTTTTAGAGAGAGAGCACATCTTTCCTTGGTGACATCCCAGTGGCACAGCCGTTGGGCAGCGTCCCCTTGATCTCTGTTCCTTGTGTTTGCTCCCATCTCGGTGAGGCTGCACCTCAGAATGTGGCTGAGACCAGGCAGAGTCAAAGCAAAATGGCAACAGCTCCAGAGGAAATTTCTAAATAATCCCACTGGGATTATTATATCTCTGCCACCATTCTGGACATTAATAACCACTAGGAATCAGCAGAAGATCTGTTTGCACTGACTCTTCCTCTTCTGCTTCCACTGAAAAAACTCAAATGGTATTGCTATAAGTGGATGGAACAACAATAACCAATCCTTTAGTTTTCACATGTTTTAGATTAACTCCAGTCTGGAAGAGACATCATAACTCATTTCCACCCACAAAATTTTGGAAGTGGTAAAGAACCTGTGTATTTTAGTCTAGCTGTTAGGATGTTTGAGAGAGTGGGATCACATTGACTGGTATCAACATTAAGGAAAGTTCCTGATTCAAAACAGGACCAAACTGAAGCCAAAACAAATTAAAGATACATACAAACTGACTGGAAAAAAAATTGCAATAAACCACACATCATTGACTGAATTGGGCTTTCATTAAACCATTTTTCCTTGAATCTTTCTGGTTTTAAACTTAGATTATTATGTTTCAGAAAATATCAGAAATTATCAATAAAATTTTGCAATAGAGAAATTCACATAAAGTGTAAAAAATTTTAACCGATCCAAATATAAAGGAATAATATCTTAGACTCTGAGCAGCCAGAGTAAGAAATATGTTCATACATCAAAGTCAAAGGGAAAAAAAGCTCAGATATTGAGGCTATGGAGAAGAATTAATGGGAAAAGGCAGCTCTGTGGAAGAGCTGCAGCTTAGTCTTAAAATCTGCAGGTTGCTTGCTAACTATCATATCCAATCCCTGAGCCAGATTTGCACAGCTATAAACAACTGCTGATTAATTTCCATTTCTGAATGCATTATAAGGCAGGCAGGTTGAGAAGGGTACCTTTCAAGTTTACCCTACAAATAAGACACCATGTTTTTGTACCATTCTCACATCTTCCTTTTCATCTTTGTTGTTCCTCATGTTTCTGTAGTTATTTTCATCTTTCTCTCATTATAGCTGTTTAATGCTAATGAGACAACACTTGATCCCCCCCAAGTACATCAATGTGCTTTTTTTGTGTGAATATCAAATGGCTGCACTCGCATTACAGAAATACATGGCCCAGGTAACCATGAAAAGACAYGTAATTCTTTGATAGTAAAGGTGACTTACATTTTTGCTGTTTGTCACCCCAGAAAAGAACAATGAGAAAGGAGAAAGACAGTTACAGGAGTCCAAGAGAAAATTCTTTTCTTCTAGAATGACTAAGCTAGGTGGCAAGGAAAGGAGATAAATACTGAATGGAAGAGAATCACTATCAGGGTATCACTACAGGGACTCATAAGCAGACCACTGCATGTCTTTATAYGTGGCATAACTGTCTGCATTAATTCAGAGTCATTTGAGGTCAATGGGAAAAGTCTTGATGAATTTTCCAGCACACAGAGAAAGCCATGATTCTGGAAGGAGCCACAGTGCCACCGTTTGCACTTTTTCCATGATAGGTTCATGGGAGGTGTGCACATGTTATGTRGAACAGCTGACAGCTAAAGTCTTATCAGCACATGGCAGAGCCTGAGCCAGCTCACAGAGAAAACAAYAATCAAACTCACACTGGAGCTGGGGCACTTCCAGTGAGACTTTGTTTAGGTCCCTGAATTTGCTCTGTAACTTASAGGGACAGGGACTCTTCTGAGCAAGAGTGGAACACCTTGATGTGAAGATGAACTCACAAGATTCACTTATGTTAAAAACTCAAAGAGGATTGAAGTCCATGAAATAATCTTGATTCATGGTAAAAGCTCTCAGTGACTGACCTCTTAAAGTTTGGTATTTCAATTACAGCTGTACAAAATGCTTATCTCCTGCCTCAGCCAGTTCAAAAGTAGAATTGCTCTCAACTTTACTTCCTGAATTAGCAGTGGGCTGCTTGATATACTTTTAATATCCGCAGACAATTCACTTGCACTGGAGAGGAACAGTCCTGGTCGACTGGCTTATCCCGAAATATTCTGAACCTGCCATGCATTTAGAGTTCAAATATTAAGGTCATTTGAGAGGCTCATATGCTACTTTGGCCCTCACTCAGTTAATTCAATGTCTGGACACAGGAAACTGAGCTTAATGATCTGTTTCTCTAGGTGTTTCTTATACTGGTCTACCAAATGATGCATAAAAAGAGAGTGCAAATAATTTATAAATGTATTACAAATGAAAAGTGTTATCTGGCAGGTCAAAGCATTAAACTCAGGCCAAATAAATCTGTTCTGTAGAGTTGTGAACAGGGAGGAATGTTCCTGTTTAAGAACTTGACTGAATCTGTTTTCTGAATTGTTTTGGTTTTTTTCCCCTTAGTGAGAGTCATGAAGAGATCAGTCTTTTAATAGCATGCAAAGGAACAAAAAGTATTGTCCACAGCAGGCAGAAGAGATGGCCAGAAACACAAACTGGAGCTTGCTGAAAACTCTCTATCAGAGATGTTTCACTTCGCCAGTAGGACATTAGGACCAGAAACCCCGAGTAGGCAACCAGCACCGAACACTCTGCAGTGCACAGCAACATTCCTCTGGCCCCAAGAACCTCAGCTCTTCCCCAGCTGTTTGGGGCCATCATTCTGGCTGCTACTGAGGACTGCAAGCACTTCAGAAGAACACTGTCAAATCTGACTCATGAGTCAGAGGGCAGTGAATTAAATGCAAAAATATCACATCACACCACAGACATTAAATCATAATCAATTAAGTTTGCCTTCCCACTATTATTTGCTTAATCCTGAAATATGACATGCAGGCTGAGCACAAATGGATCCTCTGTTAACTCTGCTTCACAAGGCCAAACACAGAAAAGCCTCGCTCTGCTTTCTGTCAACAGAACTTTTATGATCTAACTTCCAAATGATTTCAAATTTATCAAGTTAATTTTGTTGGAAAAATTCTACTTCGCAGAACCCTATAGAGCATGTAGCTTGGAAAGCTTTCACTTCCAAATTATAGACCACCATGCAAATGAGAAAAATGACTAATGTTTTACTCAGATTCTTGTGAAATACTCATCTCCTTGAAAAGTCATACCAAGGATGAGAAAACAGTGATCACACTTTCCCCCACTATGCCTATTACAAGTATCATCTTGATCATGACTTCTCAGAAATAAATGAAATCTACCCTCCATAGTAACGTGTTCAAGGAGCCCAGCTTGTCAGAACCACAGGCTTTTACAGGTGTACAAGCTGTCAGGTTCTCAGCAAGCCAGAAGAGTGTGTCAGGAGGAAATTACACAGGCCAGGTCACCGGGATAAAAATCCATGAATGCTTTTGTCATCATTTGCTATCACCTTTCAGTCAGGCCCTGCTCTGAGCTGCCTTGAGAGAATCTCTCTGGTTCACCCATCTTTTGGGTCTATCATAACCCCAGGGAGATCTGTCTCATGATGTAAGACATTAAATTTGGCAGTGTATGCTCTTCATGCCTCCCCTAATTTTTCACAGCTCTACTGACAGCTCATTTATTAGCTCTCTTGACTTATTTAGAGGTTTTCATTGTGATTTTACTTATCTCTCAACATTGAGCAAATAAACTTCCACTGGCACCTGCTGGGTGASCAGGAAGGGAATGAAATATGGTTGTTTTTGTTGGCTTACATAAATTTTACTGGTACTAATCAATAAACCTTTTACTTGCAGCACTCAGGAGTACACAGTTTAACTATAACAAGTGGCAAAAGGAATGCAGAGAAGCAGCATTATTTCTGAAGTTGAAGTTAAGATCACATGAGATTGTTTTCTTTGGACTATTTGTGCCAAGCTACCACATACAGGGGATACAACTCTCAGTCATGAGAGACATGTATAAGTGATTATAATTGAACTGCTCTGTGCTTTTTAAGCCAATTCAGGAGTTTAAGAAATCACAACAGAAATAATTGCCTTTCCAAAGCAGCCTTCCTGCAGGTGAAATGACAAGGTAGAGAATGTCAAAAAAAAAAAGGAAAGTTGCTAAATAGTCATGTTTCAGCTCTTTCAGAATTAAACTCCCTAACCACAAAATAATCCAACCAGAGCCTACAGTGAAAATACACAAAATTTTGAAAAGAGGATGTTGAGTGTAGGTGTGGCGTCCATCCCCATTGTAATGATAGCAGGCACAGCTTTTGTAATTCTTTTTTTCATCTGTTGAATTTAAGTATACAGTTCAAAAATGGAAGCATTTTAGCAAGTTTTAAAAATGGAGAAGTGAGAGGATGGTATTATACACTTCTAGTTAGAGAGATCATGTGTGAAGGTCATTGGAGCAAATAGGAACTGCAAATGTGTAGCCATTAATCATTGTTCCAGCATAAAATTTCTTTAGAAGCTATGAATTTCAACTGTATCTCTGGATAAGATAGGGAAACCTTCCTTTCCTACACCACCTTAAAAGCCTGTGCTGGAACAGAGTTAAAGAGAAAATGAATTATATAGATCTTTAATTGCAATATGGAACATAATAAACTGAGCCCAATGAAGTTTTCATTATGCCAGAAAAAATAGATAATACCATTATTTATTCTGCAGAAGTATCAGGAGAACAGCATGAAATACTCTTCAGACACCACAAAAACGACCCCAAAGAATTTCTGCGGAGTGCACCAAATGCTATGAAAGGCAAGCACTGTGGTGCAGAGACATCATGGCAATTCATGAGTTCAGTTGTGAGAGTTGCCTAAGACAGGCTGAAACATTTAGTACCAGTACAGAAAAGGGCAGGGCAGGTTGGGGTACTCATTGTGTGATCTGGAACACTGATGACCCGAGTGAGACACTTGTCCCCAACAACTTTTTGGAGTTTGASCCTAAGTGATGCTTTATCCATCAGATTCCTAACAGCTCTGACAACAAAACAGGATGAAAAAATTGAATACCAGAGACAGACTAGAACACAGGAGAGATCTCAAAGTGTAAAAATGCTACTCTAACATAGCTTTTCCTCTTTAGTTAAAACAGCCATGAAAGGTACCACTGCAGTTGCAGAAGAGACCTGCACTGGTAAAAAGATGAAAACAGTCACTCAGTCAGCTCCAGAGTCTGGAATGGGACTGTAAAGCATCACTCTTATTAGAAACTGAAGATTTTGAGCAGTCAAATTTAGGTCATCTGTCCCTCAGGAACAGATAAGATCTCTAATTTGATCCCAGAGTAACCTGGTGGCTTGTCACCCTTCCATCAGAGAGGAAAAAAACTAATTTGTTCACTGCAGTGAAAGGGGCCGAGGAATCCAACTATGCAGYGCTTATTTGGCTGGGCAGCAAACAAAATAAATGCAACTTTGTTATTTTGACACTAACCTCAGCTTACTACTTATGGCCAAACCAAATGCTATATTTAAAGACACAATTAAATTAAGTTCATCCCTCTCCAATCGCAGGCCAGATTAGTATCACCCTGCCATAATGAAAGGTTGAGAGGGTACTTAGTTTGTAAAAAAYACTGCTTTGTTGTGCTTTGGGATGTGGTATTATTACTATTAAATTATGCTGAATTTAATTTATTAACAGCTCTATTTTCTGTACATTTTGGTTTTAGTGCAAAAAGTACTGAAGTACTACATTAAACTRCAGGACAAATTATTAACACATGAATTCCTGATTATTTATATTCCAGGTGGTGTTTATATGGCATTTGTCCAACTGCATTTCTTTTAATGTTATGTTTAGGACATGGCTCAATTTCTGAGGGTCAGACTCATTTTCAGAGTAAGCAGTTCACAATCATTTTCCCACTATGAGGGACTGAGAGGTATAATGGGAGACACAGCTTTGGCTTCTATTATTCATGATTATTTTTCTTACATTAATATCCAAGATAAATATCAAGATTTATCCACTATACCAAGGATTACAGAGAAGCTGCATAGAAAGAAATCCAATCCTCAAAGTGGAATTTACAGTCTAAATACAGTTAGYATCCTCTTAACCTTTGCAGTATCTCTAGCATCTTGCAGGCATGAGGAACAATCTGCAAGACCCACATTAATCTGTTAAGTACTTCTTAAAGAAATTGTTATCTTGGCTAGATCTGTCTGGACATGGTGGGATTGCTAAGAGGGCATTGAAAAACACTTTTCTCCTGGYTCCATATTTGAAAGAGTCACCCAGGCCAAATCATTTCCTCATTTGTTTGACGGACATGAGACCAAAAGACTTTTGTACATCACAGCAGCTTAATTCTACCGAACTGCTTTCAAGCTGTATTTAAATCACTAAGTATTCTCTACCTAAGCCTGATCCCTCAGCCTTCTGAAAAACTTGATTCCTGGCAAAKAGATATAATTATTTCATGTACTTTTCTCTGTGAAAACTTAAGTCCACAATTAGCTCACATGAGCAGGCACAGATCAGAAGAGCTTTTAAGTGTGGCTTTCTAACAAATCCTTAGAATAAAAGTTATCACTTGTTGCCAAAATTTCCTGGTAATTTTGGAAAGAAACGAATGTGAAAGTCAGGTCCCCTCACTGGGTCACAGCCTGTTTGGTTTTCCATCTCTGCTGGACTAGGGAAAATACTGTCCCCTTGAGAGCACAGTGCAAGAGCTCATGTGCCAAATATTGGTGCTCCAGGAATTTCCTGTCCCACCTCACTCCCTGGCACAGGCTCCTCTCATTTTCAGAAAAGAAACAAGGTTTTGGTAGATATTCCTTGTCCAGTCCATAGATGGATACATCAGTACCATCAGAAACAACCGAGGCCTTACCCCAGAGACAAGACCTAGCAAAGCACGAATTAGAGCAGAGGTTTGATTTAAAACCAAYCCTCTTTATTGTTAGAAGTATTTTATTTATATGTGTATTTATTTATATTTATAGGGTATCCTACAGGGATCTGTGAGACTGGGCAGCTGCTCTCCTTGGTTTACTCTTGCATGGCTGTTACTGCTCAGCTCTCCTCTGGTGCCCTGGTTCAACACAAATGCATGCATGGTTACTTATCCAGACCATCCCACTATCAAAAAGAGTAAAACATGGCTATCTAAAGTTTATCTTGTGTCTGAATTGCTGCTTGTACATGCTTGAAAGCCTACCCTCCTTTCAGAAACTTTTTCCTCTTGCATTTTTCTTGCAGAATTTCAGAAATAGCTTGCCAAGATCACACACAAGCTGCCATGAAGTTCACAATATGAAAATACAGTGATTTTTTTCTTTGATTGATGTCCAAAGTGCTCTCTCAAGATGTGACTAATGCAGCTACAGAGCAGTGGGGGAAGGCCATTAAGGCTTGTATTGATTTCCTCTGAATTCTGGATAATATATCAACAATCTTTGCTACTTCTACTTCAAATTTTTAATTTAAATAACCTGAACAAAGCAGTCAATCATTGGCTTCCCTTAGAGCTGAGGCCATTTTGCATTGATATTTCAGATGGAATAGAAACCATAAAGCTGCATTGTGTTATGCATGCTATTAATAACATTTAGACTGTGATGATACAGCAAATGTAAACAAGCAAAAGATAGCATGGAAATGAAACCATAGAAGGTTTTTGAGCCTTTGGCAATGCTCTGGAGCACAGGGTGGGACTGTGGGGTGTCCTGTGCAGGACCAGGAGTTGGACTTCAATGATCCCCCCCATGCATCCTTTACAGTTCAGGATATTCTATGATTCTAGATCAAGAAACAAGGTACCAAAAATGCAATGAATCTGCAAGAACGAATATACTGTGGAGGCGATTTTACATAAAAGTTGTGAAAGAATAATTTCACTCTACTGAGTATTGTACTCTCTTTTGAATGCTATGACTTCCACATGAGGACCAAAAAAGAAAAGCAATATTGTACCCATTTATAAGAATATCTCCAGGACACAGAATTTCTAAAACTAAGTGCTACCTCTTTCTCTTTCAAAGYTGGTATGTTTGTTGTCCCTGCTGTACCAAAACAGAAAATGAAATTATATCTTTTAAAATAATAAAACTGAACAAATATACTTGTTATTCAAACATTGTATGAGGATGTGCACATGTCCTTGACATTTATTTTGGCATGATAATCTGCCATTTGCACAATATTATACTCAGTCACACATAATGCTCAGGCTGAAGGATGGGTGCTCTGATTAACCTCAAAGTGCTTACCAATTATAGCTGTTTTCTTTATTAGTTTGTTCAAATCCACTTGAAAAGGCTGCTGAAGGATGTCCTACAGAAAAACAACCAGCATCCTTTGAGGCAGTGATGGTTTCTTTTCTGTAACACTCTCCTCCCCTGATTTGCATTGAATGCATCATAACACTCCTGACTTTGTCTCCTTCCTAGTAAGTCAACTACTAATTAATCAAATGCTGATTTTAATTGGAAACATTTTCTCATTAATTTGAGAGATTATTGAAAAATACTTAATTCAAGCATCACCTTCTGTTCTTCCAAAAAAAACTGTGTGGCAAAACTCCTGTTTCAAAAAAGTATCATATCAAGCTCACAGATCTGCTCAAACAAAAGACCTAAAAAGAACCTCAAAAGTAGTACTTTTGTAATACTTCAYCAATTCAAAAAAATGCAATAAAACTGCAACTTGAAGAGCATGCAAAGTTAAGAATTGCTTGCCAAATATAATTCACTGTGTTGTGCTGCCTTCCTCACCAGTCTGACACAAGCAAACGTTCACTGGCAATGTTTCCAAAGATGCAATGAAGAATAACCTCAGGGTTACTGCACTGTGCTACTGGGTGCAGAAAAAACTGCATGGTGAAGTGGATTAGTCTGACACTCATGGAATGCATAGTCCTTGCTTCATTTTTAAGCATAAATTCAAGATTTTTTTTTCCAATTCCCCAAGCTCTAATCTAGGTAAAGGCTCTTGCTAGCACAGAGCTGGTGCTGATTGTCAAGGCACACCAAGCACCAGCAAGGCTTTGAAGGACTGGCAGTGAAAATTACAGTAATGCCCCCTGCCTGCAAAGAAAAGGCATTAAAACCAATCTGTAGCAAACAAAATGTTGGGCTTCTTTGTAAWAAACAAGCAAACTCAAAAATCTCAGCTGAAAATTCATGGAACTTATGAAAATATTGAACTCATTGAGGCCAAAAGATAAGATCTATACTTAACTATTAAGATCATTCAWTTATTAAAATCAGGCCAATTAGTTTAGACACAAAACAGCCACACTGTCTCTCTGCAGTACCAGAAAAAACACACAAAATCTCAAGCTTGCTGAACATAATCCCACATTTAAAGTGATGATTTACAAAACACCTGCAAATGGTGACTGCATCAGACTCCCTCTGCCCTCCCTTGAGATTTACATCATCTAATTTTTAGAACCTACATATGTTCAACACCTAAAATATTACYGGTGTGAGCCACACAGATGTTAAATAAAAACTCTCTAAACAGCCACTCTTCAAAAACAAAAATCAGATGAAAACACATTAAAAGGACTCTYCTACTGCAAAATTTCTATGTTCCCATGAAGCTTTCTCAGCCTATGCAAATCTTCTACATAATTAAAAGGACTAACTGATGTTCTGATGCATGGGAATATGCTTTTTGGTGGAACAGATGTTAAGAGCTTTGTTTCATAATTTGTCAACTTTACTAAATGTCACCAAGTTTGTCTTAAAATTGAGTTTTCTTATTGTGATCCAGAGTCTATTCCCTGAGAAAAACCTATTTATTTGTAAAACCTATCYCAGGTTTTAAGGTCTATCTCCTTCTGTAATTGAAAAAATTAAAATATCTGGAGTAATGGATATGCTCAGACTACAATAAATGCAACAGGGTGGTGTTCTGGGTTTTGTATTTTCCTCCTTCAATGATCATAAGTCAAGATTTGTTCCAGCACTGGAAATACTCAGGCAGAGTAGAGCAATGACATCATTTTGAGAGCAGACTGGGCCYTGGGGATTTAAAGAGAAAACTACTAAAGCTTTCAGTAACATAATTACAAATTTATATTCAAATTAGGTCTTTTGAACTACATCGTTCTTCTGATTACTGGACTCAAGGTAAAAGACATGAAAAATATAATCTTTATTATTTTCCCTTTATGGCTGGTTGTTTTCTAGACAAACATACTGACTGCAGCAGAAAGCCAAATTCCTTTATTAAAATGTCACATGTTATTCTTTCTTAAATTTCTCTGAACAACAAAGAAGGTTTTAGAAGAAATATCTGACCATCAATTGGATTTCCAATCATTAAATAAGCAAATTGATGAAAAAGAGAGCTGAAGAGGAATTCTGTACTGCATTGCAGTTCTCATTCCCTTTCCTAAAACTAATGGTTATTCAGTGGTCATAAAATAGTATCCACAGACAAAAAGGCACCAATTCCATACAATGCATTTATTGAAATAATAAAATTATCTGAACCAAAGGCTATATTGTTATTAAAATGAGACAATACACAGTTCTAATAGCTTCATAACTTTGTGCAGTACTTTACCAAGCCTAAAACAGAATAGGCACCCATTCCACAACTGAAATTCAAGTAATGAAACATGATGAAATTCAAGATAAAAGATAGGTGAAAATATAAAAAACTAAGAAAAAATAATAAAATGAATTACTGAAATCACASTTCTATCAGTATTCATATAAAAGCCTTCCAGCACAGTAAATGAGGCTGTGATATTTGCCTTCATAAACTGGAAGTAGTTTTTTTTTGTTGTTTGCTTCATTATAAAATTTGTTTTCCTGACTGAATAGAAAAGACAGGGCCAGGCAGGACATGCCCAGCAGGCAGAGCTGTGCTCTGCAGAGATCCTGGTTCTCCTCTCCATGGTGTGCACAGTGAATCCTTCCCATGCAATGAGATTTGCCCCCCAAGTGAGGATGCCAAGCTTTCCCATGACATGACAAGGACATGGGGAACACAATGGAGAAAGAAATTATCCAGGTCCCTCTCAATTGCAATGAGAACACAGAGGTACAAAGAAAAGGAAATTACTGTGCACCTAAACTCTGACCATTTCCTCCATCAAATGCATTTTTATTTCAGAAGTTATGTCAATGTGCATCACAACAGGGCTTCCTAGAGAAGCACGCCCCTCCACTACAGCTGGATGTCATTGCAGAGATAAAACCTTACAGAACACAGGTGAAGGATCTGCCTCACATCTGAATGCAGGAGGATGAACCAGACTTCACCACTGACCTTTACTTGCCAAAAATTTATAGATGAAGACCAATAAAATGAATATTTTAAAGGACTTAATTTTTTTAAAGAAATGTCAAAGTGTTCTGCTGAAAGAATCCAACTCTTATCAACAAAAAAGCTGCCCAACCAGTCAGAATTTCAATTTTTTCCTACAAACCCCAGGATCCTCAGTGCTCACAAATCAATTAAAAAAAAACACCAAAAAACCACCAAACCCCCATAGGTGTTAGAATTTTCTTTTCAGAAGTAGTGATAGAACAAAATGGATTCATTAACATTCATATTTTCCTTAACTGAAGTGATAAGGGACCATCTAGCTTGTCAATCTGGTGTGCAACAATATTTTTTAACTGACTACCCTAAATTAATTTATGCTGAGAATGGAGCTCAATGCACCTCATTATAATAGTCTGTGCCATGCAATTCAAAGATAAATACACACATTTTTATCTCTGAGTAGGATAAACCTGGAATAAGCCTCCTAAAATTAATTGGGGTTACTGCAGTCCTACTATGATGTCACTCAGATCTGAGTGTGGTCTAGAATTAATACAGAATATTTGCACAATAGTAGATGGATTCTGCTGCAGGAAGGGATTCAGGTGWTTGTGAACAGCGTGAAAAGTTCCTCACCTAAGAAAGAGATTAAGCAATCACCACCCAGAAGTGAGGCCATCATYTGGCTGTGTGCAGATATTTAATTGTCCCTGCAGAGGAGTCACTGTTGGCYGAGTGTTGGTCTCCAGTTTCCATTATGCTCCAGAATAATAACACTGACTTTGAATCAGCATTTCAGTCTTCCTAGAAAGGTCATAACTGGACATCCCAGACCTTGAACTTTCAAAACCAAAACCCTCAGTTACCCCAGTCTTACACATTAGCCCAGAGGGCTGCAGTCTTCCCTTTCTCAGCCCTATCAACAATGAAATCTTTCAAATGCATAGACTTAAAACTGATTTACCAAATCTTAGCTATACTGCAGGCTACATCTAAAGAGAAAGCAGTTGCTCTATTTAAAAAAAAAAAAAAATACTATGAGTTAAAACAAACCAGAACAGCTGATTAGAAATATGGAAAGAGAGATAATAACACAGTATGTATTCTGTGTAAATGCTAGAATAACTGTCTCTTCCTGTCCTGTTTAGATGACTACTATGTAAAACTCAATTATGGCCGTGGCAGGAGGAGTCTCTTTTTGTATTTCAGGAATGTGTGACTTTATGCAGMGCCTGCTCAGCAATATGTGTGATACACCAGAGGAGCACATAAATAACAAGCAGCTGGGGCCAGCACAGGTTCCATTGATGCTGATGGTTCCCTTTTCATATGGATGACAATTTTAATAAAAAAGATTAAATCCCAGAGTGGTTTTAACTTTATCATTCAATATAACTGACACTGCAGGAAGTGCAATATGCAGTTAGAAGGAAAATTAACTGTGTTCTAGATAGCATATCCATCATGCATGAGCAGTGTAACAACTTGGGGTAATCATACTGCTTTTTTCATTTAGCTAAAAATTAATATTGAAAACAGAAGATAATCAACTATACTGTGGGAAAAAAAATATATTCTTTCCATCTTAAATCATACTGACATCCATCTAACTATCAAGATGCTCATGGGCAAGTCCCCCCAGTAAGGACGGAAATAGAAGACTGCTGCTACTCCAAACRACCAAGTCATTATAGGAAGGGCTCTTTTTGAGAGGTTCTCTGTCTCTGTGAGAGCTTTCCTGATGGAAATAACTCCTGTCTGYTCCAGTCTTACCCCCCTGGCCATGTTAGCTGTGCTCTGGCACTGTCCCTGCCTGCGCACACCAGCACTTGGGGCAGGATTGCTCACAGGGGACATTTCCTGCTGGTCAACCCAGCAGCTGCAGCTCTCAGGGCTGCCCTGCTCAAAGCTGTGCTCCTGCTGTGCCACAGCATCTCCCAGCCCAGCTGGCACAAGGAATCACCCAYGTGGGATCGTGGAATCACCCAGGACATTTCCCAAGCCATCACCCACAGGGCTCAGCACAGCACCAGGAAAAGCAGCAGGGGAAATACATTTCTAAATATATCAATTATTGTGCTTCAGTTTCCAATCTAACAGYATAACTTCAGTGAATCCTTCCCATTCACTTTCCCATACTTGAACAATTGGAAAATATATTTTTCATTCAATTACCCAAATAATATATTGAAATGCTTTGCTTGCACATAATGAAAAACTAACTAGAAACAACACTCCCATTTCAAAAGCCTCAACAATTACAATCTAGAGACAACACCCACAGAGTGTTGCAGGAACCTGACAGTTCCTTGGACGGAAGATTCACATTAAATGAATGTTTGATACATAAAGGAAGAGCTCACCACAAGATCTGATAAAAACAGCTTAAGACTTTCAAGTGAACTAAGATTAGAATTACAGGTTACCCTGGCTACAGCTGCTGGTGAATCTCAAAAGCAGTTTGAATTAGCCTGAATCATTCATTGCATGCCTTAGCTGACATATGAATGAAAAAAACTGACAAAGAATTATCACTTGGGAAGGCAATTCTGATCTGAACTGTTGTTACTAAATGTAAACAAATTTTTAATTAGTTTTGCTCAATGACTTCAGGTTCTCCTATTATTGGTAGTACTTCAATTGTTATTTGCAAATAAGCAGAGACTCTGCTAAATAAGTTATAGAAGACTTTGTAATTAATTTTGATATGATCTACACCTCTTGATAAATCCACTGGGAAATTAACTCAGCTGGATACTACCACAATTATTTGTATTGAACTCTTTCTAATCTTCTACAGAAAAAAWTACTGTAATAAAATATATGGACTAKGAAGAATTCACAAAGCTGTACTTCAACTAAACATTAAAAATYCAGTGAAATACCATGAAACCTACTCAAAAAACKAAGTAATAATACTTAAGAAATTGTGAAGGAATGTAGCAATTCTTCAGTTAAAAGAGATCAAAGAGAGGGAAATGGTCATTTTCCCAGCAGACAGAGCAAAGATTATCCCTCTTTTGAAATATGCTAAATATTTATCCAGATAATAAATGTGTTTTCTTCTAGAGCTAACTCATCTTCAGTGATACTGTTTTATGGGAAAGGTCCTGACAGAGAGATTTAATGCTGGAAAAAAAAAATAAGAGAGACAGTTAAATAGTCTAGAAGAATTGCATAGCAAAGTTACCTAATGTCAATCTTCAGTGTGCCCTGAGCTTAAAACACTCTGAGGATGAAGCTCTCTGAGCTTCACAATCTATTTTGGCCATTATTCATGAGCTAATGTTATAAATGACCTTCCTTGGCAAAAAGGCAAAAAAATGAAACCCAACACAGTATTCTTTCTATGTGGAAGCCCCCTAATGAAAGCAATCTGAAGATCAATCACTGACAATTCTCGCTCCTACTAAAAGCCAACAATTTTAGGAATAGCAACATTTTCTCAGCCAGGACCTAACAAGGCAACCAACTCCAGCCCTGAAAACATCTGTTATCAATAACAATTTTGCCTACTGTTATATCATCCTCCAAGAAGAAAAGAAACAGCCATGGGTTCACTGACAATTGAGATTGGGATGCATTTGAATCTTCCACTAGTTGTCAATAGTTCATTAAATGTAACAGCTTCACAACCAAGGCATAGAAATGAAATATGTAAATTAAGGCATTTTAATATGGAGGCATGCATTAAAAGTCTGAGAGTTTTCTAAATGCCAGATTAACGACAAAGGTCAATGATTATCAGTCCAGTTGCTCAAAGTGACACAGCAGGTTTAACATCTGTGTGCCAGAACACAATGCTGAAGTTCCTTTAGAGCTCCATGAGAACCCAGGACTCTTAACTGAGTAAGCTTTTCACTGGTGCTTGTGGCTCCTTTTGAAGATATTTGGTGTTTTCTAAAGCTTCTTCAAGTCCATATTTCTCACTCTCCTAGAAATCCCACAGTTAAAAAGCAAATTAGATGAATTTACACCCTTTCTGTTGAAGCAGAGCATGAATTTAGTGTAAGAATTCAGAGTTAGTGAAACAACGGTTAAATGGCCTAAGTTTGTACAACAGTTTCTAGAATAGGGACTTCTTGAGTCTCTGTTTGCAGCTCAAAGAATTATCACATTTCATTAACCAATTGTCCAACGTCTCCTCATGACAACCCYAACAGTTCCCACTCCAACACTTCCATTTCAACAGCCCTGTCCTCCTGCTGCTTAGTCTTCTCTTTGTAGACATTTGCAGACTGTAATTGTAGGATTTGCTCTCSATCTCTCTCCCTCATTTTGTCCCTCACAACTTCAATACATTTATACAACACCCCTTCCTTTCCCCCTCTATTCTGGTAATCAGATTTTGGAGTTTCCTGTTAGGGAAACCTCCCAGTCTGACCATTCACAAGACTGGCAGCCACACTCACACCACCCCAGACTGTCACTGAAGCCCCTTTGTAGGGGTCTGACAGGTCCCTGTGTGTCTCCCCAGATCCCACACTCACCCCAGGTTTCCCATAGCTGACTCACAGTTGTCTTGTTCCATGGGCAATTTATTCCTGGTGCAGTAACACAGAGAGAGCCCAACTTGGTGCCTCTGAGGAGGAGCCCAAACACTGCAAACCCTTGGCTTTTATCCCCTCACAGGCTGAGGTTTCAGCTCCTGCCTTCACCTGGCAGAGCCACAGGTGCCCTTGGTTATGCAGAGGGTCAGCAATTCACAGCCTCTTCTTCCACCTGCACAGAATGGATTCCTCTGCACCACCCTGCTGGACTCCCCAAAGGTCCATCCTTCCCACTCAGATGGGGTGAGTGAAAACAATCTATGTAGTTTCACTTCAAACAAACAAATAAACAGAAACAAAGTCAACAGAGCTGCCTGTACTTTCCAGAAGTAACCAAACTGCTCAATAACCTAAAGTTTAGTAGCAAAGCATCCTCTAGCAAATGGAAAGCTCATTTTAAGTGATAAATCAGCGAAGAGACTCAACCAGTGCCTCACACAAGTGTGACAAACCCACTTGCACCTGATATGTACTTTGCAGTTCAAAGATAACACTTTATGCTCAGCAAGGGTTGTGAGACTTTATCTTTTTCCCACTGGAAATGCAATTGGGTAGCAGCTAATGGACATATCAGAGAGCAGCAGAAACAGTTGTTCCACAAGGAAGGACAGACCAGGAGCTGAGGCTGACCAAGCCAATCTTACCTGTTTGGGGCAGTGCCACAGCATCCAGACAGAGCTGGGCTGTGGATGCTCAGGTGGCTATCCAGCGATCCTCTGACAAGATGCAACAACAAAACAGGTCCAAGGTAAATTCTGAAACTCCATTTGGCAAGTTGGAAGAGGAGGAAATAGGGCTAGCTACCAGGCAGCTCAGGAGAGGAGCAGGAACCACAGCTCCAGCCCCTGAAGAGCAGAAAAGCAGAGAGGGAGTGGGTGGTGACCCCAGGCGAGGCTGCTCCGGACAATCAAGGCTCATTAATGTGCTCAGGGCCCTGGAAAAACACTCTCCTGCAGACAGCAGGGTCCTGCACTG